>CM042157.1:92394348-92458738 GCA_023376005.1 Doryteuthis pealeii | reverse complement strand
TGGTTTCAAAGTGGGCCATGAGCTGAAAAACGTTGGGACACCTGGCTAGGCTATGTCAATTATAAATGAAAAGAAAAACTATTGAATTTAATTTCATTGCATGATTCACTATGAAACATTATAAAACTAGCAACAAAAAAACACCCTTCAGGGGTGTAAAAATTAATTTTTGAAAGATATTTCCTGAGGTGGTGGAAGTTAAAAATTCAATGTCAGAGAGTTTGTACCATAAGTAAGAAAAAATCATAAAATTCATTAAAGGAGTAAAAAAATAAAACAATTTGAAATGAAAACTTTGTTTTGATAACTTAAATATATATTGAAAAAAAACAAACTATATATAATATATAATACCGAGCATATATTTATTAAAACTTGTTTTAAAAAACAATGAGAGCCGTCAAAGGTTGCATGCTCAAATTTTGAGTGTATTTATTCTATGTTATGATGATTGTATGTGTCGTAAGCAGTGACGTAGTATTGTTACAGACAAATAGAGACCTAATCTCCATTATTAATAGATATGTTTTTTTTAATAATAAACATTGAATGGAAAAAATAACGTTGAATGGAAAAAAATGAAGCAAGTGTAATTGGTGGTTGGTTGGTTTTGCTGCATATCAAACCCATTGGGTTATTTTATGCTGAAGTAAGCAATTATCTGAAACAGATCTATTTGACCCATAGATGAGACCCTGAGAGGTACTACCACTCTGGGTAAATGGGGCTTAGTGTAAAAGTTATCATCATAGGAAATGGATACAGAGTCGACACCAAATCTTGGATGAGACTTTTGCACTTCACATAGCACTAATACCCTTGGGAAAGGTATTTTTTAAATAAAAACTATTTTAATATAAAACGTGTCTTTCGTTTATAGTTTTATTAAAAAGTATTTATTTAAAAGAATATTTTGCTAGGGTTAGGGTTAGGGTTAGCAGTTAGTTTTATAATTTAAAAAAAGAACGTCTAAAAATCGTTTGTTAACAAACAACCAGATTTTGATAGTGTAAATGAAAAACATGTCCTTCTGAATCAAGATCGCAGATGGGGTGCTTAAAGGTGACATTGCCCAAAAATCTTTTGCATCAGCTAGGCCAATGGTTCCCAACCTATGGCCACATGGCCAAAATGGGCCACAGCAAATTTCAGGTGGGCCAAGGAAATATTATAATTCTATATGATTTCAGAGCATTTACTTTGAAGTGACTAGAAGAGGAGACCTGTGTCTGTCTTTGACAAGCATCAATCCAAATATTGATAAACTTTCAAAGATGCATCAGAGACAATGGTCTCATTAAATAAGTGTATTTGAAACCAAGTTCATTTCTTATGATAATTCATATTTTGAAATTGGTTGATTATTTTAAAAGGTGAAGAATTGTTTCTTCAAGTCTTATTTTTTGTTTGTGAAAGCTTTGTTGTTTTTTGCACATACATATACATAAGAAAATTGCAAAATTAAATATTGATAATAAATAGTCGTTAAATCGGAACTGAAAAGTACATGTAGTTTAGATACTTGAGATAAAGTGTGTGCGTCAATATAGTGGTATCTTGATTGAATAAATATCTTATGTAAAATGGAAATATTTTTTCTATTATAATAATTTCATGGGCCATAAAAAAAATCTGGTTTCAAAGTGGGCCATGAGCTGAAAAACGTTGGGAACCCCTTAGCTAGGCTATGTCAATTATAAATGAAAAGAAAAACTATTGAATTTAATTTTCATGCATGATTCACTATGGAAACATTATAAAAACTAGCAACAAAAAAACACCCTTCAGGTGATGTAAAAATTAATTTTTGAAAGATATTTCCTGAGGTGGTGGAAGTTAAAAATTCAATGTCAGAGAGTTTGTACCATAAGTAAGAAAAAATCATAAAATTCATTAAAGGAGTAAAAAAATAAAACAATTTGAAATGAAAACTTTGTTTTGATAACTTTAAATATATATTGAAATAAAACAAACTATATATAAATATATAATACCGAGCATATATTTATTAAAACTTGTTTTAAAAAACAATGAGAGCCGTCAAAGGTTGCATGCTCAAATTTTGAGTGTATTTATTCTATGTTATGATGATTTTGGGTAATGTGTCGTAAGCAGTGACGTAGTATTAGTTACAGACAAATAGAGACCTAATCTCCATTATTAATAGATATTGTTTTTTAAATAAATAAACATTGAATGGAAAAAATAACGTTGAATGGAAAAAATAATGAAGCAAGTGAATTGTGTGGTTGGTTGGTTTTGCTGCATATCAAACCCATTGGGTTATTTTATGCTGAAGTAAGCAATTATCTGAAACAGATCTATTTGACCCATAGATGAGACCCTGAGAGGTACTACCACTCTGGGTAAATGGGGCTTAGTGTAAAAGTTATCATCATAGGAAATGGATACAGAGATCAGACACCGAATCTTGGATGAGACTATTTGCACTTCACATAGCACTAATACCCTTGGGAAAGGTATTTATTCAACTATTCTCCCTCCAGCTATGGCTAAATAGTAGGGTGGAGTGGGCTCTTTAGTCTTTGTGTGCCAACCAGTCTAGGAGAAGAAAAACTCAGAATTCAAACCTGTTAAACTTGTCTTAGAAAATTAAAAAAATTATATATATGTATTTACCCAACCCCTTCGCATGAGCAGGATGTGATACAAGGTCAATTTTTTTAAGCAGGAGTTAACAGGGCTAAAGAGCTCAGTCTGCCCTATTATTTACCCATACCTGAAGGGAGAATAGTTGGATGCATAACTTTTCCAAAGGTATTAGCATTATGTGAAATGCAACCAGCCTTGTCCAGGATTTGAACGTGTCACTGTGTCCATTTTCCCTGACAATAACCATTACACCATAGGCACCTCCAATTATATACAGTACAAAAATTTATCTTCACAATTATGCCAAACAGGCAAACTTTATCTCAAACAGAGCTAATTCACCCATAGATAGGAGCCTAACAGGTATTATCACTCCCGATCAGTGGACCTAGGAGTAATGGGTATTTGCCTCATACCCCACTTGTATGGGCTGGGCACAAAGCCTCGTTTTAATGTGGGCCCACCCACAAGCTGAAGCTCATGGGTGGGAAAGAACAAAAATTGCGTCGATCCCTTTGGCATTCCCCCTCAAGAGGGGCGCCTCAGGCGCTGAGCAATAAACCCAGCCCTTCCCCTTTAAGTCAAGGGGGCAGTATTGCCTGGGGGGAAAGCCCCTGGGATCGACGCTATTAATTCAACACACCGATCCAGTGGCCGAAGCACACCGCACCCCCGTCCCGAAGGACGGGTTGGAAATGTCTGGACCTAGGAGTAATGGCAATGAAGGGATGGCTCTACATTCCCAGGGAACTGGAGCCTCACCACCACATGCAGTTTAGTGTTATACCCATGTTACACTCCTAGTCAAATCTCATCATTATTTGTGACATTTTTCATCATGATCAAAAAATCACTATCGGATTGCCGTGGACATAGTGGTGAGCAAATCAGGTGACCAAAGACATTTTTGGGACCAAGCAGAGGTTAGAATTCTATATTTTGTCATTTTACTTTCTTGCAGTCCCCCACACATCTACTACACATAGTAGTTTCCTAACTTATCTCAATGGCTAGGTACAGATAACAGTTAAAACATATCTATTCTGGGCCAAGCCACTTTCCCCGAGACACCTACAAACAACAGCCCACAACAAGTAAGTTTATTCTTAAACACTTATTTAAACTCACTTGTTGCAGAATAGACATTCAACAATACAACTATGTCTATAAACCCTCATCCCTAAAAAAGAAGAAAAAAAAAAAAGTTCTGTATATTTCTACATATAAATTACATGTAAATACTATTGCTGTTTCTTACTGGCCCACCTCCACTGCTAATCTAGCAGTCAGAACAATATTCCCTGTCAAATTAGCCTTTTCTCTGTCTCTCTCCTTCTTCTCTCTTCCCTTACATTACCATACACTTTTTAGAGGATCTTACCCCTTTGCTGGGGATGCAATCAGTGTATTCTAGGTCACACTGATAAGATGAACAATGTTTTATTAAACAACTTTACATTGAATGACATCAAATTTCTGTCGGAACAACATTTTATAAAATGGCTTTTCATAAGAAAGACTTTATATGAAATAACTTTAAATAATTTCAAATAAAGAAAAAATCAAGCATATGATAATTTTAGATATGGGAAAATTTTCCATGTAGAATAATTCTTTGTATAGAATTTTCGTTTAAGAATTTAATTTAAAAAGAAAAAAAAACAGAAAAAAAAAACAGTAACATAATTTCAAAAATTTCTACCTTTTATCAAAATGCAATTTTATTGATTTTGGTTTGTTTTAGTATTTTTTTTTACGGCATATCAACCTCAGTAGGTTATTTAATGCTGACAAAGTTTTGGAATGAATTCATTCTTAATGAATACTCAATATTCTTATAAACACATTTTTCTATTTAACCCATAGATGGGACCCTAACAGGTACTACTTCTCTGGGTCAGAGTGGGCTTGGGAGTAATGGTGATAAAGGGGTACTCCACATTCCCCAAACCTCCAGAACTGGAACCTTGTCATCAGATAGGGTTTAACGTCATTCCCAGGACATGAAGACCCTCAGCCACCGCCTTCTAGCACCCATATGATAAAAAGGGTTGTGGCTTGCCATAAGGGCAATAGTGTTGGGGCAATCATATAGGTGCTATAGCTTGACGTGACCAGCTGATTGATTGGAGGGGGCCTCTCGGACCACCTGTCTAGCCTAAGTAAGGGTCTAAGTAGAGTGTTGCATGTCATGGACTGTTCATCCACCAGGATTCCACCCTTAAGCATCACGGATCGCCATCCACGGCCAACAGATAGCCCGCTGGAGGGTTCTTACTCCTCTGCAGAGGTGCAGTCGGTGTATTTTAAAACCCCAGCTGACAGGGTTGTAATTTTATTGAATTAATGATCAGATGATTAATCTTCAGTATGTAGCATATATAGCTACTGTTTTGTGAAGCCTTATTTTATAGTTTCTATCTAGCTTTTTCTCCAAGCATTTCGTTAAAGTCCAGGTAGTGCAGCCATATAAAAGTACTGATAAGGCTACAGCCTGGAAGAATTCCTGTTTTATTCTAACAGAGAGATCAGATTTCCATATGATTGATAACCTATCAATAGCAGTCCATGTCTTTCCGGTTATTTCCTATAAGTCTAACATCAACAAAGGGGAACCACTCATGACTGATAAATTATTTATTGATCTACTAGGAAAAAAGAAGACGGGGTTAGGGTTAGGGTTAGGGTTTAGGGTTAGGGTTAGTTTAATGGGAAAATAAATAAATAATTTATCAGTCAAGAGTGGTTTGTTGATGTTAGACTTATAGGAAATAACCGTCTTTCCTATATGTATATTGACATTGCTTTCTGTAGATGAGATATTGCTACCTAGTGATAGTGAGACTGGTCTATTAAATTCACAGGCTTACCATTTAATCATGGAGAGGACCTTCCAGAAGTGATGACCAATAGAGATAAATAGTGAGAGTCAAATGAATCCATACTGTCAGTACAACTTGATGATGATGATGATGATGATGATGATGATGATGAAGCATATATTTTATAAAAATAGTATTTGTAGAAATTGTTGAAATCCTGTTATTGTTTTTTTTTTTTTTTTTTTCTTAGAATGAAGTTTCCATTAACTCTTAACATCCTGTTGAGAATTTTCTAAGTCCAGAGCCCAATTCCTATAAGGATGTATAAAAAAAAATGACCTTTTCATTTAAAGTTACCCATTATTTCCCATAAATCAAAGACTTCGAAATATGTTTAATATTACCTTTAAACAAAAGCTATCCTTTGAGGTAGGAAAATTAATGTGACTTCCAGCCAGGTGGTATAGGACATTAAGAGAAAGCAATACTTTAGTTTATACTGCAATTTCAAATTTTCAGTTACGGTTTTTAAAAAAATCCTTATCAGAATAATTTCAGCAAAATATTTTCCAAATATCAATCTTTTTGACATGCAAACACATTTTTGTTTCCATTCAATATATTCTAAATGAACCAGTAATAACATAACTGACACTGCCACCCAGTGCTGTTTAATAGAACATGTGTATCTCAAACACTAAGATGTCACAAAAATATAGAGGTGTGTACTTCTATAAAAAATAATTCAACTAAACTTTTTTTTCTACAAAGTAACTGCTTCATAAATACATTCAGTAAATAAGAAATGACAAAAGCTTTATTAAATTTCATTAATTATTTGAATTTTGATATATCTGGGTTAAGGGATATATTATGAAGTCGGTATTTGGTATATCATTGCAGTAGTAGTTGGTGAGTCGAATAGCAGTATGTCTTCCGAGCAGTCGTGGTGTAGTCTGGCGAGTAAGTTTAGGCTGGTAGGCTTAGGCGCTTGTACTACCAGTGTCGAATATTTATACATGACACTATCGAATCAGATTATAGTGAGGGGGCACCAAGGTATTTACATATTCATTACATCAAATTACAATAGATTTTTTAAATGCAATTGCATTTTGCACACCAAAAATATCCAATTAATTTTCATATTACTAATTTTTCAAATGTAAACACAAATTTCAAAAACAAATGATAGAAATAAGTATTCACTTTAAAACAAATTAATCCTATATCCTAATTAATGGAATTTCTTAGACAAAAATTGGGGCTATTTTCTTTCTATAAAAACAAGAAAAAAAATGAAAAAAAAAAAAAAATGTAATTACATTTTTAAATTACTGTGTAGAAGAAATATGATTATTACAAGTGGTAAAAAGTATAGTCAACACAGTGGCCTATTGTCAGTATCATCCAGACAGAAAGGGAGTCTATCCCTTTTTCACTAGCACAAGGAGATTGTTCTTTTTTTGCATGAGGTGGAGCGCCACACCTACCATCAACTTCCCACTTCACTGCACAGATAAAAAAAAATGTTGTTTTATATATCATGGTTGAGGTAAAAGTACAATTTATTGTGCACAATTATATACAGTGGTTTGCATTTTATAGTCATCTAGAAGCGGCTACCCAGCATTGCCTGGGTAGAGGGGCAATAATAAAAAGTTAGTCTCGCAGATCCATTGATTGTTTTGGTCTTACATAATTGATTTATGTTTTAATCACAAACACAACCATTGACTTTCCCTAATTTTTACATATCTTCTCAGATATAGATAAAATCATTATTTTTTTGCACAAAAAGCAAACTCTAGAGATAGTGAATGTGTATGTATATATATTTACTTTTTCATTAATTGTTTTATTTTCGTAGTTCCCTCTAGACATACACCCATACACACACACACACACACAACTGTCCTTTATAGATAGATAGATAGATTAAAATAATGTAGAATAATTTTAAAAAAGATGTCTTTCTTCATCTATAAGTACAAATCCTCATTTTTCAAACATTCTGAGACTTATTTGTTCGTATTAGGCTGACCCTATAAAATAAATCTCGAAATTTGTGATATCTCAGATTTAAAAGTAGAAAAAAAGTGTTCAATAAGTTAATCTACTAAAGGATACACATTTCTTGTATTTCTCATTGAAGAGGTAATGTAAACAATGTTACATAACGCATAGTCCTTAATAGAGCATGCGCAGTTCAAGTAGTTGGAAGAGATGCGTGAGAGCTGAACAAACCAGGGAAAGACAACTCCATCTTTCTTGTCTGTTTTCTGTAAAGTAAAGAATGAGTGACTCTTCCAAACAGCAGACAAAATCGGTGTTACCTACCGTTGCTGTCGTTTTAAGCAACATCTTAAACGAAGAAATATTTTCACTATGAATTGTCCCCTGCGTGGTATGCCTGTGATCTAGTTTATTTAAGAAAGAAAACACGTCAATCGGATTTTACTCGAAAATTTAAGTGAGTTTTTACAGAAATTCTCTTTTAGTGATTGTTATTGTTGTTACTGCTGCTGTTGGTACTCTAAGGAGAGTGTCGGGTGTAGACACTGCACACCGGATTATATAAGCACACAAGATAAAGCGAGTAATAAGTCACCCCGGGGACAAACCGGTATCCAGAAAGAGTTTAGACCATCAACAACTTTCTTGGAGGAACTGCAGCAGCGGCGGGAAGCATCTCCCGAAAAAGTCAATCTAAAAAAAAGCAAAAGTCACACACACACGCACATGGAGTTTGTAGACGAGTAAGATATTTATTCATTTATTTTCTTATTAATATTTTATTGTGGTTTGATCAGAAAGTAATTTTGTTGCGATATATTTTTTTTTTAATAAACACATAAAAGAACAATTTTAAACAAGGACATCATGCAAGAAAACTAGCAGACCTCATAAAAACATGGGATCTTCTTCAAAATGCTGGATTTAACCACGTGATCTTCTACTACGGATGACCTAAAGGGTAGGAAATATAATTAATAATTTAGCCCTTTTAAGTTCACTTGTTATGTGTACTTAAAAATCATAGGTTTTTAAAAAAAATTATTGTAGAGGTTAATGCGATCAGTGTGTCGTAACGTAGTTGTTAGCATTCTTTTATTTATCTAGACACTTTTTTTATGAGTATTGATTTTTTTGGTCTTGTTTTTTGTAGATTGTTTTGTTTCTAACTTTATTTTAATTTTATTCTCTTGATGTCATCCCTTTAAATGATTGTTGTCTATAATTGTATTTATTTAAATGTCTTTTGCTTCACATGTTTATTCGAATGTTGACTGGTGACTGAAAACAAATTAACCATTTATACCACAATTAAAAAAAAGAAGAAAGATAAACACCAAACATAATCTAGTCCTGTAATCAATAAATTATAAATAACATTTTTTTTTTTACCTAATACTCACCTTACGTGTGTGGAAAAAAAAACTAGTAAAAATAAAATTTATTAGTTAAATCTTACATCTTGTTTTTATGGAAAAGTGATCGTAATTGTCATCTTTTTTATGAGTCGAGGTAAAATAGATCGTAAACATGATCTAGTACCATCTTCTGTTATCAATACATTTTAAATTTCTAATCGGTATTCACCTGCGTAAAGAAAGCAAGAGCGAACAAAATTTATTAGATAAATCTTACATGTTGTAGAAAAATGATCTTACTTGTCATCTTCTTTTTATAAGACTAGTTTAAAAAAAAAAGTATATATTGGAAGAAGGTAATTCAGTATAGGTTATTGACCCTGCGTGAGAAATTCTCAATATTTACCCCCTCTCCTAAAAACACATAACGATCAAATACCTTCACTCTAATTTAATTCATATTTATTTATTTTACTTTAGATTGAGTAAAGTCAGATTTATTCGTAAATTATTTCTTGTTTTTTTTTGTTTTGTTTTTTTAATTTATTGCTGAGAGGTGTTTTAAATGAACTTCAGTCTTCGGATCACGAAGCAAAATTTTATTAAATTTTTCTTGATTCATTATTAAAAACACACACACACACAAATTAGACTAGTGTTTTTTTGTTTTTGTTTTTGTTGCTTTAAATAATGTTTAGAAATTAGATTATTACTATTGTCAATAGTAATCTAATTTCTAAACATTATTTAAAGCAAATACGACGTGAATTGAAAATAGGAAATTATCAGTTTATTTAAACCAATTTTTAACTTATTTTTTTAGTAGACTGGTTTATTCAATGCACTGTATTTGAAATCTAGGGATTCAATTTTTAATTAAAAAAAATCATTTTTCCTCTTCTTGTCCTTTTATTTCACTGAAAAAAATCCTAATTTAGAATAATGTGTACAAATAGAAAAAAAAATGGTTAAGATTTTAATTTTTATTAATTTGTGGATTGTGAGATTATAAAATTCTGAGCAAAGTTAGATTTACTTTTTTAAATTGTTACAAGTTAAAATCAGTTTTTATATATTTATTTTGTTATTATTCTTTTGTATTCGTAAAAAAAATCTAGTAGATATAATTGTCATAAATGTACAATATTTAACTGAGATTAATGAATCTTCTTTTTTGCATAAGTCGATTAATGTGTGAGTGACTGAATATTGCATTACTATTTGTATCATCATCATCATTATTATTATTTAGTTTACAGTAAGTAGTTGTAATACGAATATTTAGGAAATAAATAACTTTAAAAATTTAAATTAATTATTCAGGTTATTTTGCTTTAAGAATTTTAAACAAGCATTTAAAATAAAATATTGGTTTCTTCCGACTCAGTGATTGCCAATAATAATAAGATTGAACTTAAAACTATTAAAAATCGAATTTGCAACTCTGAAATGAAATTTTCCCTAACTTTGACTTTGGTGAGAAAAAGCTTAAAACTTCATTAAGTTTTTATAAATAAAGTTATTCATATAAAGAGTAGAAGTCTGGAATGTTTTATTTAAATTGTGTGTGTCTTCTAGAGTTCATTAAAAACATGTAATCCTTGTTTTATTTTGTATTGATTAGTTTCATTTAGTACTCTGAAATAAAAATCAAGGCGAAGTAGTTTTGAAAGAAAATGTAGCTTTCTCTCGCAATTTATTTATTGTGGTGAGGAATGACTCTTACCTGTTTTTTTTTTTTAAATATTTAATCTAGTTGGAGTTTCTCAAACTTTTAGTATTACTGAGGTGGGGCAAAGTTTTGTACCTGTATATACCAGAGTAATGTTTGGGGGGCTAGTTGTAGACTGGGTGGAGGTAGTGATTGAAATGTAGGTATAGCACAATACCAAAATAGATCTCCTGGTTAGAATTGAACCCATGGAATGTGGAATAAGTGAGCTAATTAGGTCGTTAGGGTTGTTCTTGATAAGGAGCTAAGGGCAACATAAATATAATAAGTAAAATTGAGACTACATGAATTTTCTGTTTGCCTCCTGAACTGCTTGAAAGAAGGAAATATAACTAGCATTTGTTTTATCAGTTCTTCCATAACTTCAAAAGGAATATTTTAAGATAAATTAAAAAATACACTTGTTGAAACAGAATATTCAATTCTAAATCTTTTTTTAAAAGCTACTAATTTCTCTTTAAAAAGTTTTAATCAAAATCTTCAACTTAATTATTAAAAGTAGCACATTTTGAAAAGTTGAATAAGGATTATGTCTTGAGGAGAAAATTAAATGTCTCAAAAGTTTAATGGAAATAACTAATTTGAAATTCTTTTGGTAAGGTTAAAAGTAGGGACAGTAAGACACACAAAATGACCTTGCTCTATCTTAGGTCTCTAATAATCAACAGATAAGTTATGATTACAGTTTGAGTTGACTTGCGTGTTTTAAGAAAAAACAAAACTTGATTTGGTGGAGGTGAAATAAGTTGTGTCTAGGTCATTTTTGTATTCCTTAGAGCTGGGGTGTAGAGAACCTGCGGCCTTGTTGAAAAGACCAATTAAAACCTCCACTTTGCAACTTGATGACTGTGCTTTCTTGCTAAAAAGCAAACTTTAGAAGGTTAGTAAAGTTTTTAATTTCTTTTAAGTAACATAATTAAATTTGAACTGAGTTATTACTTTTAGATATTAATAAATACTCAAAATGTATTGAGTTTTTCAATGTGGGTTTTGCTGCTTTACACATGAAAAGGTTCTCCACTCACCTCAAAGAATTAGATTTAGGAAAATCCAAACTGCTAAAGTTAATCTTTCATATAACAATGATTCTAAAATATTTTAAGGGAACTTGACTATAATTTTCATATTTGTCCACATTTATTTTATTTACAGTACATACACTATGTATACTGTAGTATTTATTTACTTAGCACTTTCAATTTTAACAAAATGAACAAATTTTTTGAAGGTTTTATTCTAATTCAAAACATGACTTATTCATAAGATATAAAGTTAAAATTTGAATTTATAAATCTTATGAATTTAAATTTTTCACTTTTATTTTATGAATATTCTCACTCAATGATATTCGTAGAAAAACCAAACCACCAAGAAAATTTTTGAGAAAAAAAATTTTCAGCTTTATTTCAATTTAATTTTAGCAAATTGTAACATTGACTAAGTCACTTCATTCATATAAAAAAAAACAAAAACAATTCACATTTTGTCTGTAAAAAACCACGTTGTCAACTTCACTTATTATTTACTTGCAATACATTTGATTTCGTGATCGATCTTTATTTTTGTGTTTATTAGAAGAGACAATTAAATTTTGAGTATTCTTCAATATTGCTTTTAACAAAGTTTTTTAAATGTGTAATTTTTTTTTTTTTGGGGGGGTACTGTTTATATTTGTTGTTGTTAAAAGCTAAAAGGTAAACATTAACATAACTAAATAGAATTCAGTAAAAATCACTCGGCTAAATTTTGAAAAATAACTTCGTAGCTTTATTGTTGCGGTGTAAATCTCATGTTTCTCCCTCTCTTTCTTTCTTTCTCTTTCTTTCTTCCTCTCTTTCTTTCTTCCTCTCTTCTTTCTTCCTCTCTTTCTTTCTTCCTCTCTTTCTTTCTCCCTCTCTTTCTTTCTCCCTCTCTTTCTTTCTCCCTCTCTTTCTTTCTCCCTCTCTTTCTTTCTCCCTCTCTTTCTTTCTCCCTCTCTTTCTTTCTCCCTCTCTTTCTTTCTCCCTCTCTTTCTCTCATATTGTTACGACAGCAGTGCGCAACAATTTGCTTTCCGATGCCGATTTTTTTTTTTTTTTTGGGTGTGTGTGTGTCTAATACTTGAGTGGAAATCGGAGGTGGGATATGATTTAAAATAAACAAACCCAAAAACAAAAAGCTATCACTGAAATCACATTGTTGAATTGGATGATTAATAAATGTTATAGTTACTAATATGAATTTCTATTTGTTGTAAAGGCTTAGTTTCTTTACCCTACTTCATATTTCGAACACACCTTTTTATTGTAAAAAGAAAACCTTAACTTAGCAATAACATACAATACATAAAAAAGAACCCAAGTGAGATTTTTTTAAATGTTACCAGAATATTTTCTTTAATGATTAGACATTTAAGTTAGTTCAAGAGATTTTTTTTTAAATGCAAAAAAAAAAAAAAAAAAAAAAAAAAAATGAAGCAAAACATAGATCATTACGAAACAAACTTCCTTGATACAAATGAAATTATTTTTAAAAAATTTCAAATACCCCCCCCCCTTATTGCTGACTTTGTGACCTTGAAAAGCTCAATTTATAGATGTCATCAAAAGTAAATGTATGATGTTTTTTTCTCACTTAAAGCGTAATATGAACATATTGCGATTCATTCATCCTTTTGTTGATTAAGAAATAAAATATAGTATTTATTGAAAAGGAATGAATAATATAAATATACATGAATAAAAGTAAGCAATATACAAATATGGTGGGGCGGGAGGGCAGTTGTTCTGATTGCTCCTCTTATCACAAATTTGTTTTTTCAAACGAAGGTCATTACTTTGTAAGTATTTTTTTTTTATGTTCAATGTTCATACTATACACAGTGTGCTACTTACGACTTGTTGCAATATCACGATATTTTTTCCTGCAAAAAAAAAAAAAAGATAATAAAATCCTTCGCCATTTATTTGCAACTCTAAAAATGCTAGCTTTTTAATCTTTGTGTTGTGTTGTAAGATCTGATTATAGTTATACTGTCGTTATGTGTTATTATTCATTCATTTATTTATTTATTTTTAATCAAATATCCCCCTCAGTGGCTTTAAATGACTTAGTCCTAGTTTGTAACCTTCAACTGTTAAAGGTAGCTTTAAGAACAGCTTCACTAAGTTTGTTTCGAACTTATTTTCTTAAATTCCTTAACACTAACAGACAATTATCAGACAAAAAAATTTTTTTATTGTTATTGTGATTTAATTCACTCGACTGATATTATTATCTTTATGACATATTGTACTTGACGTAGAAGTTGCTAAATGCTTGTGAACAACACGGAAAATATGTTAAAGATAGCTCTATGTCCAGTTTTCAATGATAAAAAGAAAGAAAAAAAATGAAGTCAAAATATAAAAGACCATAGAAGATATGTCCAAATTTTATAAACGTCGTATTTAATGTCAATAATGAGGTCAGTGTTGCACCCTGATTTCATAAAGTACCGGTTTTCGGTGGTTTTTCTTTTTCTTTTTCTTTCTTTTTGTTGCGATATTTATTCTAACATTTAAAACTAAGTAAATATTTTACATGTTTTTAATTCAATATTCAAACAAAATGCTATGTTATGGAGCAAACAATTAAAATGATAATAATAAGGTTGATTACGACAGATATCTGTTTATTTTTCTCAAGCCCATTCACTCGTTAGAGGTGTGTCACTCGCTTGCTTTAATCATGCAACCTGATTGGTTTAGCCGAGACCACCTTTCTTAAGAAGAGGCATGGCAAAAAATGTATTTCGTTTCTGGAAGAATGGATGAAGTCGTTAATGTTATTGCTTTAAAAGGTTTCACTAAACAGGGGCTGTTGTTGTTTTGTTTTTTTTTTAGACTATGGCATGTATCATGTAAATTCTCCCCCTTTTAGATATTGTAATGAGCTATATTTTTTTAATTATTTGTAACGAAGCAACAGACAGTAAAGTGTTGATTTGAAGTGTTATTTAAAAAAAAAATAAAAAAAATTCTAACGCTCTCTAGTCAGTGAGTCCATGTGAAGGAAAACAAATATTGGAAGATAATTTTGTTGTTATATGATTTTGATTATTTTGTTTTTCTTTTAGTTCCGAAAAAATTCTAATTTCAACTACTTTATTTGAATTTTTTTTCTACACAGAGCTCATTTCATGTAACATCTGAAAACTACAGTTTTTTTTTTATTTATACTCAGTAGGTACCACCAATTTCCCCTGTGAAATTTACCCCCCCCCCTATATTTAACACAATGAAACTTGCAGAAAAATGAATATTTTCTTGAAAATTTTTTTTTCCATTCGAAAGAAAAAGACATTAAACAAACTCCTGATGATTTTTTAAAACAACTTACGGAAATAATGAAAATTATGATTGAAAAACAATGTTTTCATTTTTGCACTGTTAAATCAACTGAAATTTAACGTAGCTAAAAACAATTTACGATAAGAGTTTTTTTTTTTTTTTAATTCTATGAAAAATCAATTAATAGTCTGATTTTCACGAAAATTTCCATAAATGTTTACCTTTGGATGTAAATATATCTGAAATAGTTTTTTTTTCTAAAATATATTAGGGGAAATATATTTAGTCTGAATAACTATATCAATGAAATTGTATAACGTACAACACTGTAGTTTTTTTAGGAAAAAATTATGAAATCGAAAATAAAAAGTGCAAAAGAATGTCATAATATTAATATTTGAAAATTTTTTTTTGCTTTTGTCATTGGTATGTACTATATTCTATTAAATTGTAAAAAAAAAAAAAAAAATTTTTTAAAGAAATTAATTTTAAAGAGATTTTCAATCTTTTGAGTGCTTAAATATTTTTATTTTCTGCTTGAAATAAATTAAATAGTTTATTTTCTGCATGAAAAAATCGAATTTTTCACGGATATTTAAATATATGAATTTTAGAATTCAGGTGAACTAAAAATTGGTCCGATCCGCGCTATATTAATATTTTTAAAAGAATTTGTAATTTTTATTGTTGAATAGTAATGTGTGATTCTTAGAATATACGGAAGGACAAAACTGACATATTTGTTTTGTTTTTATACAAAGACGAGACACTTCTCAGTAACCAAAGTTTGTTTTAGGTACTGGCATTAAAATCGTCTGCTACGAGTTTTAAAATAGAATTAAAAATAATTAAATCTATTATTTAAGGTCAAACAAAATTATTTTATTACAAAATTTAAAAAATATGTCCATTAGAGCTAGCCATACTTGTAGTGGTATAATTGTAAAAGGGAAATAAAATGTAACTTTTCTGTCTAAATTGCAGCCTGAAAATTACCCTTTCACATGTAATACGGATAGGTTTATTTATTTTTTAAGATGACGATGTAATTTTTCCCAATCAGATAATTTGATCTTTGAATTAACTGTTTTTCTTTGTAACAACCCTGTACAATCTTTAATTGTTTTTTACGAGATTTTTGATAAACAAAGTTCAGAAATATTTATTTCTGTTTTATTCAAGATGGCCTAAACTGATCACGTGACCGAATTGGTGACCCCTAATAATCAGCAGTGAAATAAATGTTTTAATATCAGTTACCTTGATCTTTTTGTCAAACTTTACTAACCTGACTTACAAAAAAAAAAGTCAAGTATTTTGAATCGGATTTTTAAAATTAATTCTAATTTCAAAATTTAGTTTGATGTGTTGCAAATCATCGTCAAAATTTTCTGCTTTAATTTTGACAACGATTTGCAAGTTTTGCCCTCAACCCTTATATCTGTTGCGCCATGTGTTAGGTAAAACTTTTTTTTTTTTTAACAACTTTATGAATTAACTGGATTACTATCTTAACTCTTAAAATCCTGTTGAGATTTTTCTAAGTCCAGAGCCCAATTCCTATAACCATTTATCAAAAAATGGATAAAAATGGCCTTTTCATTTAAAGTTACCTGTTATTTCCCTTAAATCAAATACTTCTAAATATTCAATATTACATTTAAACAAAAACTATCATTTGGGGTAGATTAGGAAAATGGATGTGACTTCCAGCCGGGTGGAATGAGGTGGTATAGGACGTTAAGAGTTAATATTTCTAAAAGATTTTTTTTTAAGTTTCTTTTCCCAAGTATTGTTGTTCAATGTTCATTTATCTTAATTTATTGAATTAAGCATTTTTTTTTACTCACCAGCCTCTTCATAGAGAAACTCAATTTCTTTGAATGAATTAGTTTTGAGCTGACAATGTATTACTGATTTTTGGTCCATCTCCTATCATTAACAAGCAAGACTAATGTGTGTCATGCAGATTCTGCGTCAGAATCTTGTCAGTGATTCTGCAGAGATGCTAATAGGTACGCGTCCTGCGTTCCTGACACACAAAAATCTAATAGAAACACAGTAAAATCATATCCATGCATTCCAGTGTTTTACTTTTTTCTTCCCTCACCATTTCAAGCTAACTGTAAATATATTTCAATAGTTTCTTAGAAATGAATTACACAGGATAGGTTACAAGGTAGGAGTTAGATGGCTTTAGTTGGGATTCATAAATTTTCCCGGGAACCTGTGTAATTCATTTCTAAGAAACTTAGAAAACAAAAATCTAAATAGGACACAGTAAAATCATATCCATGCATTCCAGTGTTTTACTTTTTTCTTCCCTCACCATTTCAAGCTACTGTAAATATATTTCAATAGTTTCTTAGAAATGAATTACACAGGATAGGTTACAAGGTAGGAGTTAGATGGCTTTAGTTGGGATCCATAAATTTTCCCGGGAACTCATGTTGCATGCCCTTCTTTTTTTCTTTACTTCTTACTTCCATTCTTCTGACATCTTAAGTTCTTCTAGGTCTCTTCTAACATCTTGGTCTTCGTCTTGGTGATCGGTCGCACTTGGCTCATTTCTTCTTCCAATCAGTCTGTTACACAAGACTGTGTTATTTTTCTTAAACTTTTATTTCCTTAACTATACATTTCATGTAACTAAATATCTGACTAGCATAGTGCGCGTATGCAGTGAGCTTCAGCTAAGGCAGAAAGACCTTATCTGCCCGACGTCTAACTGAAAACTGAGGACCAAACAGGTCCCACGTGACTTCACGTACTTTGGCGGGCTTTCTGTACTATTCCATGGAAAGTCCCACCCATGGTATGAAAAGGGCCATCCCTTTAGAAATACAGGGGATTGACAATAATCTTATGCAACCGCATAGATTATGTAACACTGATGCACTAAACCAAAAAGCTATCAGCATCCTGACTTTGAATTGTCTTTTATAGGATTCATTGAATAATCATTTCAAATTTAGTATTATCTCATTTTAATGCATTTATTTTATTTTGTAACAAGACACGCTAAGTGCAACGGCCATCATCACAGGAAATGGAATCAGTGACTCAAGTTCAAATCCTAGACTCATCTGTTTGCATTTCCCTTTGTGCTAATGCCCTTTGGGAAAGGTATGAATCCATATCTTCTCCCCTCCCCCCTCCCACATGACATGCAACACTCCACTTTTGCCCTTACTTAGACTAGACAGGCAGTCGGAGAGGCCCCCTCCGACCAAATTGGCTGGCCATGTCAAACCCAGCACCTATATGATTGTCCCAACCCTATTGCTCTTATGGCAAACCCCAAACACTTTTTATCATATATATTTACCAACCCCTCTGCACAAGCAGGATATGACACAATTTCTTAAGCAGAGTTCAACAGGTTTGAATTCAGTTTTCCTTCTCCTAGACCGGTTGCCTAACCAAGGTTAAAGAGCCCAGTCCGCCCAACTATTTATTCATAGCTGGAGGGAGAGTAGGATTCATACCTTTCCCAAGGGTATTAGCGCTAAGTGAAATGCAATTACCAAGTCCAGGATTTGAACTCGGGGGGGACAAGCCCATTTCCCATGACTTTAACCATTACACCATGCACTTCCATAACACTTCTTATTATATGTGTGCTAGAAAGCAGTGGCTGAGGGTCTTCATGTCTTGGGAATGACGTTAAACACTATCTGATGGCTAGGTTCCAGTTCTGGAGGTCTGGTGAATGTGGAGAACCTGTTCATCACCATTGCTCCCAGGTCCACTTTGAACTGGAGTGGTAGCACTTGTTATGGTTCCATCTATGGGTAAAATAGAAACAAACATGTTTGAAAAAATTTTGTACCCATCAAGAATATATAAAAACAAAAATGTCCTCTGCATAAAATAACCCAATGGGTTAATGTGCCGTAAATCCCAACCAACCAACCAACCCCTCTCCCAGCTATGGGTAAATAGGACAGATTTGGTTATTTCATCCTGGTAAGGCAAGCAGTCTAAGAGAAAGAAAACTTTAGGTTCAAGCCAGCTTTACTCTGCTTTAAAATTGACCTTATGTGTCACATCCTTTATGTGGTGTCAATGTCACATGACTGACATGAAATGTGGATGTTCCACAATTTCTATTTGCGCTGACATACTCAGTAACAATTACTAACAACTGATAATAAAGATGTCACCCACCTCCTCAATTTCTCTTTTTTCCTTTTTCAAAAAAAACTTAATTATTTGATGAATGTGTTTAAATGCCACATACTTGACTTGTATCAGAAAATTTTATATACAGGGTTCTTCAAAAAGATTTGACATAATTTCATAATCTAATAACTTGACCAATTTTCATTCAAATGATCTCAAATTTTAACAGCATGTGTAGAAATAACTCTAGATTCCATTCCTAATATTTAAATACCTTTTATTTTCCAGTAAATGGCATTCATTTACTTAAAAAGAAAAACATTAAACATAGAATTTTGAGTTGTTTTTACACATGCTGTTAAAATTTGAAATCATTTGAATGAGAATTGGTCAAGTTATTAGATTACAGGATTATATCAATTTTTCTGAAACACTGTATAATCTTATGTTCTGTAGTTAATGTGTAATTTTGTATGAAGAATTGATAAAAGAAGCTATTTCTTTAACATTGTTAATATATGAAATCTAACCTAGGGATTCTGTAAGGACTTTGATATTTAGAACCATATATTTAGCATTAGCAAAGGATTCTTCCTAATTTACACTATTTTTGAATAATTGATTAGTACTACTTCAAGATTGACTGGAGATTAACAGCTTTTTGTTGCTACTACCTCAGCAGGTAATGCACTTATGAGGAAACTGGTTCTTTTTACTGTCTTCTACGTAAAACTTTGTTTACTACTATTACAACTACTATTACAACTACTATTACAAGTAATAGTAACCAGTTACAGGAATAGTTATTTAACCTTATAGAATTTTTGTTATTTCTCTGAATGTTTGAGATGAGGCTTGAAGATTAGTATTATCTGCATTATTCGGACTGTTGTCCCCATCTTCATTGTTATTTGTACAACGTTTCGGCCAATATACCCTCCGGCCTTCTTCAGGTATTTCTTGTCGGGCTCGGGAAACTTCTTTTCAAACTTGGGAACTTTCTTGTCGTATTCGGGAGCCATCACGGAACTTTGAACCTAACCCTTTATTTATTCCACGGGGGTATCCTGTTCTCATTCCGCTAACCATAGCTGGGGTAGGAGTTGTGTTAATTTTTTTTTTTCTAACTGCTTTAACTCAGGATTGAACTCGGGTTCCAGAGATAACTGTCACTTAGAACTGTCTTAACCTAACTGCCTTATCCACTCGGCCATGTGTCCAATTGATAATACTAGAATTTTTGTTGTTTTTATTGTTTTATTATGGATTAAAAATTTGGCATAAAGATTTTATATTTCCATCTTCAATAATAATAATTATGGCAAAATCCTTGGAATGCACTTATTAATAAAAAACTCCAAAACATTAAACCTACCATTGGAGAATGGAACTTAGAATACAATAAAAATAGAAGAGAACAGGTTGTACTGACCTGCCTTCACATAGGCCACACCTACATCACCCATCATTTACTAGAGGGCACAGAATCCCCAATATGCACTACATGCCAAGAGAGATTTACAGTGAAACATATATTGCTAGAGTGTGTAGACTTTGATCTAGTGTGAACAAAATACTACCAAGCAAATAATTTGAAAAAACTTTTCACGAAAATAAGACCATCCAGGATTTTACATTTCCTAAAAGAAGTGGGATCGTACTCAAAAATATGAGTAATTGAACAATAGTTAAAATCTATACATATATACATTTGTTTTCTATCAAACTACCACTATGAACCTAAAACTTAGTCGGCATTAAATGACCCACCGAAGTTGATATGCCATAAAACAAACCAAACCAAACTAAATCCATCTTCAAATTGTTGTATACCATTTCTTTACATAGACCGTATATATGTGCCGTCTATGTCCATTTTGAAGAAATTTGAATGTTTGGATATAACCATGGAAGTAAAGATACACTAAACCCACACAATATTGGCACTGCTGCATCCCCATTTGAAACCACTCTGGTATGATCCTGTGCAAAGTAGTCGATTTTGTCACAAATGTGGTGCAGTGTTTCTGTGGACAGGATGTTCTGGTTGCTGTTTAACAACACAATTGGTCACCGGTTAGCTGGTGGACTCTGGGGGCTTCTTGGGTTTGGTTAGTACAATTAGAGTGTCCTGGCTAATTCATTCAATCTGGTGCTGGTGTTCAAATACACAGTTGATGATAAAAGCAATTGATGGGGGATATTGTTGTAAGGGAAGATATTACCTTGTCCAATGGTATACATGAAAAGGTATGAATATGCAAGGTTATTCTTAGTCAAGTTACATATAGTATTATTCATAGTTGTGTCACTACTAATCAATTAACTAATCGAATACTGTTAGAGAACTGTGTATTGACTCTATTATTTATACTAGTACAAAATAAAAAACACCCTCCGAGCAATGTAAAAATAGATTTTTGAAACATATTGCCTGAGGGGATGGAGTCAAAAATTCAATGTCAGCGAGTTTGTACCTTAAGTAAGTAAAATCATCAAATTCATTAAAGGATTAAAAAATAAAACAATTTGAAATGTAAACTTTAAATATGTATTAAAATAAAACAAACTATATATAGATATATAATACCAGTCATGTATTTATTAAAACTTGTTTTAAAAAAACAATGAGGACTGTCTAATGCTGCATGTTCAAATTTTCAGTGTATTTATTGAATAAATACACTCAAAATTTGAACATGCCAAAAATCGTAGAATAAATTTTACTCTATGTTATGACGATTTTGGGTAATGTGATGTAAGCAGTGACATAATTTTTGTTAGACAAAAACTGGAAGCGAATCTCCATTATTAATAGACTAACAACAGAAAACACCCTCCGGGCATTGTAAAAATAATTTTTGAAAGACATTGCCTGAGAGGGTGGGAGTTAAAAATTCAATGTCAGAGGGTTTGTATCATAAGTAAGACAAATCCTCATATTTATCAAAGGAGTAAAAAAAAAAATAAAACTATTTGAAATGAAAACTGAGCCCTGTCCCTCTCAAATAAAATGATGTGTGCATGTAATAATCAAACAATTATTTTGAATATTTTCCACATAAATTTTCTACAAAATCGTAGGTATTTATTTATTTGTAAACTTTTTAGTTAACTTCTTGTTACTATAAAAAAAAACGAGTAAAAAAACAATTTAAAAAATTGCTTACTCAAATTTTGGGTGTATATTGGATAAGAATATTGTGACGTAGAGCTATGACGTAGTTTTTGTTACAGACAGAAATACAGACAATCTCCATTATTAATAGATTCCTGTACTAAAAGAAATAAACCTTTTCCGGATTTTCAATATTGTTAATTGATTAGTTCAGTCACAACAGATATGAGATTACTAGTATATTTTAGCTGTTCATTGCTGATATTGTTTGGCTCTGGTGAACACCCATTTTACAAGGTTTTAACAGCCTTCCATACTTCTCCCTTTATTAGACTTCTAGTAGGCTAGGGTCACCCATAAAAGGGTTAAACTGTTTGTTGTCTGAATCAGTAAATAGCTTCTTGAATTAGTCGCTGATTGTATCTTTTTTATTATTACTAGCAAATATATGCACCCTCCGGGTGCCAGTATTTAAGTTTTAATGTAATGAAATATCATATTAAATTAGAAAGTCTAATAAGAATGCAGATAAAAAGATTTGAAACAGAGTGGGGGTATAATAAAAAAATAGAAATGAAACTTACTCTTCCATCACTGCCGTCTTTCATTGCTGAATTTTACTTATTTAACTATTTAGTTAAATTAGGAAATAAAGAATAAAATTACTTATTTTTTCTTGTTAATGGATTTCATTTAAGATTCATTGGAGAGACTTTTGCTTATATTCATTAAAATAAAACCAAACAGTTAGAAATCAATAATACTAAGCACATATTTAATAAAATCACATTTTTAATATCAATATGCAAATTAGCCTTCCCGTTCACACTGCAAACTGCTATTTTTTGTATATATAAATACAATAGCATGTTATTAGTATGTAGATATGGACAACACTAATAAAAAGGTGAAGCAATTTTATTAATAATTGAGGTTTAAATATAAATAAAATCATGAAGAATGTGATGAAAATGTTAATTGTGACTCGATTAGTAATATAGTTTCGGTTACAGACAGAAAAACACACAATCTCCATTATAATAAGATTAGTGAAATAGATCACTAATTAGGACTGAGCCTATTCTAGTAGTGATCACCCCAAGCAGAGTTTAACAGGTTGGAATTTGGGGTTTTCCTTCTCTTAGACTGGTTGCCGTATCAAGGTTAAAGAGCCCAGTTTGCCCTACTATTTACCAATAGCTGGACGGGGAGTAGTTGGATTCATACCTTTCCCAAGAGTATTAGCGCTATGTGAACTGTAGCTTCATCCAGGATTTGAATTTGGATTGACAAGTCCATTTGCTACATTTCTAACCAGTACACCACTGCACCTCCAACTGAAGCTTCAGCTGTCTGCCATTCCTTTGTCAGTTTCAACATATTTTCAATCAGCATCATGCACCAATCGGGATGGAATACAGCCAGTAACCTTGAGAGCATCTGGAGCCCAGAACATTTTCCTATATTTGTCTGTGAAGGTTATTTCATCTGCCAGGGAATTTGCTCAAGGTCTCTCAAATGTTTACTAATGTTATGCAAATTGTTGATATGATCTTTTCACATTTGTGTTTGGTCTTTACTTTGGCTGTTGGCATATATGTGCATTCTTAATTATTTCTGCTATGCAGACATTCTTTTTAGCCCAACATCTTCACTGTAGTGCATCTACTTGAAGTTATATTTTAGCAATCACCCTAAGTTACTTAAACTGTATTAAAAATTCTGATTTGTAATAAAAATACTACTATCCACATCAATCAGCTAGTCACATCAAGCCCTACGACATATGATTGCCCCAACCCTATTGCCTTTATTGTAGAATACTGTTAATTGTTATTCTGTGTTACTTTCACCCTTAGCCGGGATTGAACCTGCAGTCTGGAAATGACTGTTACAGATTGTTAACTATTGGACAGTGGAACAGTCAAACACCTCCTCAGCTTAATGGACTCTTCCTGGCACTAGTGGCAGTAATTATTTAAGCTGTTATAGTGGGTTCATTGGAGAACTAGTAACTGCATGGTTAGGCTTGGCCAGTCACATTGCTCAAACCAATTGTTGACTGTCTAACTGACTTACTTCAATACTTATGACAAGCCCCAACCCTTTTTATCTTTGTTAGAGAGTCTTCATGTCCTGGGAATGACGTTAAACTCTATCTGATGGCGAGGTTCCAGTTCCGGAGGTCTGGGGAATGTGGAGCACCCCTTCATCACCATTGTTCCCTGGTTCACTCTGACACAGAGTGGCAGTACCTGTTAGGGTCCCATCTATGGATTAAATAAAAAAATGGGTTTATAAAAAAAAAAATTAAGTATCCATTAAGAATGAATTTATTTCAAAACTTTATCGGCATTAAATGACCCATTGATGTTGATATGCCGTAAAACAAAACAAAAACCAAATCAAACTACTTTCCACATAAGGATATGGTAAATAGCATGATTTTTTTCTTTATCCCATTTATATTCATTAGCAAGAATATGCGCCCTCTTGGTGTAAGTATTTAAGTTTTAATGTAATGAAATATATTAAATTAGAAAGACTAACAAAATTAGAAAAGAACACATGTAAAAATATTACGCTTATTTTAATTAAATTTTAATTGGTTTCTTTATAAAATCATTCATAAGATTGAGTTTAATACACTGGAGAATCAATAACACCAAGTAATTATTTATTAAACAAGGTTTTGTTAAAACCTGTATGCAAATTAACCACACCATATATTATGTAAACCTTTATTTCTTAGTGATATATAAGGCACATTGCAGGGTTTTAATCACACTAATAACATGAGCTGTTTTGAGGCAAATCTAACACAGATTTTCATGGAAACATTGTTAATAAATAAGATTTATTCTATGTATTAATGATTTTAACTATAAATTATTCACTCATTGATAAATTTACGGAATTCTTAAGGGTATTATGATGGAAGCAGTGATGTATTTTTCATTACAGACAGACACCAAATCTCCATTATAATATATATAGATAAAAACAAATAAGATTACTCTAAAAAGTAAAGCCTATTAGTCCAGGTTAAAAGTATGGTAAGAGTAATCCGAATCCAAACTTTTTTAGATCTTATTTTTCTAATGCAGGTATCATTGGCTTCTGGTTACTCTTACAGTGCTTTTAACCTGGACTATGAAGGCAATTCAAAACGTAATGCCATTTTGTTTAGAACTGGTATAATTACCAACACAGGAAAATGTATCCTACATCAAAATGAAGCTGGTCCTCTGTAGATCACATCCCTACTTCTTTACGTAGGTGTGTCAAAAAGTAGTGCCATTTTGTTTAGAACAGGGATAATTACCAACACAAGAGAATGTATCGTACATAAAAATGAAGCTGATCCTCTGTGAATCATATCCCTACTTTTACACATAGTCACTGTTTCTCTCAATAGCAATGTTCCACCTTTGAATGAGAACATGTATCCCTGCCCCGTAAAATTCTGCTGACTGTTCTTTGAGACACTTCTTCATTACAGATTTCACTTCCTCGTCACTGGTATATTTAGCGCCTTTAGACTATCATCTCTTTGGCCCCATGAAAGAGGGTTTGAGAGGCAACCATTATTCCAGTGACGAGGAAGTGAAATCTGTCGTGAAGAAGTGGCTCAAAAAAGAGTTTTCTTTTTTTTCTTTTTATGATCTGGGGAAATAACTAAAGCCATCTAACTCCTACCTTGTAACCTATCCTGAGTAATTAATTTCTAAGAAACTATTGAAATGTATTTACAGCATGAAATGGTGAGGGAAGAAAAACAAAAAACACTGGGACACATAGATAGGATTATACTGTGTCATTTTAGATTTTTGTATGTCAGAGATGCAGGACGCATACCTATCAGCATCTCTGCATATATGTATGTGTGTTAATAAGAATTCTAAAATGACTCATTATAAAATATAAATTTGAAGGCAATTTACAATGCAATGTAATAGGTGTTAAATGATGTTTATTTACCTAAATATTTTCGAGAAAATCTCATCTTCAGAGGCAGAAGCATCCGTGTTTTTGTTTTTTTAAGCACCGAGCCGGCGTAATCTTTTTTTGTCATAACAACAAAAGATTATGCTGGCTCAGTGCTTAACACCTATTACATTGCATTGTAAATTGTCTTCAAATTTATATTTTACACATACATACAATGCTTCTAAAAATCTATAAAAATAAAACACTTATTTGACTCGTTACATTCTTTTTTTAAAAATTCTTATCCCCCCCCCCAAAAAAAAAAAAACAAAAAAAAAACTATGAAATTTCAATTTGATGTTATTCAACAGTGACTAAATTTATTGAATTCTCTATTTTTTTTAGGTGTTTTCTTATCTAAAAATTAAGTTAATTTTAGCAGCAGATGTTATTTACACCAATTTTATTCATATTGATTGTTTGATGCTATATTTAATTCCCTTTGTGTTTCTTACCATAAAATCATAAATAATTTTACAAAGCAAACCTTATCATTTTTTTATCATAGTTGTTATCTAATATTTGGCCAACTCTAGTAAACATCTATTTATCTATCCTTATATAAAGGGCAGTTGTGTGTATGTGTATGTCCGGAGGAAACTGCGAAAAACAATTAACGACAAAGTAAATATATATACACATTAAATATCACCAGGGTTTGGTTTTTGAGCGAAAATAATGAAGATTTGATTTATATTCGTGAAGATAATTAGAAGAATATGTATATGTATGTCTGGGGGAAACTTCGAAAATAAAACAATTAACGACAAAGTAAATATATATACACATTGAATATCACCAGGGTTTGGTTTTTGAGCGAAAATAATGAAGATTTGATTTATATTCGTGAAGATAATTAGAAGAATATGTATATGTATGTCCGGGGGAAACTTCGAAAATAAAACAATTAACGACAAAGTAAATATATATACACATTGAATATCACCAGGGTTTGGTTTTTGAGCGAAAATAATGAAGATTTGATTTATATTCGTGAAGATAATTAGAAGAATAAAATTTATGTGATAACAGCATGGAATTTTTTTACGCATTTAGTATTTTAAATAGGAGACATTCATTTTTATTTTCAAATTGTCTGGATCAATGCAACGTCTTTTTTACATAGGGATTTTAATAGGGCATTCTATGAGGATCGACTCATGATTCAACAATAATGGATCTACGACTGCCTTTTTTTACCCCCACCTCTACCCAGGTGGCGCCGGGTAGTCACTTCTATATATATATATATATATATATATATATATATATATTTAACAACCCGTCCGCATGAGCACGATGTGACACAAGGTCAATTTCTTAAGCAGAGTTTAACAGGTTTGAATTCAGAGTTTTCCTTCTCCTAGACTGGTTGCCTAACCAAGGTTAAAGAGCCCAGTCTGCCCTACTATTTATCCATAGCTTGAGTGAGAGTAGGATTCATACCTTTTCCAAGGGTATTAGCACTAAGTGAAATTCAATTACCACATTCAGGATTTAAACTCGTGGCGACGTGTCCATTTCCCATGACTTTAACCATTACACCACGCGCTTCCTATAGTCACTTCTATATATACACATACACAGAGAGAGAGAGAGAGAGAGAGAGAGCATTTTGATAGGTCTCTGCATCATTGGTTATTTATTGAATAACTTTAGATCTTATTATAATGGAGATTGTGTGTTTTTCTGTCTGTAACCGAAACTATATTAGTACTCAAGTCACAATTCCCTTTGTTATTGACATCACAATCTCAATGATTTTATTTTTATTTAAATCTCAATTATTAATAAAATTGTTTACATTATTAATGCTGTTGACCATATCCACATATTAAGAACATGCAATTATATTTATATATACGACAAAGTAACGGTTTACAGTGTGAACGGGAAGGCTAATTTGCATATTGATATTTAAAATGTGATTTTAATAAATATGTATTTAGTACTATTGATTTCTAATTGTTTGGTTTTATTTTAATGAATATAAGCAAACATCTCTTCAATAAATCTTAAATGAAATCCATTAACAAGAAGAAATAACTGTAATTTTCTTCTTTACTTCCTCTTTTCACTAAATACTTAAATTAGAAAAAATAACAATGAAAGACGAGAGTGATGGAAGTGTAAGTTTCAGTTGTTCTATATTTTGATTATACCCCCCCCCCCGTTTCAAATCTTTTTATCTGCATTCTTATTTAGTTTCATTAGCCTTTCTTATTTAATACAATATTTTATTACATTACAACTTAAATACTTGCACCCGGAGGGTGCATATATTTGCTAGTATATTTAATGTTCCAATGCTAACAATGACAATTTCTTTTTCTCAGTAGTATTCCATATTTGGAGGTGTAGATGTCTAACGGTTATCAGATTGGAGAATGAAATTGTTAAACAAATTCAAATTCTGACTGGGACAGTTTGTATTCACTTCATACTGATAAGTAAAAAACTAAAGTCGGCAGAGTGGCCTAATGTCAGTATCAGTCGGACAGTGAGGGAGTCTATCCCCTTTTCGTTAATTCTAGATCAGGGATATTGTTTTTTGCATTTGAGATGGAACGCCACACCTACCATCAGCTCCCCACTTTACCGCATAGATCCAAGCCATGCTACTCATCCACTGAGTTGGTGAAGGCTGGTATTGAACCCAGAACCTTGTGGATGCTCTACTGACTAAATACTAATACCCTTGAAAAAAAAAAAAAAAAAAAAAAAAAAAGATGGATCCACTTCTTCCCTTAGCTATGGGTAAATAGCAGGGCAGTTGTTGCCCTTTATATTTATAAAAGCAATCTATCATAGATGTTTGATAATAGGTTAAGTCAGGGAATATTATTTGCAATTGGTACAATATAACCCAATAGAATCTGCCGCATGTGAAGACATGAGTATCACAAGGTAATCCACATTGCTCTGAAAGTTATGTGTATTACTTGGCATGGTACCCTAAAAACCTAAAAGATTTTGAGAAACATCCAATTGAATCCAAAATACTTGATTTTTAAAATGCTGTAAAACATTATGCTGTATTAAAATGAAAATGTTTAATAATCTTGTGGTAAACTTTTAAAAAAACCCTACTTCTTATTCCCCAAATAATGGGTTCTAGCATGGATATACATAAAATTTAAGTGCAGAATCAGAAAGAGCATACAATTTTACATAAGAATGCAAAGTTTTATCAGAATTGTTCCAAAAATAAAGAAATGGTGAAGAAATTACTAAATTTCTTGTTTTCAATTAGTCCGTGATTTTACATATTGTTTTATCAAAATCATGTCCACTTTTGTACCCCCAATTTCGGGGCTTTAAATTCTCATAACTTTTGAACCACTGGGAATATTTGCATAATTCAAACAGTTTTGAACTCCATTACAGAGCTCTATTTAACTAATGTGATTAAATAATAATAACCTCAAATAAAAAAAATCAACTGGGAATGCTAATAAATGTTATGTGCAGTGATGTTTTAACTATTATAAATACATTGGACTTGTCGACCAGAGTTCAATTCCTGGACGAAGCTGTTAGCATTTTCACATGGCGCTAATATCCTGGGCTCTTTAGCCTATGGCTAGGTAACCAGTCTAGAAGGAAAACTCTGAATTCAAACCTGTTAAACTCTGCTTAAGAAATTGACCTTGTACCACATCCTGCTCGTGCGGAGGGGTTGGTAAATATATATAAATACATTTTAAGTAGACTTTATTTTCAGATATGCAATAAGATAAATTTTTCTTCAGCAAATATTAGTTTATTTTATTCAATTTTTTTTCATACTGTCCCCCCCCCCCCGTTTGCATATCAGTGTTTGACTACACATGGAATCTCTTATGTTATTTTTAACATTATGAAATTTTCGTGCCAAAAAAGCTTAGATATTATTCAATAAGCCATAAGTCAAAATGATCGTAGACAAAGTAATGATTTTATACAATAGTAGATATTTGTACTAAACTTGTCAGAACAATGACTATCTTATTAATAATGGAGATTCGCTTCCGGTTTTTGTCTGTAACAAAAACTACGTCACTGCTTACGTCACATTACCTAAAATCGTCATAACATAGAATAAATACACTGAAAATTTGAACATGCAACATTAGATAGTCCTCATTGTTTTTTAAAACAAGTTTTAATAAATACATGACTGGTATTATATATCTATATATAGTTTGTTTTATTTTAATACATATTTAAAGTTTACATTTCAAATTGTTTTATTTTTTTAATCCTTTAATGAATTTGATGATTTTACTTACTTGGGGTACAAACTCGCTGACATTGAATTTTTTACTCCCACCACCCCAGGCAATATGTTTCAAAAATCTATTTTTACATCGCCCGGAGGGTGTTTTTTTATTTTGTACTAGTATTAATAATGGTGATATCTTCTTATTATAATGGAGATTATGTGTTTATAAAAGAAATAACTTCACCACTCCTTTAGTTATTTACATTATAGTCTCAATGATTATTAAATAATCATTATATATTCTTAATTAGCATCTTGTTTATCAACAATGTCTCTATTAAAGAATAGCTGAGTTAGATTTGCCTCAAAACAACCCATGTTATTAATGCATTTAAAATCCTGCAATATGTTATATATCACTAAGAAATAAAGGTTTACATAGTATATGGTGTGGATAATTTGCATACTGGTTTTAACAAATAATTATTTGGTGTTATTGATATCTAATATTATTATTTCTATTCTCAAACATATTAAAAGTAATCTTATGTATAATTTTATATAGAAATCAAGTAGAATAAAATAAAAATATCTGTAATCTTTTATGTGTTCTTATTGAGTTTTGTTAGTCTTTCTAATTTAATATATTTTGTTATTTCCTATAAGATCAAAGGGGAACCACTCTTGACTGATAAATTATTTATTTATTTTCCCATTAAACTATCCCTAACCCCATCTTCTTTTTTCCTAGTAGATCAATAAATAGATAAATAATTTATCAGTCAAGAGTGGTTTCCCTTTGATCATGTTAGACTTATAGGAAATAACCTAATATTTTATAATATTTTATTACATTAAAACTTAATACTTGTGCTCAGGGCACATGTCTTTGCTAGTAATGATAATATTGTCTGCAGTAGCCATCAATAATTATAGCTATTATATCCTTATGTATTTTAATGCAAGGAAAGAGAGAAAGAGGAAAGAGAGAAAGGTGAAAGATTTGATAAGGATAACATTGTACGAGGGTGAGTCAAAAAGTACAATTTCATTGCTGGAATTTTTGTTGGTTAAATAAGATTTTACCAAGTTTAGCTAGTTTTAATAAAAGTGAATGCAGTGTTCCAACACTAGACACTACAGTGTTGGTGTGGATTCAACCTATAGGACCTATTTCATGCACTAAGATAGGCTCTACTGGAACAGTGAGCAACGACTTGCATTGAAATTCTGCGTACAGATATGGTCTTCAGTTCTAATCCTCATCGAGGCGGTTTTCATATCGCCCTACATCGTTACAGTGAAGTTTTTTTTACATCAATATATATAATATATAAGCCAGACTTTGTTGAAATGATATTTTTGTTTATACCTTAAATATTGAATACTTTCTCGCGACACACTTAATGACATCTCACGACACATAGATTGGGTACCACTGCAATAGTAGTTATAATAATGTATGTGTAAAAAGTATAATAATCTTTATTTAACTCTCTCATTCTTTTTTCATCTTTTCATTATGTTCGATTGAAACAGATTAGTGTTATCACTTCAGCACACTCACCCCCTCTCTCTCAATCTTTCCATAGACTTATAGTTCTTTTAAGTGGTTGTTTTAATACTGTTCATGCGGCGTGTCAGTGTGGAAAGGATTCTTAGTGGCAAATTTCTACTTGGCATAAAGATGGCGGGGATAGAACTGTTAGATGGGGGGGCACATGGTGACTTGAAAAGAACAATTAGTGGGGGGGGGGGCTCAGTGTAAGTTATGTGTGTCAGAGTAGAAAGAGCTTGTTGATATAGTATCATAAGGTGGGATCTCTATGCAACACATACCTACATGGAAAGGACCATGTGTGTTGGTGATGCTGTGAGAAGGGGCATCGCATGTTTGCAGCTAGGCCAGAGGCCTAGTGGTGTGTTATTGCTTGCTCATGCCACTCAGAAAAGAAAAAAAAAAGATAGAAAATTTTGGCGTATTTATGTGTTTTCCAGGATATTTGTTGTGGTGCCTTCTAATTGGCCTGAAAAGATCACATCACCATTGTAAATGTAAGAGCATTATCTCCCTTGCTTTGCCCGGCTATCCTATTGCGTGGGTACAAAACACTGTTCGAAAGTCACATGTGCATGTGGCGCTAGTTTTTAAAGTCTTTTAGCAGGCAGGAACCGAGGAGACAAGAAGGTTAGTGTCATCACGGAGCTTTTCCTCCTTTTCTCGGTTTTTATTAGTTGTGTATTAGAGAAACTACATAGTCCTTTGTCTTCTATTGTAGTTTCACGTTGAAGACCAGTTGTGAGACAGAAGGATGACAGAAGTGACAACTCCCGTATTTTTGTAAATAAAAGTGTCTTCACCAGTCAACTCTGTCATACTCATTCTTTGCCTGGGTGTTGCCGTCACAACCATGTCTGTACAGTAGGTGGCTTCATGCAACCCACTGACTGTCCTATTTTTTTTATTGTGATGAAAAGGGTTACGAATCATAACAAGATTTGGCTTAAGAGAGTAACACTATTTACAGCAACAAAAAAAGACAATAAAAATAACTAGTGTGTGTCTGTGTATTCAGTATATTTTTGTAGCTAAATACATCACCCAGAAAGCAACTTTGCCTATTTGTTTTGTGCATGCCTATATATCTATAAATATTTTGCCAGAGAGTGGTTACATAGCCACTTAAGCTTAGTGATTGCAGTCTAACAACTCAATAATGTAAAGCTAAAAAAAAAAAATACAAACATATACAATTCAACTTTGAGGTTAAATTATGAGAATTTGGTTGGTTGGTTGGTTGGTTGGTTTCTTTTATGGTATATTAACCATTTTTGAGTCATTTAATACTGGGTCAAGTCATTTTTAACAAACATGGGACTCAGCTTGCCTACAGTACCCGCTGTTGCTTCAGTTGCTATGAGAATTTAAAATGTTTATTTTAGATTATATATGAGTTGGCTGTTCAAGATACTCACTTGGAATGTGACCAAATGAGGTTTATTTTTTCCACATATTCCCCCTTGTGGTTTACACACTTCTTTCATTGGTGTTGAAGTGCTTGGATCCCAGACATCAACAGCAGATGTGGTGTCATCATATGAATTTTTCAGCTTACAAAGTTTTCAGCCCACCCTCATATAGTTCAATTTTGTGATTGGGTTCCTATAAAGACATAGTTAAATCTTTTCAATTTCTTGGAATCACAGGTTTAGTAAACACATCTAAGCAACATTTTGTTCAGACAGAATATATATTAGCATTCCCAGGTGATTTTTTTTATTTGAGGTTATTGTTATTTAATAACGTTGGTTAAAATTTCAAGAATATTGATAAAGATTAGCCACTATGATTTTGAAAAACAAAGTAGTATGTAGAAATTAGTCTTAAAAAAAAAAAATGAAGTCATATTTTATGTTTTCGGCTGTCCAAAGCAAAATGTCATTTTAACTCGCCGTAAAAAATAACTCAATGAATAAAAAACACATAAAACTTACATATTTAGAAAGATTATTTTCTTTTCTTTCCAACCATATAAATATTTTTAAGATTGAATCAGAAATACCCGAGAAATTGCAATTTGAACCATTAAGGTGAAAAATTGTTTATATCCAACGATTTTTTACGAAATGAGCTGGTAATGCTATATATATCATTTATACCAGTGCTTCTCAACCTTTTTCGGCTTATGGACCATTTTTTATTCAAAAAATTCCCATGGACCAATCCTACTTTTCTTGAATGTTGCTAGCACACGTGATAAAGTAAGACAAGACAATTTATTTTCCGCCGATCATCGATGTGCGCTTAAATAGAGATTTACAACTGGGGAGGGTCATTATAAGAAGCGCTAAATTAGTTAAATTTTTGTGAAATGGCTAAAACATTTTTGTGGCTTCGAACTCTCTGTGGACCACTAGAAATGTTCTGTGGTCCACAGATGGTCCAGATGGACCACGTTGAGAATCACTGATTTATACAACACTTGTCTTTACATTAGACGTTATGAAGTGGGACTTTACATAAATGGTTTAATAGTTATCACAATAGGAAATAAGCATAACTAGCAAAATAAAAAAACGCCCTCTGGGCGACGTAAAATAAATATTGCCTGAGGGGATGGGAGTTGAAAATTTAATATCAGAGAGTTTGTATCATAAGTAAAGTAAAATCATCAAATTTATTAAAGGATTAAAAAATAAAATAAATTTATTAAAGGAGTAAAATATACAAAAAATTGAAATGGAAACTTAGTTCTGATTACTTTAAATATATACTAAAATAAAACAAAGTATATATAGATAGATAATACCAGGTATGTATTTATTAAAACTTGTTTAAAAAGTCAATGAGTGTCTAACATTGCATGTTCAAATTTTGAGTGAATTTATTCTGTTAGGACGATTTTAGGTAGTGTGACGTAAGCAGTGGCGTAGTTTTTGTTACAGACAAAAAACGGAAGCGATCTCCATTATTAATAAATGAGCATAGTTCAAAGCACGCATCCATCTCTTCTCCGCCAAGCTATGAGCTCTTTAGTCTTGATAAGGCAACTGGACAAAAAAAGACAGCATAACCAAATATCCACACTAAAACCACCAGCCAATCAAAATCCTGGAAATAGACTTGACCATGCCACATAGTAGAATAGCCCAATCTGCTAGCTATTTAAACCACTTACCAAGGCTGGATCCTCAGAAGAAGATTCAACTTGCAACACAGTTGAATACTGATTCTCACTGGTCTACACAAATCTTTACAGTCTAGGAGAAGGAACAACTAGAAAGGAATTTAAAACCTGAACAGTATTGTTTGAAGAATCCACAATGTTCTGGTGCACCATTCTTTTCTTTGCAACTCATCCAAAACATCTGGTTAATCCTACACAGGCCTTCACCACTATAAACAAATTACCTGTGTAAACAATTCATATCCAAAATGTTAAGCACTCCTATTTTACTGATATCACTTGTACAAAACTCTTCTGTACTTTGGACTTCTGTACTTATGAAGTGATACTTTATGTCAATATTTCTCCTACTTATTACTTTTTATGGTAATTTATGAGGAAGTGTGTCCCGGTCCCCTGCCTCCGAAATTGCTGCCCGGTGAATTTTAAAATAACGACCCCAAGCTTCTACAAGTTTCATTGTGTTAAAATATGGGGGGGGGGGGGGATAAATTTCACTGGGTAAAATAGGTGTTACCTATTGTTTATCTATCTATCTCAGTCTATTCAAAACTATCCATCTTCATATCTATCTATCAAATACTAAGATTTTCTTTTATTACGATAAATAAACAAGAATTACGACAAATTACGGTAAATAAACCAGAATTACGAAAAATAAACACAAATTACGACAAATTTCTATAAATAAACAAGAATTAAGACAAAAAGAGAACCCCACCTCCCTAAAATACATTTAACGCCCTAAGTTGGTTGTTTTCTTTCAAGTAACACGGATGTGGCGCCGAAGCTTGGGGTCTTTATTTTAAAATTCAACGGGCAGCAATTTTGGAGGCAGGGGACCGGGATGCACTTCCTCATAAATTACCTTTTTTATTTATATGATATTAAGAAATTATCAAATGACAATTAGAATCCATAGCCAGTGTAATGGGTATTTGCCTCTCATCCCACTTATGAGGGCGTGACACAAGGATATTTTTATGTGGGCCCACCAACAACATGAAGCTCATGGGTGGTAGGCACAAAAAATGCGTCGATCCCGTCGGCATTCCTATTCAAGGGGGGCGCCTCAGGCGCTGAGCAATAAACCCAGCCCTGCCCCTTTAAATCGAGGGGGCAGGTATTGCCTGGGGGGATAGCCCCCTGGGATCAACGCTATTAATTTAAAACACCAGTCCGGTGTGCTTCGGCCACTGGACCCCCGCCATAGCCAGTGTAATGATTCATAAGCTGTAGATTCTTGTTAGAAAAAAAAGGATTGTATTCTAAAAATAGACAAAGCCAGACTGACCAGATTTATCTATTATCTAAAATATTAAATGAAAAAAAAAAAAATTGATGCTGTTATACTCTAAATTTTATTTTTTAATTATCTTCACGAATATAAATCGAATCTCTATTATTTTTGCTCAAAAATCAAGCCCTGGTGATATTTAATGTGTATATATATTTACTTTGTCGTTAATTGTTTTATTTTTGTAGTTTCCTCCAGACATACATATACACACAACTGCCCTTTTTATATATATATATATATATATATATATATATAGATGTACTTTGTATTGGTCCTTGCCAGTTTTACTTGGTTCAATTAAATAAGTTCAATAACCTCCCACTGCTGTTCAAATTTGCTGCTAATGGAACCGTCTCATTGGTATCTTCCTCCTTGTGGGCATTCACCTTCCATGGCTTCTTGCCATTTGGTTTGAATCTGTCAGAATTAAAACTTCCTGATATATCTTAGGCAGGTTTAATAAAGAACAATAATAATGTTCAGTGTATTTATCATCATCATCATCAATGTCACTGCCAACAATATAATCATCTTTGGTATTTAGGCCTGTTATGTATCCATTTTGGATATCAACCAATATTGTCACCTTCATAAGAACTATTTTTAGCATTCTGATCAACAGTTCCTCCTTCACCTCCATTCTCTTTCTCAAGAGATTCAGGTTTTCTGTAATGGTTAGCGGTGTCATTAGCGTCATTCATGATTTCAACGCTATCTGTTCACACATCTTACTTTTTTTTTTCATTTCTTTCCTGTCTGGAAAATAAACAAAGTATATTACACTGCTTTGTCATAGCCTCACTTCTTGTATGAATTTTTTTTTTTTTTTTTTTTTTTTACCTTTTTATCATACTCATAAAAACAACAAATTGTGTCGGAAATATGCATATTATTGATACTAGCAAAAAAAAAAAAACGCCCTCTGGGTGGTGTAAAAATTAATTTTAAAAGATATTGCCTGGGGGGTGGAAGTTAAAAATTCAGTGTGAGAGAGTTTATACTATAAGTAAATAAAATCATCAAACTTATTAAAGGAGTAAAAAAATAAAACAATTTGAAATGGAAACTTAGTTCTGATAACTTTAAATATATATTGAAATAAAACAAAACTATAAATATAATACCGGTCATGTATTTATCAAAACTTATATTAAAGACAATGACGATCATCTAAGGTCACATGCTCAAATTTTGAGTGTATTTATTCTATGTTATGACGATTTTGGGTAATGTGACATATGCAGTGACATAGTTTTGGTTACAGACAAATAGAGACAGAATCTCCATTATTAATAGATTTTGTTTACATCCAGTAACATTTGATAAACTGTCTTGCCATTTATGGGATTTTAACACCTACTTCTAATATGCATGGCAGCCATAATAGCATGTCTTCACAATATTTTCAATAATCTAGATCTGAGATAATAAACATCTGCCCATTTTAAACAGAGGTCAGCATGACTTTTTAGCTGTGCTATTTTGGTGTGGTGATTAAGGAGCAGATTTTTCATGCTTTATTTAATAAGGAGGGATTAGGCATTGTACTATACTGAAGTCTAAAGAGCTCTGTTGGTGGGGCCTGCAATGTGCCATCAAGACTCTGGAAAGTATGAAATCACCCACTCTGACCTGGAGTGGTAGTATTTGTTAGGGTACCCTCGATAGGTTAAATAATTATATTTGAAATTTATTAAACTTGAAACTAAATATCTGCATGCAAATTATTTGTATTAAGATTAGTTGTTTGAAGCTATAAGATAATTGTTTACAAATGATTAGTATTATATAGGAATACTAGAGATCAATTTGTACAAATTATTAGTATTTGAAAGGAATATTTGAAACCATATAACTGTGTAAACTTATTATTATTATCATTATCATTATATAGGAATAGTTATTTGAAACTATAATTGTGTATAAATTATTAGTATTAGATAGAAATATTTGAAACCATATAACTGTGTGAAAATAGATTGTATTAAAAATTGTTACTTGGAGCTATAATTGTTTACTAATGATTATTATCATTACTTACTACTGAAAACAATATAATTTTTTGCCCCCCAAAAAGGTTGATTTTGGTATTAAATAAACTCAGAATTAACAGGCCATAAAACAAACCAACCAACCAACCAACCATAAGTATGCTGCCATAAAATAAGTATTATATTAATATATACAGTCTATTTAACACATAATACCACTAATTTTGTTATCTCTCTGTAACTAGCAATCTTCATTATTATTCAGAATGTAATTTTGGACAATTATTGAATTAAATTACCATTTATTCCTTGGGGTATTTATGTCAGTCAGTCAGTCAATAACAATTAGCTTTAATTAATTATAATTATAACTGGTATTCTTTATATAAAATGGATTTGATTTATATGGAATAAAAGGTGCCAAGTTCTTTCCAGGGTTTCAATAAACTGATATTCCTGTGAATGTTCTTGCAAGAGATATGGAGTGTGTATAAGTAGAATAGAGTGATCTGCCCCTGTGTTTAGTCTAAACAGAGTGATCTGCCCTTGTCAGATAGAGTATAAATAAAACCCAAGTGGCCATTTGCAATTGAGTGGTTTTTCATTATTGTTTTCAATGTTTAAATTTATAGTTTTCCTTCTTCTAGACTGGTTACTAACTTTAATGTACCTTACTATTTTATGATGGTCAAATAATAAATAAGGTAATTTTGCCCAAGGAGTACTTAGGAAGTACTGTTGACAGTTGGACCTTTTTCAAACAAATAAATAGTGATGGGTCCTTTCATGTCCAAGAAGACTGTCAGCAAGGTCTTCTTTACTAACTGCTGAACCCAGAACTTTTTTTTACTGGAGAGTCAGTGTGTATCCATTTCATGACAGGTAATTCCATGTCAATCATCCAGAAAAAAGTAAATATTTGTTTTGTAGTATAACCCTATTTTTATTTATAAAACATCATATAGTATGATAAAAACCCACCAGTAAAAACCATTATACAAAAATTTATATGGTGGGTGCTAAAAGTAAGGCCTACTTTTCGACAGAAACTGCAACATATACTGGGAGCACAGTATCACCATTGGATAGAATAGGTTTTCAACTACAAAATATTATTTTTCCCAGTAGACACCACCACCACCACCATTGCCTATACATTTTTTTTCTTGAGCAATAAACAAGTCTGCATACAATGAACCAGTGGAGGCGACCCACTTTTTCACATGAAAATGTTATTAGTGTAATCCATCTTTTATGGGCTCAATTTGTGCAGATGAAATGATCAAAGTTCTCTTCATTTCATAGACTGACAACCAGTGATGCTGATAGCTTTTTGATTTAGTGCATCCTGGGATGCACATATTTTCTTTTGAATGAGTCCCCGTGAAAATTAATGGGTCCCAACTAAAGTTTCTTAATAAACTGCAGGATTTTATTTTATGATATGGGGAAAAAACTAAAGCCGTCTAGCCCCTACCTTGTAACCTATTCTGTGTAATTCATTTCTAAGAAACTATTGAAATGTCTTTGAATGTTTGAGATGAGGCTTGATGATTAGTATTATCTGCGTTATTTGGACTATTGTCCTCATCTTCATTGTTATCTGTACAATGTTTAGGCCAATATGCCCTCTGGCCTTTTTCAGGTATTTCTTGTCCAAACAGAAGGTTCCAGAGTCTGACAAGAAATACCTGAAGAAGGCCGGAGGGCATATCAGCTGAAATGTTGTACAGATAACAATGAAGATGAGGACAATAGTCCAAATAATGCAGATAATACTATTGAAATGTATTTACAGTTAGCCTGAAATGGCGAGGGAAGAAAAAAGAAAGACAGTGGGACACCTGGATATGATTTTACTGAATCCTTTTAGATTCTTGTGCATCAGGGACGCAGGACGTGTACCTATCAGCATCTCTGGATAATTGTATTGAAAATAGCTTGTCACTCCCATTGCCTATTGAATGCATTACCCACCACTAAACTGTGCTTGCGTCTACTGCTGATTTTTATTTATTTATTTATTTTTTTTTTTTTTTTATAAATGTTCAACAAGAGTCAATAAATGTTAATATATGCAATTTGTTTCTACATGAATTCACAGACAAATTTCAAAGGTCATTTTTCCAGACAAATGTCAAAGGTCATTTTTCCAGACAGCTTATTAGCTTTTATTTGTAACAGCAAAAAAAAAAAAAAAAAAAAAAAGAAAAGATGATGGGTTATTGATGAGGAAGATTCAAACTCCATTGTCATACCATCAACATCCGCCTCAGATGTTGTGGGACAACATAATAAAATAGGAGGCATTACTTTTGGAGCAACTCTATCACAAATACAACAGGAAGACTATTCTTCATCACTGGTAGAAATGTATTGGTTACTGTAGAAAAATATTTCTGTATGTATTTACCCAGCCCCTCCACCACACAGAGGATGCGACACAAGGTCAATTTTTCTTATATACCCTACCTATGAACATTAATGGGTATGTCCCAATCCTCATAAATACGGGAGTATTATGCTGACTGAGTAGTCTTATACCATTAGCAGTGGTTTACCTTCTCCATGCTGCTGGCGAGTATTATATTTTGTGTATGTTATAAAGATTCCATTTCATTTCCAACCTACGTTTGGTTATTTCTCATTTAGTAACCTTTGTTAGGCTACAATATTTTGGCAACGAGGATGAAATCAAAATGTTGATAACAGTTGTACAATTAAGAAACACGAATATTAATATCAGATTTATACAGATTCACACAACTTCCCTTTATATATGTACTAGCAGCAGCTACCCGGCATCGCCTGGGTAGAGGGGGATTTTTTAAGTTAGTCCCACATATCCATTAATACTGAATTGTTAGTTGAATCTTCGTGGGATACCCCATTTAAATCTCCATGTAAAAAAAAAATTTAAAAAATAAATAGACCTTGCATTGATCCAGCTACTCTGAAAAGAAATGTTAATGTCTACTATCTGAAATATTAAATGAAAAAAAAAATATATGCTGTTATCATTTAAATTCTATTTTTTAATTATCTTCATGAATATAAATCAAATCTCTATTATTTTTGCTCAAAAACCAAGCCCTGATGATATTTAATGTGTATATATATATATTTACTTTGTCGTTAATTGTTATTTTCAAAGTTTCCTCCGGACATACATATACACACAACTGCCCTTTATATATGTATAGATAGATAGATAGATTATAAATTGTATCAAATAAACAAGTTACAAAGATGTGGTTTGGTTAATGAATTTTTCTTTTCACAAATTCATTAATAAGGATGAGAACAATAGTTAAAATAATCAAAATAATAGCTAATATGCTGCAGAATTTGTATTGTATAATATTAATAATAATAATAATAATAATATCTTTTCGGCTAGTATATTAGATCTGAGACCTGTCAGCTGTTCCTTATAAATATTCATTTTAAATCCACAGAATATTTAATATTATTCCACAGATTATCCAACTTTGCCTTGAAGGAGTTTAGAGATGGGGCATTCACTACTGATGAAGGTAGTTTATTCCATGTATTCACCACTCTGTTGCTAAAATAATTTTGTCTTGCGTTTGCTTTACAAGATTTTAATAACAAAATTATCTTCTGTCAAAATCTTTTGAGATACAATATTGTTACTCTAAGAATGCAAGACTGAAAATCATTGCAGAAGAATTATCTTTATTCAATAAATCTCATAATCTAAACTATTATTTTGATTATTGTTCTCATCTTTATTGTCATATACACAACATTTCATCCGATCTTCCCTCTGGTCTTCTTCAGGTGTTTCTTGTTGAACTTGGGAACCTACTCTTCAAAGGTAATAATAACATAGAATACTTAATATAGCTTAACACTTGTACCTGGTCATGGTTAATGGAATGAAAACAGTCTACCCCTGTGGATTGAATAAAGGGTTCCGTTAGAAGTTCCGTGAAGGGTCCCGAATACGACAAGAAGATTCCCAAGTTCGAGAAGAAACACCTGAAGAATGCCGAGGGCCCATCATCGACCGAAATGTTGTGTATTTAACAATAAAGATGAGGACAACAGTGTAAAAAGATTAAGAGAAATAATCCAAACTAATTTTTTTCATCACTTCTCTTTTACATTCATAATTTTAGTTTTTAGGATTTTGAAATTTTATTAAAAAAATTTTTTTTGTTGTCTTATATATCTAAAACTTCTTAAAGACCCCCCCCTTTTTTTTGTCACCGTCTCATGTATCAAAACTTCTTAAAATTGCTTAATATTTAGCTCTATGATCATAAAACATTAAGATTGGAAAAAACATAATTAAATCTTTACAAGGGTAAAATTATCAAAAATCATTCATTTTTTAAAAAGTTTTATTTAAACTTTGTCAGTATGACAAGGTAATTTTTTAAGATAATGTTCATTTATGAAAATTCATCTTTGCTCTTGTATATAGTGTTTATCATTGAAAATTCTCTACTTTTTCATTATTATAATGAGTAAAAAAATAAAATAAATACTCTGGCCAATCTTGAGCACAAGTAAAGCAAAGTCACTGGCGTGCAAATTTGAAGCACATGATCAAAAATAATTGTACATGGTAACATACACATGTGAAACACTGTGTTGTAAGAGTGCAAATGAAAACATTATCTGTTGCTCCCCAGTGCCATTAAGTAAAATGTATATATTAGGGATACCCAAAATGAAGCTAAACTGCATTTTTGACAAAATGACTTTAGCCCCCCACCCCTACAGAAAATAATTTACCAAAAATCAGGGAATGATCGGATTTTAATGAAATTTTCAGTGTTTATTTATTAATGAATGATCTTTATAATGCATTATTTATTTTATTTCAAAACTTTCTCATTTTTTTTCAGGTCACTTAATTTTGACCCCACTTATGTTGGGGGTGTAACATTTTGTTAGAGTTGGTCTTATAATTTCTAATTACAGTATAAATAAAGAGATAAAAGACTGAAGTTATGAATAGAAACAAAAAAAAAGATTTTTATGTTAGCTTTTCTATGAGAAAATAAATACCGAAAATCGTAATGTAAAAATGTAAAAAAATAATAAATGATAAATTTTTTGGAGATTTCTTTTTTACTCATTTCGATAATTATTTAATTGGATATTATCTTATAAAAGAAAAAATTATACATCGATATTTTTTCTGCTTAAAAAGGGGGGGGGGTACATTTTCAATCGAGTTTTTCTTAAAAAAGTATACTTTGATGTAATAAAATAAGGTTTGCATTAAATAGATATTTATTTCTAGAATCTAAAAATATAACATTTTAAACTTAACATCAGGCTTTTCATATTTTAAATGCATTTTATATATTAATTTTTCATAGCAAAAATACTAAATTAAAGTTTTGAAATAAAATAACTGATGCATTATAAAATTCATTAGTTGATGATAATAAATACTGAAAATTTCATTAAAATCGGATAATTACTTGATTTTTGGTAATTTTTTTTTTTCAATCGCGAATATTACATTCAAATTGTAAACAAGTGCTTTAAAACCCTTGAAAAATAGCGTTAATGGCGGATCGCGTCAAAATTGACCAAAACAAATCGTTTTAAATCTATTAAAAATAAACTGCATATGTAATGATATTTTTCTTTTTTTAATGATGGTCATTATGTTACTACTTATCATTTTAGACAAAAGTTTGATCTTAAATAATAGATTTAATTAATTTTAATTCGTTTTGGCAGACGACAAAATTGGGTATGCCTAGTATATATCCTTCGTTCTTCTGGTTTTTCCATAAAGCTCTGTTGGAAAATAATCTGGTAAAATAAAACAGATTTCTTTTCCTAATACAGTGTCAAGTTTTTTTTCTTTGACCCAATTCAGGTGAATCGTCTACCAACTCTAAACAACATTCACATGTTTGAAAGTTTGACACTAGTTCCTTTGGGAAAAAAAAAATGACCTTTTTAAAAAAATTAGGAAGTCTGAATCCACCAATTTACATATTACTTATTTCGATTAAACAAATCCAAATCTAAGTCATATTTTTGTATTCCTTGTAGTCTTTTATATATACTAGTAAAAGTATGCGCCTGCTAGGTGCAAATATTTAAGTTTTAATGTTGTAAAATATTATATTAAATTAGAAAGACTAACAAAAGTAAATAAGAATGAATATAAAATATTACATTTATTTTAATGTTATTTTAATTGATATCTATATAAAAATTATATATAGGATTGCTTTTAATACATTTGAGAATAACATGATAGTATTAGAAATCAATAACAGCAAATAATTATTTATTAAACTCGGTTTCGTTAAAATTATTATGCAAATTAATCCCGCCATAGTGTAAATCTTTATTTTTTAGAGATACATAACACATATTTTTGGATGTTAAAAGCATTAATTATAGGAGCAGTTTTGCAGTAAATCCAACTCAGCTAGTCTTTTATAGAGATCATCATTAATAAATAAGATGCTAATTAGGATTAAATAATGACTATTTCATAATAATTGTTGAAAATTTAACTTGAATAACCAAATAAATCATGACATCAGTGATGACGTAGTTTCGGTTACAAACAGTTACATAATCTCCATTATAATAAGATATATATATATATATATATATATATATATATATTTGGGAGAATATGTGCTTAATTGAAGTCGTACCTAATTTCGAAAATGAATTAATTAATAATTAATGAATTAGGCAGGAATACCTATTCAAATGTAAGGCTAAACAAATCGAGAAAAATCAATCTCTGTATGTACATTTCAGCCTGTTAGCTCTGCTGATGAGGCCTAATAGGCTGAAATGTACATATAGAGATTGATTTTTCTCGATTTGTTTAGCCTTACATTTGAATAGGTATTCCCACCTAATTCATTAATTATTAATTAATTAATTTTCAAAATTAGGTACGACTTCAATTAAGCACATATTCTCCCAAAAATTGTCGGCTAAAAAAGCCATATCAAAACACCTTGTTTGTTTGTTTACTTCTCATATATGTATATATAATTTTACAGTCATCTACAGACACTGTTTCAACGTTTTATGTCTCTTCAGTGGGGCTAGACTTAGCAACTACTTCTAGCAGGGAGTGAAACCCGACTGATTTTTCATCAGTCTCATTCCTTAACTCCTTGGCCATCAACAGATACCAGTAAGAAGCAGAATTTTAACTGATAAATACATACATAGGTATATATATGTTACAATCACTAGAGAGCACAAATCTGTAAATAACAGGGCCTTGCTTACACTAACGGTGAATGTCAGTTAAATTCTCTTCAGGGTTATGGGAGCCTATATTACAATCATTTACTCCAGCTATGGATAAATAGTAGGGTAGACTGGGCTCTTTAACCTTGGTTAGGCAACCGGTCTAGGAGAAGGAAAACTCTGAATTCAAACCTGTTGAACTCCGCTTAAGAAATTGACCATGTGTCACATCCTGCTTGTGCGGAGGGGTTAGTAGATATATATATTACAGGCATCCACAGACATCGTGTTTCGACATTTCACATCTCATATAATATATATATATATATATATATATATATATATATATATGTGTGTGTGTGTGAATAGATTGTGGTATGAGCAAAATTTGAAAATGGTTTTAAAAAGCGTGTGCATTGTGAGATGTTATAATAAATACAATTTCACAAATTTTTTTAATTTTTTCCTTCTGAAAAAGATATCTTTTTTTCGGTCACGTCTCATCAGAGAAGCATACCGTGACACTAATGTTTGTACGAGGAATAATGTGTAAAATCCGCAGATGTGGAAGTAAAAAAAAGAAAAAAGAAAAAAGAAAAAAATATATATATATATTACGTAGCAAAGTTGTGAGAACAGGCAGAGTTATTATCAACAATATTATTGTTGGAGGAGTGGTTGTTGGATCCGAATAACAGTAAATTGAAGGATTGTTTTTGACCTACTCTGTGCAAACAAACTCCAAAACATTCTCTCTATCTACTGGGAGACACTTCTAACCCTGTTTCAACCTAGGGTTCATACATCCCCCCTTTCTTTCCTCCTTTTTAAAATTTTTTTTTATTTGTCCCCCTCTGGCTCACCCCCATTCGTTCTTATGAATTTCTTATACAATCTGACTTTTATTCGTCGCCGGTGTATATACTTGAAAAGTACCGGTCGAAAAGGCCTTCGTGTATCCCCCCTTTATTTTATATTTTATTCCATAATAAAATATTACCTCCCTAATTACATATGATTCCTCCACTTTTAGTGTTATATAAATTCTCCTGTACCAAATATATATATATATATATATATATATGAAATAATTTTATTACATTTATTTTGTTATTTAAATATCAAAACTGCTGACTTTATCCTTACTTCTTGTATATCACAATTGACAACAGACTTATCTCTGTCCGAAACACTTCACAATTATTAAATGTTAACTTGTCCTGACAGGCACATATAGTCATTATTCAGCAAATGAGAATTATAATACAGATTAACTTCTTAATCAAACTTTGGACCATATGACCTTTAGGCACACCTTTTGCAATCTCGATTCGTGGGGACATTTTTTTCCTTTTACACTGTCAAAATCCAGTTCATTGTTAACAGAGGATTTTTAGATTTTTAAAAAAATTATTAAACTAACCCTAACCCTAACCCTAACCCTAACAAACAACCAGATTTTAACGGTGTAAATAATAAAAGTGTCCCCATGAATTGAGGTCACGGAAAGGATGCCTAAAGGTCATATGGTCCCAAACTTTTATTTTCACTGTTTATTTATTTTAATTTTTTTTATTTTACCTGGCCTCATATAATAAATATCCAATTTTGCTGACATTAGTTTTAAAGTTGTAAAAAAAAAAAAGAAGAGAAATAGAAATAAATTGAACAGATTTTATTACTCTAAACCAGTTTCTCAAAGTGGTCTACATTAACCTTTTGGGGTCTATACAACAGCTCAGGGGGTCTGTAAGTATTCGGGGGGTCTACAAGGGGTCTATGGAAACTACTAAGCCTTCTTAGTAATTAGAAGAAATTAATTCCACAAGAATCCTACAGAACATGCTCATGTTGATATATTTTCAAAAGATTAAGCCTAATATTCATGAACTTATCAAAAGTCATCAGTTTCACGCATCACATTAGGAAATGTGTTTCCTTGGTAAGTTATTAAGTTAGTATTAAATATTTGCAGCTTTTTTTTTTTTTACATTTTATGCTTATTTTACTGTTTATTTTACGGTTATTTTACAATTAACAGTTTTACATAAATGTCTGTGCAGAATTCATTAATTACATAATTGGTTGCAACAAAACAACTGCAAGGTGGAATGAGGTATATAAGGAGGGGGGTCCATGATAGGTCAATCAGATTTTTGTAGGGGTCTACGGAATTAAAAATTTGAGAAACTCTGCTCTAAATTGAAAATAAAGAAAACAAACTATTTGTATGTCTATATCATACAAGAGAATTGATTGATTTTAATGTTAACCCATCTACAGGTTATTTAATGCCTAGAGGTTAGGGAAGTGTGTTCATTGTATATTTATATTCACACTTTGTATAGTTGTTTCTATTCGATAATAGTCATTTGTTTGCTCAGTTATGCTTTCAATTAAAAAAAACGGTGATACCAATTATTGGTGGAACACTTGAAACGTTACAAAAGAAATATCCGGAACTGGAGATCAGAAGAAGAATCAAGAACATTCAGACCAAAGCACTGTGAAAATTAGCTAGAATACTTTGAAGAATCTTGGAGATCTGAGGAGACTTGCTGTCATTCAGGTTTCAGTGAAAAACTACCAGTTAAAACTAGTGTAAAAAAACTTGCAAGAAGAAGATGAAGATGAAATATGTAGTTAACATAGAAGTGGATTTTGCTGTTCCAGTGAACCACAATGTGTGACTAAAAGAAAGTTAAAAGATAGACAAATACTAGGATCTTGCTAGAGGGCTGAAAAAGCTGTGGAGCATGAAGGTGACGGTGATACTAATTGTTATTGATGCACTTGGAACAGTTTCCAAAGTGTTAAAAAAGGGACTGGAATTAATGGAGATCTGAGGAGCGATTAAAACCTACAGACCACAGCACTGTGAAAAATAGCGTGAGATCTGAAGGACTTGCAATTTTTCATAAAAAAAACAAAAAAACACCCAATTCGAATTAGTGTAAAAAGGAACTTGCAAGAAGAAGATAAAGAAGAAATATGTAGTTAACATAGAAGTGGATTTTGCTGTTCCAGTGAACCACAGAATTTAGCCAAGGTTAAAGAGCCCAGTCTGCTCTACTATTTACTCATAACTGGAGGGAGAGTAGTTGTATGCATACCAAGGGTATTAGCACTATGTGAAATGCAAACACAGCTTTGTCCAGGATTTGAACTCAGGTTGACGAAGTGAAGTGAACATATAGTTCTTAATTATTCATTAAAAAAACCCCAAAAAACAACATAAAATTAACTCATTCAATTGTAAAAGTTGTTTTATACCTTTGTAAAAATATTGCCTGGGTTTTCTATAACTTAAAAAATTAATCTTGTTAAAAAAATGCCTTATCAAACTTAAAGTACAGTAAAAAGGTTAATTTTACAAATGTTACATATCTGTATGGATGGATTTAAAAGTTTTTACCTTTTAAGTCACATAAAAAAAATTCAAATATATTATTTAAATGACTTAAGAAACCTGATATCAACTGTAAAACTGGAGACATTAGACATTTTTATATGAAATAATTACAATTATTATGTCACTTTTTAAAAACTATGAATCCATTATCTAAATTTTGTTACTTGAAACATCTGAAAGTTTATAATCATCTATAATTAGGTATATAACTTTTTATAATCAGTTTTCTGGAGGTTATATAAAGGTTGTGTATGTGTGTGTGTGTGTGTGTATATATATATATATATGTATGTGTGTGTGTGTGTGTGAGTGAGTAAGTACCAAGTAGAAATATATACTAAGTAGAATATATAAGAAATGGTAATTGACATTGAGTAATTGACTGATTTTCTGAAAAAAAATTCCTTTAAATTTTCCTTACTACTGGCCAATTCTGCTAATGATGTAACATGAAATCAAATGACTTTTAAGATGCAAACTGAAATTCAACACACTGCATTTTCATGTGCCATACATGCAAATACATATTTTTCTTTTTCCTCTCTAGCTTCAGCAGTCATCAAGACAGTCTGTAAGTCTGTGGACCAATGCCACTGGTGGCCTAGTCAATTGGCTGATAACCTGGTTGGCCTCTCTTGTTTCAATATCATCATACATTATTAAGCAACCTACTGCAATCTGTATTAGTTGTAAGTGTCTGTATGTATCATCATCAGGCTGCGCTGTTAGCATGGATATCCATGACAATCTCTCTCCATCCGTCCCTATCACTCGTCATTCTCAGGAGGTCCTCTATGCAATATCCTGTATCCGCACAGAGATGGTCAATGTACGTCTTTGCTGGTCGGCCCACACTGGCGTGCCCATGTGCTGGCTTTCACAGGAGGACATAACTTATTTTCATCCTTGCTTCTCCAGCAGGTCCTATGTGTCTTGTCCGTCTTACCCGGATGGTTTGGGTGATGTGTGGCAGGTGGCCGTACAGCTGTTTTCTCATGGGGTGTTTCCACGTATTGTTCATGATCACATGCAGCATTCTTGTGCAACCCCCATCTAGTTTAAGCTATATAATCACATAATAATAATGTTCTGATCTTCAAGACCTGTAGTTTAAATATTCAACTTGTTAACCTATCATTCATAAGTACTTTCTGGTTCCAGTTCTGGAGCTTTGGGGAATGTGGAGTACCCCTTCATCACCATTACTCACTGGTCCACTTTGAATGGTGGTACCTGTTAGGGCCCCATCTATGGGTTAAATAGAAGAAAAAAATAGTATAAAAAAGAAAAAAATAAGAATAAATAAAACAAAACATTTTTGGCATAAAATGACTCAAAGGGTTGACATGCTGTAAAACCAACCAACCAACCAACATAAGTACTTTCTAGGGAGATATTTTTTATTGTTGTTTGATTAACAGTAAAAAGGGTCCATAATTTTATACATGAATGCTATAAGTTAGCTTTAATCCTATTATTGTATTAAAACATTCTACTATGCATTGCATAGCGATATTGATTGTGGACTATATTTTATATATCACATTTTCTTTTCTTTTGATAAAGAAATAATAGCCCCTTGCTGAATGGGTCGTTCACTCTACTTACCAGAAGTACAGCCTATATCATGTAGGTGTGTTGTGTAATATTTATCATCATTGGAAATGGATATGGGGAAACTATTTCAAATCCTGGATGAGGCTGTTTGCATTTCCCATAGTGCTTGGGAAAGATATACCTCCAACTATTCTCCCTTCAGCTATGGGTGAATAGTAGAACAGACTGGACTCTTTAACTTTGATTAAGCAACCAGTGTAAGAGAAGGAAAACTCTGAATTCAAACCTGTTAAATGCTTAAGAAATTGATCTTGTGTCACATCCTACTCGTGTTGAGGAGTTGGTAAATATATATATTAATAATCCAATTTTAGATATTTGCTCAGTCATTTTGGGTTCTAATCCACTCTTGCTCACCAAATGTAATGCATTGGGTCACCCATTCAGCTCTGGGTAGATAATTGAGATTAGGGAAAAGGGAGTTTGCAAAGTGAATTAAATTTTTTTTTTAAATGAATATGTCCAGACAAAACATTAAAAATTTTGTATGCTTTCTAAGAAAGGGAATGTTTAACCTAATTTAAGCTATTGGTTGCTTGCTTATGAAATATAACATACAAATACATTTCAAATTCTCCCATCTCTCTCTCTCTCCCAGAGAAACTAACATATATAACGAGGAAGTAATCAAGATATACATAGAGAGGAAGAAAGTGATAGGCAGAATGTAAGTAAGAGATTGGTCAGTTTTTGACTTAATTGCAAATTACGACTAATTAGAACCAATTGAAATGGAATTTTTATCAAACATAACTCAATCCTAAAAGTAAGGAATAATTTAGTATCATTTTAATGTCATTAAACTAAACTGGAAAAAAATCCTTCAGGAGACAAAAGTTGATTCGCTCAGCTTTAGTATAATAATAGATAGTTAAGATTACTTATATTCGGTAGAATGATCATAATTTTATTCTAGATTGAATATTTATCCTATGTTTTAAAGTTTATGCTGTCTTTGTTAAATATTATTGTTTATGCATCACTGAACCTCCTTAGCACAAACATTGAAAGGGGTGGATCTTCCTGAGTAATTTTATAACTATGCAAATGTGTTCATTTGCTACTGGTTATTTTAAATGTCAGTGTCAAGTGGACAAGTAACCTGTAATTTTTATAATATTTCCGAATCTCCTGTAAATGTCAATTTTTATTTCCTTTCTAAACAGTTTCTCTTTGAAGCTGTTTAATCCTTTAGCTAAAAGTATTTAACATCATCTGATTAGGATTAAATCTAATAGAATGAATTTAATCTATTAATCAGACTTTGGGGCAGCAAAAGCTTAGTCTGTTTATTGGAGTAAAAAGTAAAGTAGATGGAGTGGCCTATTGTCGATATCAGCCTGACAAGTGAGGGAGTCTATCCCCTTTCTGCTAGCGCCAGACCAGGGAGATTGTTTTTGCATCTGAGGTGGAGCGCCACATCTACCATCAGCTCCCCACTTTACCACACAGGTTCTAGCTGTGCTACTAATATGCTGAGTTGGCGAGGGCTGGTATCGAACCTGGAACCTTTATTGAAGAATCACTCAAAATTATAAGAATAAATAATTTAGGCTGTAAACTGTTTAACTATTGATGTAATAGTGAAAATTCTGCATTGTTTTTTTTTATGATTGATTGATTTTAATGGCATATCAACCCATCTAGGATTATTTTACGCCTAGTGTTTAAGGAATAACATCCATTGTATATTCATATTTACTTTATTTGTGTAATTGTTTCTTAAGGTTTTTTTTAATTTTTTTAATTTTTATTTTTTTTCACATACGGTCTTATCAAATATGAATAATTTTTAAACAGATTTATTTAACCTATAGATGGGACCCTAACATGTGTCAGAGTGAACCTAGGAGTATTGCCAATGAAGGGGTACTCCACACTCCCCCAGATCTCCAGAACTGGAGCCTCGCCATCAGATGCATTGTTTTTATTTATAACTTTGTTCTGCATTTAGTATTATCTTTTTGTAAGAATTTGTTGCCAGGAACAACTATGTTGTTTTTTTAATTTTTGTAATTTGTCAATATAAAATTTAAAGACTGAGTTTCAATCTCTATAATTTTTATATGGGCAAAAATAGATATTGTTCTTTTATGTATTTTTAAAAAGTTTTACAGTTGAAGAAAAGTGTTAGCTGAAAAGATGAGCTTGGAAGAAAATTTAGCATCTTTTTTTCAAAAGCAGTGATGCTGGGACACACAGATTTGATTTGAATGAGTCCTGGGAAATTCGATGAGTTCCAACTAAAGTTTCTTAATAAATTGTAGAGTTTTTATCTATGAATAACTAAAGCCATCTAACTCTTATCTTGTACCCAATACAGTATAATTTGTTTCCAAGAAAATATTGAAATTTATTTACAGTTAGCTGAAAATGGTGGGTAGGGGGTAGGAAGAAAGAAAAAACAAAAAACACTGGGATGCATAGATATGATTTTTCTGCGTCCTTTTAGATTATTATGTGTCAGTGACGCAGGATGTGTACCTATCAGCATCTCTGAAATGGTAATTGTGAAATAGTTTATATAAAAATTCTAATTAAATCCTGTCTAGTTCATTTTGGAATCATTAATGTGTAATATTCTTTCCGTCAAATAATATTCTGATTAATATTCCAATTGTAAATCCTTATCATGCAGTGTTATTGTTTACATGGTTAATCTGACAGTAATTCATTTGAATAGTTTTTCTTAATCCCAGTTTTCTGATCATCAAATAACTTCACATTCAGTTAGGGGTAATTTGCATTTTGCTAGAATAGATCTTGTTTGAAAAATGGATAATCTATAGGAAAGTGGAAAGTTGAAATACACTAAATTTAATTGATTCAACTTATCATTTTTTTTTTAAGTCTGAGGTCTGGTGTTACTATGCAGCAAAATAATCAACTAAACTTCCTGTAATTCAACAACATTATACCTGATACCCCCCCCCACACACACACACATACATGCATATAATAATAATAATAATAATAATATAATGAAATTTATTGTGTACAGTGCTCAGGTGCACCACAACTCATCAAAGTCTCATGTCAAGTACACAGAATATGACTATATGCTATTCATTTCCCTGACATTGGTACATTATTCTCTGTACTATACATGAGACTTTGTGTTGTGATGCACCTGAGCACTGTACACAATAATTTTATTATTATTATTATTATTATTAAACTAGATTCAGTTTGAGTTTTACATATGTGTTTCAATTTCATCTAAATAACTATGGTGAATAGATGGGTGTTGTAAATACACTAATTTTAATTGATTTAAATTAGTAAAGATTTTTAAAATCTGCGAGACGTTGTTACTATGCAGCAAAAGGATGAACTTTCTATTCCCTAAACTAGATATACTATTTTAACTTTATTCATCTAAATAACTATGCAAAATAGCATAATGTTTTTCTTTTTTTTTAAATGATCAAAAGTGAAAAGTCAATAAGTCTACGCAAAAGAAGAAGAAGAAGAAGAAGAAATATGTTTATTTTCATACATTACATTTTTTACAAAAAAACCCCACAACAAATGATTAATTAATGTGTGGAGGATGATCACTAATTAGGACTGAGCCTATTCTAGTAGTGACCACTTCTGCTATTTCATGGTTTTTCAAGTTTAAATAGGTTCTAAATATCTTAACAGATATTTGGAACCTATTTAAACTTAAGATGTAAGTATTTCTTTAAAGAAGAACAAAGGTTATTAATTTTAAATATACAGTAGAGACTGGGTCTCTTTTTTTTATTGGTATTTGATTACTTCTCTATTTAGTTAAAATCAATCAGACTGAAGAAATGAATGGATGATACTGAGAGCCTACTAAATATTTGACTGAATTGTATAATTTTGTTGGCATGGTTTGAAAATCAATTGCTTTAGAAGCCAGTTTTTTTTTTTGTTTTTTGAATGTTTTTTTAGTCAAGTTTTTGTGTACTACATTTATGTTTTTATCTTATTTGTCTGCATTTGTTTTTCTGTTTTCTTTTTAAGTTTGATTTATCTTGTGTATATATGAGTGTATTTCCAGATAAAAATATAGGAGAGATAAAAAAAAAAAAATGATAAGCAGCAGCAGCAGCAGTTATTGTTTTTGTTGTATCATTTCATAATTGGTGATTGCTAAGTTAATACTTTCTCAATTACAAGTTTACAATAAAAGAAATTTAAAAAAAAAAAAAAAACCTGTCACATCTGATATAAATTTATTAAGACTGTTGTTTATAATAAGATTCTTAGGCTAAACTTGAAAATCGATTGGAAAATTAGGGTGACCCAGAAAAACAGAACCCACAAATTTTGTAATAAAACTGTTAATTTTAACGAGGGGGGTTTAGGGCTAGCGTTGGGGTTTAGGGTTAGTTTAATGGGAAAATAGATAAATAATTTGGGTTGTTTTTGTAATGTTTTAATTTTCTGACCGATTTGCAAGTTTAGCCGATTCTTATTAATGTTTTGTATTACTATTTCTGTTCTATAATGATTATTACATTTGTATTTGTATTGCAATTTCATAATTGTCATACACTGAACATAACTATTACAAGTTGTAATAATAATAATAGTAGTAGTTGTGGTGGTGGTTGTTATTACTACTACTACTACTACTATTATTATTATTATTATTATTATTATTATTACTATAATGCTTGTGGTTTATTAAATTAGTTTTGTAGTCTATGGTTACTTTGCTGTAATTAGTATAAAATCTATGTAAAATGCTTCCTATACTCCTCCTTTTTTCTTGTTCGCTATACTAATATGCCAGAATATAATTGGTGAATAAAACAATGAAATTGCTAAAACATATTAATTTAACAATTTAAATAAACTTCCGTCAAAGTTTAGTACTAGGGTGAGTCAAAAGTTTTGCAATATTTTGCTAATGTGAGACACAATTCAGCAGCTCTGGATATTTTTACAGGAGTAGGGTAGGTGATGAACCACACTGGACTAGGAGATGCCAAGCTTGCCTGATACTCTCCAAGTACTACTACGTCTATGGCTTGGAGCACAACCTGAAAATCAACGGTTTTAGGCATAACTGATCTCATCTGATTATCATGCTTCTTGAACCATCTGTGGATACTGTGATCAACTGCACGTTCACCATTTGTGCAACAACTATTTTTGGTTGCTTCTGTGCATTATGGCCCAGTTTGTACCTGTAAAGCTTAAGTTCCTGTCTGGTGTGCAAAATGAGGAGATCAGGAGGGAGTGTAGCAGATGACTACAGAGATTGAACTCGCAACCTCCTGTTCGTGAGTTGTGGCTCGAAGTCATACTACTCACCTTTATTGACACAAATTTCTACATTGTGATCAGCAGCACTGGGTGCAATTGGCCCTGGATGTGGGATCTTGGTCAGGGCAGTTAATTATTATTTAAAGCCTGCCTTCCCACACCAAGGGGCATGTGTGTTTGATCTTGCTAACGAGAAAACAAATGTGCATTGGACAAGAAATGAGTAAACTTTGGCGGATTTATCGAAGACTGCTGTAATATTATTGCAGGCAGAAAGACTTTGTCAGTGGACTTTTTGCGGATTGGGAAAGTGATTACTGTAGTTAATTTCAAATAATCCCTTACAAACTGATTTTTCAGTTCCTGAATTAGACGAAATTGCATGTTCATCTGTGTGGCTTTCAAATAACACACAGGGAAGCAATGCACAACATGTCGGCACACCAACTACCACAACACTACTAACCACAGTAGGTGCCTCTCAAGACTTGAACTGCTTCAGTCACATAATATATGCACTGCAAACTAGTATATACCAAAATAATGTAAAAACTTTGACTCACCCTAATATTTGTTTATTGTTCATGCATGTTTTATATGTGTATACTTAACAATGCTTCAAGCAAATTAAATTACTTTTATTGAATTTTGTTGTTTTAATTAATATAATATTTTTAATCCTAAAACATTCAATTATCTTTGATGTTGACATACAGTGGTTTCTATTCTGTTGCTAAACCTGTTAGTGTTAGACTATTTAATAATTACGCATTGAGCTGTAAATTTAAATATTTAAAACAAAAAAATTATATATTCATTTTGTTATGATTTTATTATGAAAAAGTAACTATTTAAAAAAAGTTTTTTTTTTTTCTTTTTTGTTTTCTTTTAATCATTTCAATTACTTGGGAAAAAAACCCTGATATTTAAGATAAACTTTTAGAAACATTATCTACGCCTAAACTGTGCTTATTTTTTTTTTTTTACAGCTTGAAAAATTGCAAACAAATGAACAAGTTTAAGTCCTATATTCTGACTTTTCCGATTGTAGATGTCATAGGTCACACAGTTAGATTACACAAAACATCTTGACAAAACACTGTTGATAAACTTATTATGTACCAACTAAATACATTACATAAAACAAAGGAAAATTATTGTTTATCTGGATAAAAACAGAAAATGCCTGCTGACCTTTTCTTTGATTTCTAAGAAGGTTGAGTTTAAATACGATGGCGATACAGAAAATCCACTGGTTGTGATTTCGGACGTCTGCTGTAGTGACTCGTTTATTTTCATTGCAGATAAACGACACCACAAAGTGCACAAACTGAGTTTTTATGGAAAAAGTTTGGATATTATACGTTGCCATGATTTTGGTATTTTAAGGCCTTTGTATATTCACGCAAGCAAATACAGAATGATAGCTATTTGCAGTGAAAAGAAAGATTCGTCTTATGTTTTGAAAACCTTTTTCTTTTAAAGAAAGAATAATGGAGAAATAATGGGAGTTACCTCACATTGGCACCAATCCGAAATGAAAGTAGAGAAAGTACAGGACTTTATTTCTTTCTTTTTCAAAATAATATTTAAACATCTCATTCGAAGAGTTACAGCTAGTTAAAAACGATCCTTAACTTGATTTTTAATTTCTTTTCTTTTTTAATCATAATCATTCGACTGAAAAATAAATAATAAACGAACACATTGATAATTAACATTAACATATGAACGAGATGGTAACCAAGTTAACGTTTGTAACAATTTAAAACGAAATAAACAGTTTTTAATGATGAAACGAACATAGCAACTAAAGGAAAACAAAGAACAAGCAGGACTTCTAAACTAACTTTAAAAATATTTAACCTTAATTAACGAAAGTAAACCAAAATAAAATACAAATCATAGATATTGATCTATAATTCATATTTTGTGTTTTATAAATATTTAAAAAAAAACTTTTTATAACTTTTGTTTATTTTTAATTTTTTTAAAAGACAAATAAAATAGGTTAAGATTTGTTTTTGTTTTTTGTCAAAATCATAAAAATGTAATTTATGTTAAAATCAAATATATAAATCTATAATTTATGTTAAAATCATAATATATAAATCTATAATTTATGTTAAAATCATAATATATAAATCTATAATTTATGTTAAAATCATAATATATAAATCTATAATTTATGTATAATTCTAAATGTCTATAATTTATAGAGTATATTATTTAATAGCTATTTTTATTTTTATAAATATATAATGTATATGTAATATAATTTATGTTGCTTTTATTATTTTAGTTTTTATAATAATCAACAATGTTTAGATATAATGTTTGTTTTTTTTATAGAAGCAAGTTGAATAAATTATTATTTATATTTCTGCTTGAAGGCAATTATAATGCATGTATCGAATAAGATTCGATAATTATAGAAAATAATCTTTGACAAGTAAAATGGCTCGCTATGTAGAACACCGTACAGACTGTTTCGACTTTATTAAGTCTCTTCAGCGATGTATACTAACGATCCGACAGGAATCGTCACAGGCATAGTCAGAGACCATAATAATCCCTGCGAAATTAACCGGGGCGTATAATAGTAGTATCATCATTGACCAGGTTAATTTCGCAGGGATTGTTCGCTATGTAACGGATATGGTCTCTGACTATGCCTGTGAAGTCCCGGTTTCGATTCTGTCGGAGGGGAGTCGTTAGTATACATCGCTGAAGAGACTTAATAAAGTCGAAACAGTCTGTACGGTGTTCTACATAGCGAGCCATCCTTTGCGGGATTTACTTGTCAAAGATTATTTTCTATAATTATCGAATCTTATTCGATACATGCATTTATAATTGCCTTCAAGCAGAAATATAAATAATAGTTTAGATATATAACGTGATTCATGTTTATTTACTGTTTTCTAATTTAAAAAAAAAAATTTAATACCTAATTTATTTTTTCATTTTATTTTTTTTTAATAAATAAAAATAAAAATGGTTATTCATGCACATTAACTGTATATAGTTATTTACTAAACTTAGCTTAGATGTGGCACAAGGCCAGAAGTATGGGGTACCCAATGAGAATCAAACTCATTAACAATGGTCTGTAAAAATCTAACTTGCATTACACTATGTGAGGTGCCCACATTAGATGGATCTATGATTGTATTTCATTTTAACTTACATCTAACAAGTCATTTTTTTGATCTTTAAAAATAAAGAGTGGCAGAAACATGGGTTGGGGTGGAAATATCTTTGTCTAAAATATATGGTTACATTTGCAGTCAAATATATGAAATTGAGTCTTTCCTTTTTTTTAATTTCACTGAATCTTAAAACATTGAAGATCTTCATAATATTTGCTATTTCTAAGCTATTAAATGTTTATATGATAAATGGAGGCGTGTAGTCTAATAGTTAGAGTTGTAGGAAATGGACTTGTCAAGCCGAGTTCAATTCCTGAATGAACCTGTTTGCATTTCACATGGTGCTAATACCCTTGGGAAAGGTATGCATCCAACTACTCTCCTTCCAGCTATGGGTTAACAGCAAGGCAGACTGTGCTCTTTAACTCTTAATGTCCTATACCGCCTCATTCTGTCCGGCCAGACGTTACATTCATTTTCCTATACTGCTCCAAACAATAGCCTTTGTTTAAATGTAATATTAAACATATTTAGGAGTCCTTGATTTAAGTGAAATAACAGGTAACTTTAGATGCAAAGGCCACTTTTAGCCATCTTTTGATAAATCCTTATAGGAATGGGGATCTGGACTTAGAAAAATCTCAACAGGATGTTAAGAGTTAACCATGGCTAGGTAACCAATCTAGGCGAAGGAAAATTCTGAATTCAAACCTGTTAAACCCCGCTTAAGAAATTGACCTTGTGTCACATCCTGCCGTGCAGTGGGGTTGGTAAATATATATATGATAAACATATTCTAGTTAATTTAAGGGATGGTAATATTTTAAAATTACGACTTTACCTCCTTTTTTTCCCCATTTATTCTACCTATTTTTTAAACTTTCATTATGATAGTGAAGGGACATTTTAAAAATACTTTTAAATTTAGCTTGTTAGCATTATAATAAATAAATGTAATTCAGTTATTTACTAAGAACAGACTAAATGTGGCACAAGACCACTAGTACAAGCCTTCATCGAGGATTGAACTCACTACTCAGTAGTAATTGATGTGGTCAGATCAGTTGATTATTTCCCAAGCAATATTTATAAACTTGTTAATAATAACCTTTGGAAAGGTATGAATCCAACTATTCTCCCTCCAGCTATAGGTAAATAGTTGGGCAGACTGGGCTCTCTTTAACCTTGGTTAGGCAACCAGTCTAGAAGGAAAACTCTGAATTCAAACCACTTAAACTCTGCTTAAGCATTTGATGTTGTGTCACATCATCCTCGGGTAGAGAAGTTTACTAAAATATCAATATAAACTTGTTAAATTAAATTACAATAAAGAAATGAACTTGAAAGATTTTATAGATGCAGTATTTTATTTGTAGATTTCATTAAGTAAATCCTTGAATACAAAAGATAGGCTATATGAAAAGAATACAGTAAACTATTTCAAGGCCCACAGATGTTTTTTTTTTCATTTTATTTACTGGTGTTTGTTTTTTGAAAGAAAAAAAAAGACAGTAGCTGATATATATATATATATATATATATATATATTCTGTTGTATAGTTTAGCTGTTAATATTTTTCTAATAATCAGCTATAATTAAATGCTATGTTTTGATAAGCTGGATAGTGTTCATGCAATGCTGTATTATCTGATTTTAGGAGATACTTATCCTTTGTTTCATGTAACAGCTTGATTAGATAATACAATTATTTATTCTTATTTGAACTATCATAGAAATAGTTTGTGAAATGTAGCTATATATTATATATTTCCTTTGATTTGTCAACCATAGTTGGACAATAAATTCAAGTAGTCATTTTTATGCTATGATATAACTTAGATTAATTGTGATTTGGGTAATCAAGGACTATTTGCTCGTAAATTCCTACCATAAAATAAACTGAACCCCCATTTTATGTCCGTCTTTTTGCAATAAAGGTTTTATTTTACTTGCACCCGTTATTTTACAATACAAAATATATTTTCTTTATTTATTTTAATATTCATTTCAATGTGCATATTCTAAAAGTTTTTATTTTGTGAGAATGGTTAGTTTTAAAGTGGGGGCTCGTTTTACAATTTAGGCATAAATTGGATCCTTCTTTTATGACCGTAATTTTGTTTTTTCGTCGCCGATGGTTAAAATCTGACGTTCTTATTTTAGAGTACCAAAGCCAAAAAGAAAAGAAATAACAACAAAAAGTAATATTGTACTTTTTACTCGTAAATTCCTGCCATAAAATTAGGCTTGGGCATTTTATCGTAGGAATTTACGAGTAAAAAGTTGAAGTGTAAAAACGAACCCCCACTTTAAAACTAACCATTCTCACAAAATAAAAAACACATTGAAGTGAATATTAAAATAAATAAAGGAAATATATTTAGTATTGTAACATAACGGGTGCAAGAAAAATAAAATGTTTATTGCAAAAACACGGACATAAAATGGGGGTTCAGTTTATTTTATGGTAGGAATTTACGAGCAAATAGTCCTTGATTACCGTGATTTGTTATTATGTTTATACTGTTATGCAGTTAGCACACTCGGTAGAGCATCTGCCTAGGAATCGCAATGTTCCGGATTCGATATCAGTCCTCGCCAACTCTGTAGCATAGCTTGGGTAAACTGATGTGTGTGGTAAAGCATCTGGGAGCTGATGGTAGATGTGGTGCTCAACATCAACAAAATAATCTCCCTAGTCTAGTGCAAATAAAAAGGGGATAGACTCCTTTGCTGTTTGGCTGATACCAACAATAGGCTATTCAGTAGACTAATTTTTTTACTTACTATTATGAATGTCTTCAACAGTGCATGGACAATAACAAGAAACATTTGACTGATATAATTTTTAAGACAAAATGGCATTATATGTACATTTGGCAAATAATTATAGTCACCCAAATATACTTAATATGTGAGGGCAAGACACAATTCTAGTTCACATTACTTTCAAATTTTGGATCTTGTGCGATATACCCATACCACAAAGTGTCTCTTGTGCCATTAAAATAAAAATTAATCTTCCTATTTTTTAAATTTTCATTATGATTGTGAAGTGACATTTTAAAAATACTTTTAAATTTAGCTTGTTAGCATTATAGTAAATAAATATAATTTAGTTATTTACTAAGAACAGACTAAATGTGGCACAAGACCACTAGTACAAGCCTTCATCGAGGATTGAACTCACTACTCAGTAGTAATTGATGTGGTCAGATCAGTTGATTATTTCCCAAGCAATATTTATAAACTTGTTAATAATAACCTTTGGAAAGGTATGAATCCAACTATTCTCCATCCAGCTATAGGTAAATAGTTGGGCAGACTGGGCTCTCTTTAACCTTGGTTAGGCATCCAGTCTAGAAGGAAAACTCTGAATTCAAACCACTTAAACTCTGCTTAAGAAATTGATCTTGTGTCACATCATCCTCGGTTAGAGAAGTTACTAAAATATCAATATAAACTTGTTAAATCTAAATTACAATAAAGAAATGAACTTGAAAGATTTTATAGATGCAGTTTTTTATTTGTAGACTAATTTTTTACTTACTATTTATTTCTTACTATTTATTACTTACTATTTATTTTTTACTTTTTTTTACTTACTATTTTTTTACTTACTATTATGCTACATGTAAAAATTCTAAGCTTTTTTTTTTCATTGGTTCAGTTTTTTGTTCTCTCTTGAAAAATTATTTTTTAAGATTACAATTATGTAGTGTTTTTTTAAAGAAATTAAAATCTGTAATTAGAAATTAAAATCTTATGTTTTATTTTTCTAATCTTCTAAAGATAGACTAAATTCTAGTGTAAATAATAATAAAGAATACTACTACTACTACTTTGTGAGAATAATCATTAGAAGAAAAAATGTAATGACTGTATTGTAACCTTGGTACATGTTATTCTCTAATGATGTCCTTGATAGAAGTTATTACTCTTACTGTAGCCATTAACTTTCATTTTGTGTAAACAAATTTAAAATTACTTAAAAGTAATATTTTTGAAGTTAGATAATTGTTCAGAATTATGCTTTATATTAAATTTGTTCATTTTCAATTAATGAGATATAAGTTAATAATTAATATGATTATCAATTAATAAGTAATTAACAAGGTGTAAACAAATTCTAATGTGTGTATATTATTGAATAAAGGAGAGAAAATGTAGTTTCCCAACCACACAAACGTGATATTACTATTATATTTATATCCAACGAGAATTTGTTGCTGTTAACTCTACATACTAAAAAATAAGCTTTTACAATGTGTTCAAACTTGGAACACATCCAAAATAAACTTTTCCACCTGCTGAAAATATACCTGAATCACTTTGTGTGGAATATAAGATCACTGAAATGCTTCTTATTTGGAAAATTCCAACAGTTTTTATCAGTGCTTTCTAAGTTCTATTGTAACTATTCAACATATTTTATTACTGACTGAAATTGATGTTTTGGTTGGGTCAGTAAATTGTATACCATTTTTTTGTACATGTTCTTGTTCCAAAATGTATCTGCTATGAAAAATTTAATAGTATTATTTTTACATTTGATTTTAATAAATTACAGAAGTAATGATCAAATTACTCTTACTTTTAAAAATCTTAAATATATCTGCATATGAATAATTATGATATTTTAGACTGTTGTTCTCATCTTTATTGTATGCTAGCAGCAGCTACCCGACGTCACCTGGGTAGAGGGGGATTTTTTAAGGTTAGTCCTGCAGATCTATTATTACTGAATCGTGAGTTGAATCCTCATGGAATGCCCCATTTAAATCCCTATGTAAAAAAATAGACCTTGCATTGATCCAGCTACTCTGAAAAGAAATGTTAATGTCTACTATTTAAAATATTAAAGGAAAAAAAAATCTATGCTGTTATGATCTAAATTTTATTTTTTAATTATCTTCACAAATATAAATCAAATCTCTATTATTTTTGCTCAAAAACCAAGCCCTGAGGATATTTAATGTGTATATATATATATATATATTTACTTTGTCGTTAATTGTTTTATTTTCAAAGTTTCCTCTGGACATACAAATACACACAACTGCCCTTTATATTATGTATAGATAGATAAACACAATGTTCAGACCACTGTAACCTCTGGCTCTGTTTTAGGTGTTTTTTATTTATTATTTTAATTACCTTAAAATAAGTCATCCTCAGATGATAACCTATGAATTCAAACAATTAAGCTCTGAAACTGTGTATGAATTCATGGGTGATCGTCTGAAGATGACTTATATCAAGCTAATTAAAATAATAAATTAAAAAAATACCTAAACAGAGCCTGATGTGGCCAGAGCTTTGTGTTTATACACAATAAAGATGAAGACAACAGTCCAAAATATCATAATTATTCATGCCAAGCCTCATCTATAAATACACACATAGATATATATCTACATATAAAAATAATATTTTTGAAAGTAAAAAAATTTATACATATATAAAG
>CM042157.1:92199348-92389348 GCA_023376005.1 Doryteuthis pealeii | reverse complement strand
TCCAAGAAAATATTGAAATGTCTTTAAAGTTAGCTGGAAATGGTGGGGAAAAAAAACAAAAAACACTGAGATACATGGATATGATTTTTCTGCATCCTTTTAGATTTTTATGCGTCGGTGATGCAGGAGACATACCTATCAGCATCTCTGTATCAGTTTCTGTAAGTTTCCCATTAGTTTTGCACACTAGTTGGGATGCCTGCTGTTCATGAAAAGAGTAACCAAAACTTAAAGGTTATTGAGTAAATACTGATATATATTTAAAAATTATCAAAAATAAAAAAACAAAACAATAACAATGAAGTTTATTGCGTACAGTGCTCAGGTGCACCACAACTTATCAAAGGCTCATAGAATAGTGTACTAATGTCAGGAAAATGAATAGTGTACAGTCATAATATATATGTATGTGTGTATGCATATGTGTATGGAGGGGGCATATCAGGTATAGTGTTATTGAATTACACAAGGTATGGTGGTTTTGAAAGATGCAATGTTTCGGCAGCCAATAGCGGACGCCGGCAGTTTATTTCATGCCTTAGCAAGTCTGAGTATGAAAAAATGTTTCCGAAAGTCATGTGAGCTATGCTGTTTTCTGACTTTGTAGGCACGCCAAAGTGTGTTAGAAACATGGAAATCAAAACATATCAAACAGTATTTTGACAAAATGCAAAAAGAGGATTTTTTTAAGTTGATAATGGTTCTGGATAAACAGTATCTAGTTTTTCCATTTGGAGCAAGAAAAAACAAATTTCAGAGAGTAAACTTATTATCTCTCATAGACCTACTATTCTACCCTCGGGTCCAACTATTTGGCCCTCCCATACAGGCAACCAATTACTGGTTGAACTCTTTGTACCTTTAACCTCTTGATAACCTGTGCCTGAAATCACAAAAATTCTCACAAAAAAGATAAAGCACAAAACACGTTCAAACAACCCCAGAATGCAGACATGTTTAACTCTTAATGTCCTATATGACCTCATTCCACCCGGCTGGAAGTCACATTCTAGGAAGCGCTTGGTGTAATGGTTAAAGTCGTGGGAAATAGACTCGTCGCCCCGAGTTCAAATCCTGGACGTGGTAATTGCATTTTACTTAGCGCTAATACCCTTGGGAAAGGTATGAATCCTACTCTCCCTCCAGCTATGGGTAAATAGCAGGGCAGACTGGTTTTAACCATGGCTAGGTAACCAGTCTAGAGAAGGAAAACTCTGAATTCAAACCTGTTGAACTCCGCTTAAGAAATTGACCTTGTGTCGTATCCTGCTCATGCGGAGGAGTTGGTAAATATATATATGACCTCATTCCACCCGGCTGGAAGTCACATTCATTTTTCTAATCTACTCCAAATGATAGCCTTTGTTTAAATGTAATATTAAACATATTTAGAAGTCTTTAATTTTAGGGAAATAACAGGTAACTTTAAATGAAAAGGAAATTTTTAGCCATTTTTTTGATAAATCCTTATAGGAATTGGGCTCTGGACTTAGAAAATTCTCAACAGGATGTTAAGAGTTAAAGCTCCCATCATTTCATTAACCCTTAATCTACCACTGCTATCCACAATAGTCATGTCCCAGCCATTTTACTTAATTACCATTGTTTTAGTGCTTAAAATAATGAGTTTCAGAAAAATCAAATCAACAAAAAATGCTTAAATTGTTTAGAATTGAATTTTCTATAAAATGATGTAAATTTTACCTCAGTAGCGCCATGGGTGGTTTGGGGTGCTTTGGTAGATAAAGGGTTTAAAAAAAGGCTGTGACCTGTCGCTATATTAAGCCTTTCATAGTATCTGACCTGATCTTCCTGTTCTTAAAATATCAGGCTTACAATATATGGTAAATTAGCTTACGGGTTCAAAGGGTTAACATTGAGAACTTGGTTATTGGGAGAGTAGTGATTCAAAAGACATGACTACAACAGAACTAACTCTACAAAATAGTTTAAAAGCCCTAAAATTGATTCAATATAAAAACCAAAAGAAATGTAGGCAACCCAGCTAATATTACAATGGAGTCAATCACTGTATATATATTGTGTAATTGTACGAGGGTGAGAAAAAAGTAATGCCATTTTATTTAGGACAGATATAATTACCAACACAGGAACAAGTATCATACATCAAAATGAAGCTGGTCCTATGTGGATCACATCCCTACTTCTCCACATAGTCACCGTTTCTCTCAATAGCAATGTTCCACCTTCGAATTAGAGCATGTATCCCTGTCCTATAAAATTCTGACTGTTGTGGAGGATGCGGTAAAGTTGTCCCCCTGAATGAGGTGATTTTCTCCCTTTTCCTGATGCTTGTGTGTGGTTGAGCATTGTCATGCAGAAGGAGGACATTGTCAATTTGAGTCTTACTCGTCAGATTCTTGCTCTGAGCCTCATTAGGGTCTCAATGTAGGCCTTAGTTTTATAAAAAACCTTTACATGAAATAAAGAAAATGGCATTACTTTTTGACTCACCCTCGAATAGAAAAAAAAAAAAAAAACATTCTTTTCTATTTATTTAACTATCTTCTATTTTTTTATTTTATTTTTTTTTATATCTTTTTCATTGCTTTTTTGTTTGGTTGATCATAGCAAGCAACACTCCATTCTCTTCTCGAGGAGCATTACGATTTCTTTACCGCTGCTTCAAGCATGAAGGTTTCCTGAGTCTTTGGCGAGGTAATACAGCAACTATGGCCCGAATTATTCCTTATGCATCTATGCAGTATGCTGCACATGAACAGTACAAACAATTGCTCAAACATGATAAAAGGAAAGTGTAAGTATTTATTGTTTAATTTTTTTAATATCTATTATCATTCAACGATTGCCATGTCCTGTCAGTTATATACACTCTTGTATATTGTTGAGAAGATAAATGGAAAAATATAAATATATTTGTATCCTGCACATGAACAGTACAAACAATTGGTCAAACATGATAAAAGGAAAGTGTAAGTGTTTCTTGTTTCATCTATTATCATTCAAACATTACCATGTTAGGGTTTCTTTTTTTTTGTGAGGGGGGGGGGTCATAAAACAACTTTCTCGTTTATATAAGAGTAAGTGAAGTATCAAAAGTAGTTTGTGTCTAAAGCTCATGTCCTCTCAGTTATATACACTCTTGGGTAATTTTCACCTTTAGTTGTTAAAATTTCTAGCAAATAAGGCAATTAGAGTAACCTCCCTTGACTTTCACTTTGAAACAAGCCGGTAGCCATTTTGAAAGTCTCCGTGTGAAATAAACAAATCATAGAAACTTTTTTCGAAAACAATACAACTGCATGCTTTAACACAAAAATATCATAAAATGTGTTCTTAATAACAATTAAGTTCATTTCAGATAATGCACAATTTTATGCTAGGAATTTTAACAACTAAAGGTGAAAATTCCTGACTTTTGACTACAAAACCATTTGTGTACAAGAAATTCAAAAATTTAAATGTCATAAAATATAATGTTTTTTAAAAATCTTTTTAAAGTGTATATGTAAAAAATTCTCGTCGAAACGCATGTCAGCATATAATAAATTTCATCCATACAAATATATTTATATTTTTCCATTTATCTTCTCAACATATATCGGATTTATTTCCATCTTCTTTACTTACATACTGTTGGATATTTTAACTGCTGTGTCATTAAATAAACTTGGACGTAGCAATATATCTTAATGTACAGATAAGCAGAACATGCATTTGTAATTTTTTTGTCTCTAACTGAAGTAGTTCAATAATTGTTTGTATTTTTTTTGTTTGTTGTTTTTTTAATTGTTATTCATCTGGATCAAAAGAAGAAGTTCATAAGATTTATGTTTTAATAACATTTTTTTCTTAAAAAACAGGGAAATTTTCCTTTTTAAACTTGTATACTGCCCTGTCGGCTGGAGCATTAGAATGCACCGACTGCACCTCTGCAAAGAGGTAAGACTCCCCCAATGGGGCCAACTGTTGGCCGTGGGTGGCGACCCGTGATGCTTAAGGATAGAACCCAGGTGGAGGAGCAGTTCATGACTTGCAATACTCCACTTTGGTCGGAGAAGCCCCCTCTGATCAATCGGCTGGTCACGTCAAGCCCTAGCACCTATATGATTTTCTCAACACTATTGCCCTTATGGCAGGCCCCAACCCCTTTTTATCATATGAGTGCTAGAAGGCGGTGACTGCAGGGTCTACATGTCCTGGGAATGACATTAAACTCTATCTGATGGTGAGGTTCCAGTTCTGGAGGTTTGGGGAATGTGGAACACCCCTTCATCACCATTGCTCCCTGGTCCACTCTGACCCGGAGTGGTAGTACCTGTTAGGGTCCCATCTATGGGTTAAATAGAAAAACATGAGTTTATAAACAAAATTGTATTGTGCATTAAGAATGAATTTATTTCACAACTTTATCAGCATTAAATGACCCACCGAGGTTGATATACCGTAAAACAAAACAAACCAAACCAAACTTGTATAATATTTTTTTAAAATGTTAAAGATATTTCAAGTAATTTCTCTGAATTTTTTTAGATGAGGCTTGATAATTTGTATTATTTGGACTATTGTTCTCATCATTATTGTTATCTGTACAACGTTTCGGCCAATGTGCCCTCCAACCTTCATCAGGTATTTCTTGGACTCAGGAACCTTCTCTTCGTAATCGGGAGCCATCATAGAACTTTGAACCCAACCTTTATTCGATCCATGGGCGTATCCTGTTCTCATTCCACTAACCATAGCTGTGGTACAAGTGTTAAGCTGTGTTAATTATTATTCTATGTTACTGTTGCCCTTGTACAGATAACAATAAAGATGAGGACAATAGTCTAAATAATCCAAATAATTTCAAGTATTTTTTTTTAAATCACTTGATTGGTTTTTAATGTTTTTTAGTTTTTTTTATACAAAAAAAAGTTTTGTGAGAAATACTTTATTTATTTTTTGTAATTTATTTAATTCTGTTTTCTTTTCAGACATTTAACCCCTGGTAACCGTTTTTTGGCTGGAGCTCTAGCTGGTGTGACAGCTGTAGCATTCACTTATCCACTAGATCTTGTCAGGGCACGAATGGCTGTAACAGCCAAAGAAAGGTCAGTGTATTATTTATAACAATGTACTAATAAAAATTATAACCGAATAATAGTATGCTAATGGTGCATATGAATATATATAAAAGGAAGTTTGGTATGTATGTGTCGATGTATAACTCCGAAACGGGAGGTCACTCAGATTCGAAATCTTGCATACACCTTAATATCCTTTTAACTAAGAAACACTCCAAATTTGCTTATTGATTTTTACTGATTAATGGATATAATTAATTAATTAAACCAAAATCAACCAATTTGCCTGTATACCAGCTGATAATAAAATATTGTTCGCTGCCTGCTTTCTATTATAGGCGATACCAGCAGTCTAAAGCTGTTCAGCTCAGAATCTCTCGCTTATTTATGCTCCAATCTTTAAAATATTTATTTGGTTCGAAGGAAAATAAAATAATCTTTCTAAATATGTAATTTGTATGCGTTTTATCCATTGAATTTTTTTTTATAGTCTGGTCATGGATTGGATACTTTTGCTAGTAACAGTATATAAGGATTCATGAAACAATTATAAAATACTAGTAAGACCTTTAGATATACCACAGTATGATAATTTAATTATTACCACATTTGCTATGTTTACTTAAGAGCTATTGAAAATAATTCAATATGTAGAAAGTTTAATAATCTTGATCTAACTCTCTCTCACTTTTTTTATTTTTTTTACTTTCTTTCATTCTTTTCACATTTTCATTATGTTTGATTGAAACAGATTAGTGTTATCGCTTTTGTGCACTCAACGATATCTCTATATTTCCCCTACTCCATTTCTTTCTTATTATATTTTTTTCTGTGTAGCATATCCTTTTTCTTCTTTCTTTCTTCATGATCAAAACGGAATGGTCCATTATTTAGTTGAGGTGATGACACTCAGAAGAAATAAGACACCAGATAATCAGGATTTACATTTTTGCATTTCATCTTGGACGGTTTCATGTTTAACCAGAGGGTGTTGTGAGATAATGATGGTCGGAAGATTAAGGAACAAGAGTATTAATTACATAGATGTTACATCTGGTGGCCTTTAAAGGTTGTTTTGTAGTTTTTCATTTCTTCAAATTTTTGTATAACCTTAAATACATGTAACTTGATTCATACATTGTTTTATTCAAACCTTATATAAATGAAAATGTACAAATTTGACTCTGTCGGTTGAGCATCCACCTCAGAACCGCAAGGTTCCAGGTTTGATACCAGCTCTAGCCAACTCAGTGCATGCAAAAACAATCTCAGTAATTACAGTCAACTCAGTGCATGAGTAGCACAGCTTAGATCTGTGCAGTAAAGTGGGGGGGGGGGGCTGACGGTAGGTGTAGCACTCCACCTTGGATACAAAACAATCTCCCTGGTCTAGCACTAGTGAAAAAGGAGTAGACTCTCTTGCAATCCAGCCGATACTGACAATAGGCTATTCCACAGAATTTACTACTTAGTTACATAAACATTGATTAATTTCCAAATTTAATTAACCCAGGGCACCTAAGCAAAATATGGCCATTTTCTATAGTTTTACAATATAAGTAATTAACAAATAATATATACTACCCAAGAACAAAATTTGTGTTACATAGTGTAATCTCTACAGAAATCCATTGAGAGTGTAGGGGCTAAAACTTTGTAGGGGCTAGATCTCTCCTTGAACACATAGTAGTCTAACAGTCGCAGAACTGAGTATTAAAGTTTCACATTAACAGTGTTAACATTTAAACAAACAAGCTTAGAAGAGACTAGCAGCAGATACCCAGCGTAGAGGGGATTTAGTTAGTCCCGCAGATACATTATTACTGAATCGTGAGTGGAATCCTCGTGGGATGCCCCATTTAAATCCCTATGTAAAAAAAAAAAATAGACCTTGCATTGATCCAGCTACTCTGAAAAGAAATGTTAATGTCTATTATCTAAAATATTAAATGAAAAAAAAAATCCATGCTGTTATCATTTTAATTTTATTTTTTAATCATCTTCATGAATATAAATCAAATCTCTATATTTTTGCTCAAAAACCAATATCTGGTGATATTTAATGTGTATAATTTTATATTGTTATTTTTCGTTTTTTATTGGATTACATTCGGACATACATACACACAATGCCCTTTATATATGTATAGATTACATTCGGACATACATACACACAACTGCCCTTTATATATGTATAGATTACATTCGGACATACATACACACAATTGCCCTTATATATATATATAGATTAACCTTTATAATAACTTCACTTTCTTCCCCCCTGTTGTCTTGGAGTATTAAGAAGTTCAAAGTGCCATGGTTGATTTTTTTTCTTTTTCAAATTTCGCATTAATCCTTTATTTATACAAAATTTGAAAAAAAAAAAAAAAAGATTTAACTGCTTATTTTTATAATACGAGGATGAGTCAAAAAGTAATGCCAATTTTCTTTATTTCATGTGAAGTTTTTAATAAAACTAAGGCCTACATTGAGACCCTAACAAGGCTCAGAGCAAGAATCCGACGAGTAAGACCCAATTTGTCAATTGACAATGTCCTCCTTCTGCATGACAATGCTCGACCACACACAAGCATTAGGATGAGGGAGAAAATCACCTCATTCGCATGGACAACTTTATCACATACTCACCAGATCTAGCACCTTCAGACTATCATCTCTTTGACCCCATGAAAGAGGGTTTGAGAGGCAAACATTATTCCAATGACGAGGAATTGAAATCTATAGTGAAGAAGTGGCTCGAATGACAGCCAAGAAGAAGTGGAGAAGTAAGAATGTGATCCACAGAGGACCAGCTTCATTTTGATGTATGATACATGTTTATGTGTTGGTAATTATACCTTCCTAAACAAAATGGCAATACCTTTTGACTCACCCTCATACTTGCTGAAACTGACTTTTTGAAGAGGCTGAATAGTGTAATTTTATAGAGTGTTATTTCACTCTGAATGGCTACACTGTTATTTTATTGACAGGAGATTACTTGGATTATTTTAGTGACCTTTTTTTAATATTGAATGCAGACATTAATACTTAGGTATCCAGTTTTCTTTTTTTTCCTAACAACGTTAAGAATATGTGTTGTTGAATACTATATAAGGTCAACCCTTAAATTTTGAGATCTCCAGTTAATTGTTAGAATAGTTTAAAGCAGTATCATTTACTGTAAAGTTCAAAGAGTCTAAATGGTCTGATATAATCTATTAGGGGAACTAGGAAATATATGCACCCTCTGCCGGGTGCAAATATTCAAGTTTTAATATAATAAAATGTTATATTAAATGAGTAAGGCTAATGAAACTAAATAAGAATGTAGATAAAAAGATTTGAAACAGAAGGGGGTATGATAAAAAATAGAACAACGGAAACTTACTCTTCCATTACTCCCATCTTTCATTGCGAACATCTCTTCGGAGCCGTGTCTCCAGTGGCTTCGGCCCTGGACCTTACAAGCTATCATTGTTGATCCCAGGGGGCCATCCCCCCAAGCAGTACCTGCCCCCTCGATTTAAAGGGGCAGGGGTGGATTTATTGTCCAGTGCTTGATGCGCCTCCCTTGAGGGGGAATGCCGACGGGATCAACACATTTTTTGCACCCGCCACCCATGAGTCTCGGCTTATGGGTGGTCCCATATTAATAGGGCCTTGTGCCTAACCCGTACACGTGGGGTACATGGTAAATATCATAGTATGTAGATATGGTCAACATAGATAGTTTAAAGCAGTATCATTTACTGTAAAATTCAAAGAGTCTAAATGGTCTGATATAATCTATTAGAGGAACTAAGAAATATATGCACCCTCTGCCGGGTGCAAATATTCAAGTTTTAATATAATAAAATGTTATATTAAACTAGTACAAAATAAAAAAAACACCCTCCGGGCGATGTAAAAATGGATTTTTGAAACATATTGCCTGAGGGGTGGGAGTCAAAATTTCAGTGTCAGCGAGTTTGTTCCCTAAGTAAGTAAAATAATCAAATTCATTAAAGGATTAAAAAATAAAACAATTTGAAATGTAAACTTTAAATATGTATTAAATTAAAACAAACTATATATAGATATATAATACCAGTCATGTATTTATTAAAACTTGTTTTAAAAAACAATGAAGACTGTCTAATGCTGCATGTTCAAATTTTGAGTGTATTTATTGAATAAATACACTCAAAATTTGAACATGCCAAAAATCGTAGAATAAATTTTATTCTGTTATGACGATTTTGGGTAATGTGATGTAAGCAGTGACGTCATTTTTGTTACAGACAAAAACCGGAAGCGAATCTCCATTATTAATAGATGAGAAAGGCTAATGAAACTAAATAAGAATGTAGATAAAAAGATTTGAAACAGAAGGGGGTATAATAAAAAATAGAACAATGGAAACTTACTCTTCCATTACTCCCATCTTTCAGCCCTGGACCTTACAAGCTATCATTGTTGATCCCAGGGGGCCATTGCTCCAAGCAGTACCTGACCCCTTGATTTAAAGGGGCAGGGCTGGGTTGGGTTTATTGCCCGGTGCCTAAGGCACCCTCCCCCCTTGAGGGAGAATGCCAATGGGATCAACACAATTTTGCACCAACCACCCATGAGTCTCAGCTTGTGGGTGGTCCCACATTAATTGGGCTTTGTGCCTAACCCGTACGCATGGGGTACGTGGTAAATATCAAGGTATGTAGATATGGTCAACAGTATTAATAATGGAAAACAATTTTATTAATAATTGAGGTTTAAATAAAAAATAAAATCATGGAGAATGTGACGTAAATAACTAAGGGAATTGTGACTTGAGTAGTGATATAGTTTCGGTTACAGACAGAAAAACACACAATCTCCATTATAATAAGAATATTACACCATACCAACACATACCACTGTAGACAGGTCAAGCATAGCACCGTAAGTTTCATTTGCTAAATGACAGAAATTATTGTTAGAGGTGTGAGATGACCTGTTCTGCACTCTGTTCTTTAGATGTACTTGTCTAGATCCCAACGTTGTGAATTATGTGCCGGCCGAATTTAAGCACGAGTCAGAAATACAGGCTCACAAGGATTGAAAACAAAACAACAACAACAACCACAAATGTGTGTAAACAAGGCGCGGATGGAAGAAGAGTGTGTGTGATCTTCCGCTGTCTATCCAGCTGGCTACTACTGCTGCTATCCCTACTGGCGAACTTAACCCTTCAATCCCCGGGTGCTAACTAACTTAGGGCTCGAGTTTAGTTGTATTTATGTCAAATTCCCCTACCCAAACCATCTTCTCCGGACCACACAAATGGCCAGAACTTAAATAAATCGCAGACTTCGAGTCGCCATTAACCCTTAAAATTAAAGCACTCAAATATTTTTCCAGACAATCCGTCTTCAATATGTTGATCATTAATTTTTTCAAAAGAGAATTTCTCCTAAAAAAATCCTTTTTGCTTTTAATACCTGGGTGCCTAAGATATTATCATCAAGTGGTCCCATTTCATGGTGGCATACAGATCTCTTTAAACTTTACGACCTAATCTTTGGATTCGTAAAAAGGTCAGCCACCCACCCCTTTTACTTATGCCGGACCTTAACCTACTCTCTTTCTTATTTATTTATTTATTTATTCTGACCATGTTCGTCTTTAACCATAGTATCACAGAGGTCTTGTCTTCGCAACTGCCCATATTAACTTTACTACAGTAGTTTAAAGTATTGCACATTCCACATTTTCCTCTTCATATTAACTTTACTAGCAAAAGTATTCCTGGACCCCCCCCCCCGGGCACAAGTATTTAAGTTTTAATCTAATAGAAAATTATATTGAATTAGAAAGACTAACAAAACTAAATAAGAACAAATATAAGAATATTGTTTTAATTATTTTAATTGATTTCTGTATAAAATTTTATATAGTATTTCTTTTATGTTTGATAATCTAATGATAGTATTAGAAATCAGTAGCAACAAATAATTATTTATCAAACCCAGTTTTGTTAAAATCATTATGCTAATTATTTCCACTATATACTATGTAAATGTTTATTTATTAGAGATATAATACATTTTAGGATTTTAAATGCATCAATAATATTGGAAGTTTTGCAGCAAATCTAACTCAGACTTTATTAGAGACATTGATAATAAATAAGATGGTAATTAAAATTAAATAATGACTAATTCATAATCGTTGAATATATAACTTAAATAACTAAGGAAATCGTGACATCAGTGATGACGTAGTTTTGGTAACATACAGTTACGTATGAATTATTAGTATTTATTAGGAGTACTTGAAACCATATAACCAATGGGAAGAGCAGTATTTAGGATTTAATGGAATTTATATATGGGGCTGGGTTAGCTCGGTCAGTAGAGCGTTCAGCTAGAAACCACAAGGTTCCTAGTTCGATACCGTATGAGTAGCACAGGGATCTGTGCAGTAAAGTAAGGAGCTGATGGTAGGTGTGGTGCTCCACCTCATGCTAAAAAACAATCTCCTTGGTCTAGTGCTATTGAAAAGGGGATAGACTCCCTCGCTGACTGGCTGATACTGACTTTAGGCCACCCCGTCGACTTTACTTTTACTATATATGGTCTAATACTCAAAAGTAAAAGTAAAGGGTGGCCTAAAGTCGGTATCAGCCAGACAGCGAGGGAGTCTATCCCCTTTTCACTAGCGCTAGACCAAGGAGATTGTTTTGGTATCTGAGGTGGAGTGCTACACCTACTATCAGCTCCTCACTTTATCACACAGATCCCTGAGCTACTCATACACTGAGTAGGCAAGGGCCGGTATTGAACCCAGAACCTTGTGGTTACTAGTCAGACGCTCTACCGACCCTTTGACTAATACGCAAAGTAGTCTATATTAACCATCACTGGCAAAGACAGTAATCCCATATCTAAGCTTCCTTGTTTGATGTTGGAAATAAGTTGTCTATATACAGAATTAGCAAAAGTACCCTGTCCATGATTGGACTATAAAAAATTATAGAATTATAAAAAATTAGGTTGATTTTGGTTTAATTAATTAATTATATCCCTTAATCAGTAAAAATCAATAACCAAATTTGGTGTGTTTCTTAGTTAGATGAATATTAAGATGTATGCAAGATTTCGAATCTGTGTGACATCACTTTTTCGTAGTTATACTTCGACACGTACATACCAAACCTCCCTTTATATATATAGATGGCAGCAATTTCACGAGAATTAAGAGAAATTAACATCTCATTAATGATTAATTCTAACAGGTTTTGCAATACATATTGTATATGTCATTTTTATTTTGTGAGTTTCAATGGAGAAACTTTAAAATCTTTACAACCATGTCTCACTTTTATTTCAGGTATCATAATTTACCAGAAGTAGTTATGAAAATATACAGAGAGGAAGGTATCAGAACATTGTACAAAGGTTTTACTCCAACTATTCTAGGAAGTATTCCTTATTCAGGGACAAGCTTTTTCACATATGAGTCACTCAAGAAACTACATGTTGGTAAGTTATAACATTTTATTGACAATTTATCTTTTAATATAAAGTAATTTTTTTTTCTATTGAATATCGAAACTTCAGTAAATATTATCATCAACACTTTAAATCAATGTTTTCTTTTCTTTCTTTTTTTTTTTTTTTTTTTTTTGTTCACTGAATGGCAAGAATAATTTTTCTGGACTCTTTTTTTAAAAAAATAACAAAAATGATTTTTTTGTAATTTAGATTATCATACACAATGTTTAGTTATTTCCTATGTCTAACATGATCAAAGGGGAACCACTCTTGACTGATAAATTATTTATTTATTTTCCCATTAAACTAACCCTAAACCCTTACCCTTCTTCTTTCCTAGTAGATCAATAAATAAATAAATAAATAATTTATCAGTCAAGAGTGGTTCCCCTTTGATCATGTTAGACTTATAGGAAATAACCTATTATTTCAGGACAATACAAATGTAAAAGTGAATAAAAGATTTTCTTAATATAATTATTTTGATTGCAATGCAATTAGATTAATAATATAATACATATAATATTTTCATATCATGTGACTTACTGAGACCTAAATTTTAGCATAATATTAGGGGATCACATCATATGGGAAATACAAACAAAGCGTTGGCAAACTATTTACATTTAAGATTAGTAAATAAAAAAAATAAAAAATGCTAATTTTTAAAATTAATTATTTTTTTTCATCAAAAGTTATGTCAATGAAATAAAAAGCAGTAGTATTGGTTATTTCCTATAAGTCAAACATAAACAAAGGGGAACTACTCTTGACTGATAAATTATTTATTTATTGATCTACTAGGAAAAAAGAAGACAGGGTTTAGGGTTAGTTTAATGGGAAAATAAATAATTTATCAGTCAAGAGTGGTTCCCCTTAGTTTATGTTAGACTTATAGGAAATAACCATAGTATTTGTCTGAATAATACAGAAGAGCAGTAGGATTGCAATACAATGTTTTACATTTTGTTTCCAAAAATTTTTTTCTTGTTTAATTTTTCCGGATCTATTCACATAAAATCCCTTCAGCTTTTAAGAATTAGGAAACTAAATAACTAATAAGACTTTTACCTTTTTATATTTTCTCTTAATTTCCAATGTTTTGTTGTTTTCAGAGTATGCAGGTGGTGTTGAGCCACAACCCATTGAGAGATTGTGCTTTGGAGCTGTTGCAGGACTTGTTGCACAATCAGCATCTTATCCTTTGGATATTATACGTAGAAGAATGCAAACTGCTGGTAACTTTCTTCCTTTTCAATATTTTCCTTTTTCATTTGCTCCTCTTTTTTTCCTAAAAGAAAAGAAGAATTATTTTATTGAAAATATTTCAATTAAACTATAGGTAAAATTTTAGGTTATTTCCTATAAGTCTAACATAAATAAAGGGGAACCACTCTTGACTGATAAATTATTTATTTTCCCATTAAACTAAACCTAACCCTAACTTCTTTTTTCCTAGTAGATCAATAAATAAATAAATAAATAATTTATCAATCAAGAGTGGTTCCCCTTTGTTTATGTTGGACTTATAGGAAATAACCAAATTTTATGATGTTTAGAGATTTGAATCCTGCATTTAAAATTTTTCAAGTAACCATGACTGTATCTATTTATCAGTAGGCAAAGTGTTATGTTAATGTCTATGAAAATTGTGGATACCAAGTTTAGTTTCATTAGCATCAAATATCTATATCAGGCACAAAACTCTGTTGGGTCTTTCAGCTGAATATTTCCACTGTAAAGTAATATTTGTTCGTCGGTCGACTCGAAAACGTAAGTCCAACCGTTTCTCTCCATGTTACGTTGTCCCTTTTTTTTGGGCACTAAAACGATAGCTGTAACGCGGCGGCGGTGTATATTGTATAGCGGGTCTCGTCCATGTGCCTCCAAATTCACAGTGCTAAAATGGTGTTGATAGAAATTATAACACGAGAAATATGTCATCACAACTGCTAGCCTTTATTTCCAGGGTAGGTTCGTCTCGTGTGCTGTACCGGAGATGAGGAAAGGCAAAGAGAGAGAGAGAGAACACTACTTGATTACTGTGGCCCCATCCGTACCCTACGACGGCGGAAGGCAAAAAGAGACCGATACCTTTCTCCGTTGTTCCACGTCACCACGTGACATCCGGTTGCGGTCAACACCCGACTTCCGGTTGACACTCAATTCTCCGTTCGGGGTCACACTACGGTCAAACCATCGTTCATCCTGTTTTGGCTCATCACTATTTTTTAAACCTTTATCATCTCTTATTTATTTATTTCTTCCTCCTCCTTCCATTAATAGTCCTTGCCAAATGAATCTTGCTACATTCACTGTAAAAGACAATCGCCAAAGGAACTGAAACATTTGGCTTTTATGTCTGTAAACACTTTTCATATGCTAATAATAATCACACCCAATCAAATGCAATCTACAATAATCAGGACGTTGTGCCATGACTACCCGTCTTCGTAGTCAAATGGATTAGAGTTTGCGTTGGACTAGACACTGTCTACACATGCCGCATGCAACTCGTTGTCTTTTTGAACGGCAAAGACGAGCTGACTCATTGAAGATAGCTGGCTGTTCGCCATGCCTGTCATTTCTGCTACAATATCATACTTACTAATTCATCATAGGTTATTCATTAAGAAAGTTTACATGTTGAAAGTATCGGTTTCACCATAGCGGTTGGAGAGGCCCCCTCTGTTTCATGCAAAAACGTACTTCTACCGGAGATTAGGATGGGTTTACAACTTTTATTCAACGGCCCGTGACCCCAAGTCACGTACACCAAAACAAGGGGGCACAACCCTTTATTTATCTTATCAGTAATTGCTTACTGATATAACACCCTCTGATCAATCAACTGGTCACGTCCAGCCGTAGCACCTATATGATTGTCCCAACTCTACTGCCCTTATGGCAAGCCCCCAACCCTTTTTATCATATATGTGCTAGAAGGTGGTGGCCGTGAGTCTTAGTGTCCTGGGTATGACATTAAACTCTATCTGATGGTAATGTTCTGATTCTGGAGCTCTAGGGAATGTGGAGTACTCCTTCACCACCATTACTCCCAGGTCCACTCTGACCCTGGGTGGTAATACCTCTTAGGGTCAAATAGGAAAACATGTGTTTAAAAAAATGTGTTTACAAAAAAAATTGAGTTTAAAAAAAACTTGAATACCCATCAAAAATAAATAAAACAAACGTCTTCGGCATAAAATAACCCAATGAGTTAACATGCCATAAAACCCGACCAACCAACATTTAAAATAGCAATTCAGTTTTGGGAAAATATAAGAATATATTTGTTAACAATACTCCTTTTTATTATGAAATTTATCAAGTGAAATTTTGAATCCTGTGTTTTTCTATATATTTTTGTCTTTCCTCAGGTGTTACTGGTCATAGTAAAGACTACACTTCTATTTGGAAAACAGCTCAAAATGTGATAGAAGAAGAAGGTTTCCGACGTGGAATGTTTAAAGGTTTAAGTATGAATTGGATTAAAGGACCAATTGCAGTTGGCATTAGTTTTACTACTTTTGATATTTGCCAAAATTGGCTCCGAAGAATGGCTATGTTTCACGACGGCTGAATAAAAATTTTAATCCTTGATCTCCTGGCAGCAGGTCATTTTCTTAAAAGTTTCAAAACAGTTCTGTATTTTTTAGTTTGAATTAATTTGTTCAGCGGTGTGGAGGAAAATATATGAAAATTAAAATATAAATAAGATGAACCAAGTCTGAAAAACAAAAAAAAAATACAAAAAATTTGTGAATAAAAAAAAAACTTGTGTATAATAATTAAAAGAAAAATGAAAGAGAACCGTGAAATGTAACAATGACAAGAACCTTTTTCTTGTGGATGCTGTGTGTGACTGTGACGTCAAAGTGATTGAGCAAATGAATGTTTCTTATTTAGAGGATATATTTAAATTGGCATTAAGACAAGAGTAAAAGAAAAAAAAAAAAATACTGCGCTTAAAATTTTTCAGCTAGCGTCAACAAAATGGAACAGAAGTCAAAAGACCAAAATGAGACAATTAAACTTGCACCAGCCATTTTATATCTGTTGTGTAATTTAAGATAATTTTTACAAAAATATTTATTTCACTCAATAAGTTCTGGTGATTACAAGATGGAGAGCTTTCAATCATTACCAGAAGTTTATTAAAAAAAAATTTTCTTATAAATTCATGTTTTCTTCAAGCTTTACACTATTCTAGTCAGTATTTATTGCAAAATCATTATGCTACTTAGTATGTAGGTTTTATTTATGAAAGATTTTATTTTAACAAGACAAATAAGCACAAACATGAATTTGATTTAAGTAGGCAAATTTTCTAAAAAATTATTATAGTTTGTTATATTTTTATAAATAATAAACAAAGTTCATTTAACCAAATAAGACTTAACTTGAATAGTAAACACTAAAATTAATAAAAATCTGTAAATCTTTAAAAAAAAAAATTAAAAGCTAAAAGACTAAATTAAGGGGGAGGGAATCAGGAATTTTATAAACAATTTTAGTATTACACTGAGTGAAAAAAATAGTTTTAAAGAAATGAAAAAATAATTAAAGTAAACAAGAAATATTTGAAAGAGAGAAAATTCCTCTCCTCTCCTCTCTTTCTTCCTTTCTCCTTTCTCCTTTTTTAATAATAACACAATTTCTCTCTACATATGTTGATCCTTTTAATTCTCTGACAAAAAACCCCAAAATGGCTGTGTACTTAACAAAACATTTCGTTTAGTCCAACTGGAGTTACACCTACACAACAAACTTCCTTCTATTTCTGATTAAAATGAAAATAATTATTGAAATCTAATTAACTGTTGATAAAAACAAATTTTCATCCCTAAAGTTTGTATTGTTATCTTTAGAATTTCTGTTATCATCTTTTCTTTTTCTTTTCTATTTTTCTACTTTTCTCTTCAGCTCCAATTTATCATGCATCAGGCAAATTTACCAGAGTGCATTCAGTGCATATTTAAGTCACTTTTGTCATTTTCATCAAAGAGATGTTACATTTATTAAATTTTTATTTTGCACATTATTTATATATATATATATATATATATATTATATACACACACAGAGATGCTAATAGATATGTGTCCTGCGTCCCTAACACACAAAAATCTAAAAGGATGCAGTAAAATCATATCCATGCATCTCGGTGTTTTTCTTTTTTCTTCCCTCATCATTTCAAGCTAACTGTAAATACATTTCAATAGTTTCTTAGAAATGAATTACATAGGATAGGTTACAAGTTAGGAGTTAGACAGCTTTAGGTGTTTCCTCAGATCATAAATAAAAACCCTACAATCTATTGAGAAACTTTAGTTGGTACCCATAAATTTTCCGGGGACTCATTCAAAGTAAATATGTACATCCCAGGATGCAGTAAATCAAAAAACGATCAGCATCACTGTATATAAAATATATATATTGGACTCTCTCATTGATTTTGACGCATGAGGGTTCATAAGATCAGTGTTAAAAAAAAAATTAGAAAATATAGTTTGAGAGTAGACTGGAACAAATCAAATTTAGTGCTCGTGTCTATTGTGTGAAACAAGGCCAGCTCTAGATTTTGTTTTCTATTTGTTCTTTTGACCTCTAAACTTTCTAGCCTGCTTTTTTCAAATGACTTCAATCCAAGGAAGCTTCGCTTTCTCCCCCGATGCCAGTCATATATATATATATATATATATATATATAAGTAAAGTAAAGTAAAGTCAACGGGGCGGCCTAGAGTCGGTATCAGCCAGTCAGCGAGGGAGTCTATCCCCTTTTCAATAGCGCTAGACCAAGGAGATTGTTTTTAGCATCTGAGGTGGAGCGCCACACCTACCATCAGCTCCTCACTTTACCGCACAGATCCCTGTGCTACTCATACGCTGAGTTGGCGGGGACCGGTATCGAACTAGGAACCTTGTGGTTTCTAGCCGAACGCTCTACCGACTGAGCTAACCCGGCCCCTGATATATATATATATATATATATTTCTACTACAGACTTTTTGACACATAGCAAATATCCAACTGTTTTCCTTGTCCATAGGTTCATGAATAGGAACAAATGGATGCCTTTGTTATATGTATTTCAACATTAAACGATTCTTGATATAACATCGGCATAAATACCTTTTAAAATTTATCAATATTATCAAAGGCAAAATTTTGAATTTCAGTGAAAATTAAAACTTTCCCTGTAATCTATTTTAAACTGTCAAGTATATTGGAGAAGCTCTTAGTGTCGGTCTATATTTACTAAGAGACTTTTTCCTGAACATATTCCAACTTTGTTGCAGCAGAAATAATTTTAATTAATTTTGTTAAAGATGATTTCTTTTAGATACTGAATTTAATTTTAAGATGAGTTGCTAAGACTTAAAATGTTCAGCAATTCCTTTCTACTGCCTTCTTCATTTGCACAATCCATATGGAAAAAGGGACTCAAAAAAGTTTTATATAAAAAATAAAAATGGTGGCAAATATTCTGATTAGAACAGTCCATATGACAAAACCACAGAAAGAAATTAGCACAAGCATTTTTTTTTTTTTCGTACTATATTTCTGAATTTTTGAGATGAGGCTTGATAATTCGGATTATTTGGACTATTGTCCTCATCTTTATTATTACACAACAGTTGATGTGCCCTCTGACTTTCTTCTGGTGTTTTTGTTGAACTCTGGAACCTTCTCAGACTCTGGAACCTTCTCAGACTCGGGAACCTATTCTTTAAACTTGGGAACCTTCATGTCGTAATCAGGAGCCTTCACAGAACTTTGAACCAAACCCTTTATTCAATCCACAGAAGTAGACTGTTCTTATTCCATTAACCATGACCGGGTACAAGTGTTAAGCTGTGTTAATTATTCTATGTTACTATTGCCCTTGGCCAGGATTGAACCTGCAACCAAGCATGGATTGATCAAAATTTTATATCAACAAAAAAAAAAGAATGAGAGCAATAGTACGAAGGTGATTCAAAAAGTAATGCCCTTTCATTCAGGACAGGTATAATTACCAACACAGGAACATGTATCATACATCAAAACGAAGCTGCTCCTTTGTGGATCACATCCCTACTTCTCCACATAGGTGAATCAAAAAGTAATGCCATTTTGTTTAGGACAGGTATAATTACCAACACAGGAACATATATCATACATCAAAATGAGGCTAGTCCTTTGAGGATCACATCCCTACTTCTCACATAGTCACCGTTTCTCTCAATAGCAATGTTCCACCTTTGAATAAGAGCATGTATCCCTGTCCTGTTTTTACAGTCTGTTGACTGTTCTTTGAGCCACTTCTTCAATACAGATTTCACTTCCTTGTCACTGGAATAATGCCTGCCTCTCAAACCCTCTTCCATGGGTCCGAAGAGATAATAGTCTGAAGGCGCTTATGGAGGATGCGGTAAAGTTGTCCACCCGAATGAGGTGATTTTCTCCCTTGTCCTGATGCTTGTGTGTGGCCGAGCATTGTCATGCAGAAGGAGGACATTGTCAATTGGCAAATTGGGTCTTACTTGTCTGATTCTTGGTCTGAGCCTCGTTAGGTTCCCAATGTAGGCCTTAGTTTTATTAAATGAAATAAAGAAAAGGGCATTACAACTCGTATATGAAATTTGATTTGATTTGCTGGCAAATGGTATCTTTAACTTCAATTTTTCTCAAGCAATAGTAAACACCTCAAAGGAGAATGGATAAAGAAAATGGAGCAGCTTGATATCTCATCTTTATACTTTACTAGAAGTGGCTACCCGGCATCGCCTGGGTAGAGGCAGGTTTTTTTTAAAAGTTAGTCTCGCAGATCCATTATTACTTATTGCAAGTGAGATCCTCCCTGGTTGCCCCATAAAAATCCCCACGGAAATATATAACAATATAGTAAGAAATTACCATTCAATGATTTACAATTTAAAAAAAAAAAAAAAAAAAAAAAAAAAAGATATAAATGATGCAATTAACTCAATCAATCAATCAATATATTTCAAAGCAAAAAAAAAAAAAGAAAGAAGAATACACAAAAAAACAACAAAATAAAATGCAAATGACTTTCCCTTTCCCTTTTCTAATTTGAATTTTTAGATATCTTCCCAAATATGACTCGAAAGTTTTATTTTCAAAGTTTCCTCCGGACATACAGATTCACACAACTGCCCTTTATATATGTACTAACAGCGGCCACCCCGCGTCGCCTGGGTAGAGAGGAATTTTTAAGTTAGTCCCACAGATCCATTATTACTGAATCATGAGTTGAATCCTCGTGGGATGCCCCATTTAAATCCCTATGTAAAAAAAAAAAAAAGACCTTGCATTGATCCAGCTATTCTGAAAAGAAATGTTAATGTCTACTATCTAAAATATTAAATGAAAAAAAAAATCGATGCTGTTATCATTTAAATTTTATTTTTTAATTATCTTCACAAATATAAATCAAATCTCTATAATTTTTGCTCAACAACCAAGCCCTGGTGATATTCAATGTGTATATATATTCCCTTTGTCGTTAATTGTTTTATTTTCAAAGTTTCCTGTGGACATACAAATACACACAACTGCCCTTTATATATGTATAGATAGATATAGATTAAAGGCTATTAAACTTACAGCAGCTGAACAGCTTAAAAGACAGCTATGGATAAGTTTGATACCTACTACTACAAACGATCTGAGAACTATCACTGGACACTGATGGCCAAACAGCCTCGTTTGATAAGTTTGATGCCTACTACTACAAACATCTGAGAACTATCACTGGACACTGATGGCCAAACAGCCTCGTCTACAAGAAGGCTCTGTACATGATGTGCAACATCATTCAACTATCAACAACGGGGGCACAACTAAGATGGTCCATGTTAAGTTTCTGACCGCCATCCTTGGTCAGTTGAAAAAGAACTTAAAGTAAGTCCCGAGCTATAGAATCCTTTGGTAAGTGAATAAGTCCTGCGTTATGGAATCCTACGTAGTGTCAAAGGTCCAGGGATATAATGTAATGTAATTTATTGTGTACAGTGCTCAGGTGCACCACAACTCATCAAAGTCTCATGTCAGGTACACAGAGTAATGTTGTGCCAGGAACATGAACAGTTCACAGTAGTAATATGGATGTATGTGTGTGCGTATGTGGAGAGTGGCATCAGGTATAGTGTTGGCGGACTACAGGAAGCATGGAGGCTTTGAAAGTTTCAGTGCTCCGGCAGCCTACAACAGATGCAGGCATATAATCCTATGTTCCGTCGTCCACGAAGGTTGAAGGCGATTGAGTGTAGTTAAGATCCGAACAGCCTGTATAAATATTATAACAGCAGCAGAGTACTGCCAGTGATTGGCCAAGAGGTTAGTCACATGATTATCGCCGAGTCTATAAGTAGGAGCGGGTGTCCAGCACACACCTTATATCAGAAAAAAAGTCAACACATGTTTAATCATGTTTTACAGATGCCTGAAGAAGCACCTGCACAAACATCCCTGGAATTTGCTGTAATAGGGTCAAACAACTGCTGAGCATGAGGGGGTCACCACTGTAGCAGACCTCCAAAATGCAGGACTGGGAGCTCTAAGATCTGGCTAGTGGCTAAGGGGGCTAAAGACCCTCTCAAAGGAAGGGATAGTAGCTTTAAATGAAGGACTGAATGTTGGTGTAGGATTTACAAAACCATTACAGCGGCAGAATACAGTAAATCATCATTAAACATGATACCAAGTTAGGCTTTATTTATAAATTTTAAATTATAATTAATAACAAATAATTAAAGTACAAGGGTGAGTTAAAAAGTAATGCCATTTTATTTAGGACAGGTAACATGTATCATACATCAAAATGAAGCCACAGTATGCCATTTAGGACAGGTATAATTACCAACACAAGAACATGTATCATACATCAAAATGAAGCTGGTCCTCTGTGGATCACATCCCTACTTCTCCACATAGGTGTGTCAAAAAGTAATGCCATTTTGTTTAGGACAGGTATAATTACCAACACAATAACATGTATCATACATCAAAATGAAGCTGTTCCTCTGTGGATCACATCCCGACTTCTCCACATGTGTGTAAAAAAGTAATGCCATTTGTTTAGGACAGGTATAATTACCAACACAAGAACATGTATCATACATCAAAATGAAGCTGGTCCTCTGTGGATCACATCCCTACTTCTCCACATAGGTGTGTCAAAAAGTAATGCCATTTTGTTTAGGACAGGTATAATTACCAACACAAGAACATGTATCATACATCAAAATGAAGCTGGTCCTCTGTGGATCACATCCTTACTTCTCCACATAGGTGTGTCAAAAAGTAATGCCATTTTGTTTAGGACAGGTATAATTACCAACACAGAAACATGTATCATACATCAAAATGAAGCTGGTCCTCTGTGGATCACATCCCTACTTCTCCACGTAGTCACCGTTTCTCTCAATAGCAATGTTCCACTTTTGAATAAGAGCATGTATCCCTACCAAGTAAAATTCTGTTGACTGTTCTTTGAGCCACTTCTTCACAACAGATTTCACTTCCTCATCACTGGAATAATGTCTGCTTCTCAAACCCTCTTTCATGGGGCCAAAGAGATGATAGTCTGAAGGTGCTAAATTTGGTGAGTATGGAGGATGTGGTAAAATTGTCAACCCAAATGAGATTATTTTCTCCCTTGTCCTGGTGCTTGTGTGTGGTCGAGCATTGTCATGCAGAAGGAGCACATTGTCAATTGGCAAGTTTGGTCTTACTCGTCGGATTCTTACACTGAGCCTCATTAGGGTCTTAATGTAGTTTTATAAAAACAACTTAACATGAAATAAAGAAAATGGCATTACTTTTTGACTCATACTCTATAATTACTTATTAATAGCTATCTCCCTCAAGAAATTATAATACTCAGGGTGAGTGGGAACATGACTCCACACTGTTAATTTGCAAATTGGATTGGAAATTGACTTATTCTTAGAGTTAGAATACTTTAATTGAATTCTACAGAAATCTCTGTATGATATACCATTTTTGCCATGTCATGGTAACAGATAAAAAATGAGATTATTATGATAATAGATAACTTGTATTTTCAAGTGTGGCTCTTATTAATGATATCAACTAGTTTACCATTAATTTTATTTAGTTTCACACTATTATGTTGTTTTTTTTTAAGGTTTTGCTACTTGTGACTATATGGTTCCATAAATTAAAACAACAGAAATATGGCTCATGGTCAAGCACTGAAAGCGCCGGTTCCCATTAGATCACCAAAGTTAAGCAGTAATTAGCCTGTTCAGTACTTAGATGGGGCATCATTTAAGCAACAGCAGGTACTGTAAGAAACCAAATATCAAAATCACATGATTTGGCATTAAATGACTCAAAAAGGGTTGATATGCCACTAAACAAAATAACCAACCAACGGAAATATGCATTTTACAAAATGGCTTTAACCACTTGGAGTTGGCTGACAAGATATCTTGAAAGAAATTTTGTTGTCTTGACTAAAAGTAAAATAAAGTATCCAATTCCTAAATAGTTAAAATAAGTTCAATAATTTCACTTGCTTTTCTAATATTAAAATTATGAAGATAATTCACTTGTACAATGTTTGATATCTGATGTTTTAAATATTTAATGTTAAAAAAATTGAGAAAATAAACATTTGGAAAATAAATTTGGCCTCTTTTCCAAATATTAATGTTTAGGACATTACACTTTTTTTTTCTGAGACTATACTATTAAAGTTATTTAAGATTATTGAATCAAAAAAAAATTTAAGTGGTAAGCTGATCAGTGAGAGGAAACACTATATGAAGAAATTTAAACCACCCTGTTGGCTAGGACGTTAGAATGCACTGACTGCATCTCTGCAGAGGGGTAAGACTTCCCCAAATGGGGCCACCTGTTAACCGTGGGTGGCAACCCGTGATGCTTAAGGATGGAGTCCAGGTGGAGGAGCAGTCAATGACATGCAACACTCCACTTAGACCCTTACTTAGACTGGCGGTCGGAGAGGCCCCCTCTGATCAATCGGCTGGTCACGTCAAACCCTAGCACCTATATGATTTTCCCAACCCTATTGCCCTTATGGCAAGCCTCAACCCCTTTTTATCATATGGGTGCTAGAAGGCGGTGGCTGCGGGTCTATATGTCCTGGGAATGATGTTAAACTCTATCTGATGGTGAGGTTCCAGTTTTGGAGGTTTGGAGAATGTGGAGCACCCCTTCATCACCATTGCTCCCTGGTCCACTCTGACCCGGAGTGGTAGTACCTGTTAGGGTCCCATCTATGGGTTAAATAGAAAAACATGAGTTTATAAACAAAATTGTATTGTGCATTAAGAATGAATTTATTTCACAACTTTGTCGGCATTAAATGACCCACTGAGGTTGATATGCCGTAAAACAAACCAAACCAAAGAAATTTAAAATGACAATATGAAAGTATTCACATTGTTTTAATAAGAAATAGTCGATTACTATTTTATCCTCTTTTAAAGGGAGGTAATAGATAAAATATTTTTAAATTATATGACAAGGGCATTCATCTGAAATCTGACCTCAAATATTTTTTCTTTTTTTCTAGCAATAGTTGACCGTATATATCTCACTAAATTTATGAATATTAAAGAGACTTTAGATGTAAGTGGGTAATTGATATTTCATAGGTCAAAATTTACAAGACAAAAAAAAATACAATCTTTGGCCGAAGGTAAAAACAAAGCCATATGTTATCTTTAATGTTAAATATTGACAAGATTTAAGGCAATAGATTTTTTTTTAAATATTTATGCACTATGTTTTTTTATAAACTTCAGTTTCATCAATTCAATACCTTGTAATCACTTCAAGCCTAGGAATTATCTCCCTTGACTAGTATATTTGTTATGATTTTAAGTGATAAACTTTTCTTGATGGTGACAACTTAATATTAAAAAACAAGACGCGAAACAAGACGCAGCACGGGATCTAACAGTTTTATTATCTTTGCCGAGCAACTTTACAATCTTTGCCAAACGTTTGCATTTACATTAAAACATTCAATGGATTAACATCACAGTTGAGTTTAACAAATACAGAAAAAAAAAAAAAAAAAAATTTTTCAACTTTCTGAAGATGGGTATAGCCTGAAAATATTAAGGGAAAGAAGAAAAAAAAATTAAATAAATATGTTTTTAAACATAAATTTGCATTATTTCGCCTTCAAAAATATTGTTGCAAGATGGGTATATATTATCCTGACTTTTGTGAGCTAGGACTACTAATGGAAGGGGGAGGAAGAAATAAATAAATAAGAGATGATAAAGGTTTAAAAAATAGTGATGAGCCAAAACAGGATGAACGATGATTTGACCGTAGCGTGACCCCGAACGGAGAATTAAGTGTCAAGCGGAAGTCAGGTGTTGACCAGAACTGGAAGCTTCGGGTGTTGACCGGATGTCACGTGGTGACGTGGAACAATGAAGAAAGGGATCGGCCTCTTTTTGCTTTCGGACGCGTAGGGGAACGGACGGGTCTCTGGACCCTAGCATGGGGTCACAGTAGTTTAACAGTTTCTCTCTCTCTTTCTCTCTGCCTTTCCTCCTCTCCGATACAGCACACGAGACGAACCTACCCTGGGAATAAAGGCTGGCAGTTGTGACGACATGTTTCTCGTGTTATAATTTCTATCAACACCATTTTAGCACTGTGAATTTGGAGGCACGTGGACGAGACTTGCTATACAATATATACGCCGCCGCCGCCACCTGACAGATATCGTAGTAGCGCTCGGAAAAAAAGGACAACGCGACATATATCATTTTGGTACCGTGAAAATATACCACAACGGTACAATATATTATTACATTTTAATTAATGCTTCTAACTCACTATAAAAATAATTTAAAAAATATCTTTATTTTGATATTAAAAGTAAAAATAAGACATGTGCATTAGAGATTCACAAAGTAACTTTCATAAAATATGTTGGGTTACTGTTTACTACTCGAACTGTACTATTTCCTCTAATCAGTGGGGGGGGGGTCACAGTCAAGTCTGACTCAAGGCTCCAATCGACAGTCCAACCACTCCCAACTGTATCTCACTCCAAAAATCCAATATCCAAAACTATGTCTTCGTCCCGCTCGTCTCGACAACAAAATACAACTGCAAGTCATTCTCCCTGGTCTGTGATAATCAGTCCTTTAAATACACCCCAATTTCACCACATCCGGGCTCCTCACTCATAATTGTCCATGCAGCACGTGCGACACTCGCCAGCACGGCGCGACCACCCACATCCGGGCCACTATGCCATTTCCTACTTCACCATCGTCCACAGCTCTCACAATCTAAAGGAAGCAGGTTCGACTCTAGGTCAGTCTACATGCCAGGCAAAGCCTAGCCCGCTTCCTTCAAGAATACGGCAAGTCTTCACGCCCACCACCCTCTCCGTCACACCGTGTTGCACGAGGCAGGTCTCCTCTCTCACTACATTTCCCTTAAATTAAATAACTAACTTTAAAAAGAGAGGAACTGATATAAAAATAAAATGAAAATATTCTTCTGGATCATCAATCAGTCGGATGTAGTTGACAAGATATCTCTCAAGAAATTTCTTTGTTTTGTTTTGTTTTTTACTCTGGCAGTGAATCACACAGTGATTCAAGATAATTTGTTGGAAGTGATAAAGGCACTGGTAGAGAAGAAAGAAGTTTTCGACCAACACACCAATAAGCACCCCAGGTGAGACCTAGAATCAAAGGGACATATTTTGCTTTTCACTGTCAAAATCCGGTTGTTTGTTAACAGACGATTTTTAGACACAATTTTTTTAGTTATATCATTTTATTATGTTATATGTTGAAGTTGTTACTTCAGTAGCAATTTAAAAAAACAAAAAAAAACGAAAGACACGTTTTTATATTAAAGAAACTTTTTTTTACTTATTTCATGTTGTTGTTTATTCAATAGCAATTCTTTTTTAATTATAAAACTTAACGTTAGACACGTTTAACACGGGAATGGTTAAAGCTATGAAAAGTATATTATAAGGTTATAATAATAACTGCTAACCTTAGGGTTATTTGTAGTTATGATTCCATAAATTAACAGAAATACAAAGTGAAAAGCAAAATTCAGTTCCTTTCAAAAAAGGATCTGGGCTGGGGTGCCTATTGGTGTCTAGATCCAAAGTTTTCCATTTTCTATTTAGACTTCTACAGAAAATGTGCATATTGTGAAGCAGAAAATTTTCCTATTTATGCCTTTTTGAAAGCATGCTTAGAGAATCCTTTTGAATAAGAACAAACTCATTGAAAATTCAGCTGATCAGGGAAAGGTCAGGATAACCTAAAACCAGGATTCTGTGTCTGTCCTCAAAGTCATAGTTGCACGATCAGGAAAGTTCAGCATATCACAGTCACTTTCATGGCCTTGTAAAAGCATCCAGTTCTGCTATCAAAATATTGCAAAAACTTTTGACACACTCTAGTAAAATAGAAGAATCACTTCAGAAGAAAATCCTTAAAAAAAAAGTCTTTATTGCAAAACAACATGAAATAAGTCATTTTTTTTAATTAACTATCCATAGAGGCACATGTCTTTCATTTTAAGTTTTTTTGTTTTTTTTAAATAACAATATTTGTTTATCTTTAGTACAAAATTAATTTTTTCACATATGCTAACAACAACAACATGAAATAACTAATTTTTTTTTATTAAAATCAAAAACTATTTTAGTATAAAAATGTTACTGGTTTTTATCGTCCAGCTGTTGATTTTGTTTACTAACAACCGGTGAAAAGCAAAATTCAGTTCCTTTCAAAAAAGGATCTGGGCTGGGGTGCCTATTGGTGTCTAGATCCAAAGTTTTCCATTTTCTATTTAGATAAATAAATAACAAGGAAATCGAAGCAACACGCACAAAGAATAATTATTTCTTTTATTTTCAGGAGAAATACAAAACAAAAATTAAAAAATTGATTACTTGTCAAATCCCATTTAAAACTAGAACTGCAACAACCTATTACGAGATATTATTATTATTATTATCCTTATTATTATTCTTCTTCTTATTTAATCTACAAATTCTGGAAGTGGTTTGTGATAACCTCTTTTCCCAGTTAACCAATAGGTAGCGATATTTTTTTGACAAACTTCCATGTTCCTGCAGTGCCTCATCGAGTAACCTCCAAGATTTTTAAGAATCTTTACAGTCTCTTCAGACATCTGAATATGCATTGGCTTTGATGAAGATTCCATGGTGGCAGCTATCTGCATAGTCTCCCCGAATAAGGCATAGCGAGGCATCTTCAGACCCACCACACCAGCAACTACAGGTCCTGTACTGATGCCTATTCGCATTTGTAATTTAGTATTGGTTAGATGATGAATGTCCTTTGTCATTATGGCTGACAACATATCCAATGATGCAGTGGCTATCTCACCAGCATGTGAGTTGTCGTTCAATACTGGAACTCCACTTGACATGACATAAGCATTACCCATCGTCTCCACTTTGTATATGTCATAGTTTTCTAAAATGTTATCAAACAGACTATACAAATCATTCAAGAGATTCACTATTTGTGTCGGATGGATATTTATTGTCATTGTCGTAAAACCAATGATATTACTGTAATGAACAGTGACACATTCAAAGTTTTTTGATTCTACTTTGTTGCCTTTTTGCAATTCTTTGATAACTGTTTTAGGTAACATTTGAGTCGCAAAGTTTTCAACTTTAGTTTTTTCCGCTTCTAGAATGTAAGTTTTCTCGAGGACAACCTGTTCTAGATTTTTCGAATAGGTTTCTAACAAATCCAATAAGTTGTCCATTTGGTCTTTAGTTGGAAACATATTGTCGAGTACACCTGTTAATTTTTGAAATGTAATCCTTGCATGTGGATCATTGTCCCACGCATCTTCAAGCATTTTCAGAAACTTAATTTTTTGCAAACCCCCCTCTGGAAGACATTCTGTAAGAATGTGGGGGCGGACCATGTACGAGTCAGTACCCAACGATTTCCAAATTTCTAACTCTTTCTGCAGTTTTGAAGAATTTCTATTAGTAATCAATTGAAGCAATGTACTCGTCGATAAATGTTTACGTTCAAATGCAAAAGGCACATCCCGTGTGGTTATCTCTGATACTATGATGCCAAATGAATATACATCACCCTCTTTTGTTCCCTTTTGAATATCATTGAGACACGAGGCATTTTTCAATAATTCTGGTGCTGTCCAGAGTAACGATTCTTGCATTGAATAGTATTGTCCTGCTTTTTCAGCTTCGGTTTTTCCTATCAAGTAAGGACCACAGCGAATCGTTGGCACACCAAAATCGGTGAGTCTAATGCACCAACGATTATCCAATAAGCAGTTTGAGGATTTGAGGCGACCATGTGAACCGATTTTTGTTTTAGTATGCAGAAAATTCATTCCACGACAAATATCTTTCATGAAAGAGAACCGGAAATGCCAGTCCAATGGTATTGTTTCATTCAGTAATACATCCTCCAAACTACCTTTCTGAGTCGGTTCTACGAGTAAACATACATTAGGATGAGAGAGACACGCTCCCCCGTACGTGATTAAGTTTAGATGATTTAGACTAACCAATTCCACCATCTCCAAACGGACTCTTTCATCATCTTGGTCGATTGTATGAGCATTTATTTTCTTCACAAACCACTTTCGTTTTTTCCACATATAAAGAGTATTCATCATATTTCCTATGCTACTTGCAAGCGCCATACTTTTGATCGAAGTGGAACTTTTCTCTAGTTGAGTCACCTCTTGCCAGTCCACCAACCATTCATTATTTGAGAGAGCGATAATGCGTTCAATACGTCTTCGAAAAAAAACTAAGAATATATAAGAAAGGTAAACGAAGAGAATTAGAAAGATAAAAAAGGGAACCAGAATTGCTGCTATGTGAATATGGCAGTATTCACCAATCCACTCAGCGTCATCACATTGGCATTTATTCGGTTCAACGCAGATGCCATTTTTGCAACCGTCAGAACAAATAGGGACATTACAGTAATCACCCGTGTAACCTTGGTAACATGTACAATTATTTGGTCCATTGCACAGACCATGAGAACATTTACAGAACTTCTGTTTGCAGTGTGTTCCAAAATATCCCGGATTGCATTTGCATTGGTCTGATGCAACGCATCTTCCTGTGTCATATTTGTTTATGTCATCTTCTGATACTTTTATTCCACAAGGTTCACTACAAGTAAATGCCGGAAGTGTTAACTCACTGCGTACAATGTCTATTGAAGGCCATGGCTCATCATTGTATTTTACGAGTTGAAAGTTGATAGGGCTAATCCTGCCAGTCTTTGACATGAATTTACGTCTGTTATAAATAGACGACGTAGGTAAAATTGCATCAGTTGAAGGCGAATTGTTAACATTTTCGTACATATATTCTATATATCTATCATCAGATTCCATTTTGATATATCTGTGTAATGGAGCTACTTCTGATAAAGATTCTTTTGGGACAGTGTCACTGATTATTCGAATATTTGCTTGGAATCCCTGCCTGTCTCCGTTGGAGTCTAGTTTTAAAGTGCCGGATAAACCTTCAATCCTGGCTTTTCTCAATTCTTCAGTGATCTTTTTAATGGTTGCTGTGAGCCGATTGGAAATTATCTTCGTTAGAGCTTCGGCATATAACCAGATAGCATCATAAGCTAAAGCCATTTGTCCGCTTGTGTAGGCATTTGGGTACAACGATACCAGTCCAAAGTAAATTGATTTGTCAACCGAGAAGTAGTAATTCAACACTCTTTCCCAGTGATGTGTATGCAAGTAACTTGTGTTATAAGTTTCAGTGAACAACACAGACCCTTTGAAAGCTGCAGTGCATACAGTTGGAAAGTCACAAGGGGGTGTGTTATTGAAAGGAAATGACCAGGCATATTCGTTAATAAAAACCCATTGATAACCATTTGTGGACGATATTTGCTCTTTATTAGCCATATATAATATGTTAGGCATTTTTATATGGTCAGAAAAACAGATGATAACTTTATTTTTAAAATCTTTCACTGATTGCATGGCTTGACTTAAAACATTAGTAAGATTTTGATCTTTTGAATTCCACTGAACGTTTGCATCATCGATAATTACTTGTTCAAAATGTATATCCATTTGGCGCGCAAGACGAAATAATGAATGGGATACGTATGTAGTTGAGGTTTTTAAGATAGTCATGCGAATCCAGTGTTTTTCTTTGCAGAATTTGAGAAAAGAATTAAAAAATTGTTTTGAATTCCAACAGACTCTGTTGAATAGAGGAAAATCTGAAAACATTTCATCTTTTTGATCCAATGAAATTACTGTCATTTCTTCATTAAAAAAATCTCTGGCCATCACTGAACTTATCTTATGGTTTCCTGACAATATGCCAAGATGGAATATCTTGCTAGGAGTTGGTGATACTTCGTGAATGGTCTTGTATTGTTGTACCGCATTAGTAAGATCCTCTTGGGTTTCTATCGTTTGAACAATGAATTTCATGTTAAACGTTGGCAAAGCACTTGGTATTTTCCCTGTGTTCACGTCCCCTAATCTAACTACAGTAGACTCTAACAACATGTCTTTTTCATTTCTTTTTACAAAAGTTTTATACTCATACGAGACAGTAAGCTCAACGTAAGCGACAGAATCTATTCCTACTGTCAATGTAGTTCCTTTTCCGTCCAGAATGTCGACTGTTATATCAAACTTAGTATTAGCAGTTATGGAATTCGGTGGTTGTTTCGTAATTTTTAAATTAGCCGCTGGTTCAGTGATTTTGAAAAGGTTCGTATCTTTGGAGATGTTCAAAGCTGGGATTTCAATTCTTATAAAACGGTCGTCTGCAGGCAATACTCCACCCGAATGCACATGCAGTAACCAATCCATAATTATCTTTCCTTTGAGGATTTTCATAATCAGGGTTGTTGTACTTAAACTTGATCCGCACACAGTATAGTACGATTCTCTATTAAATCTTATAGGCCAGTCTTGATCAGGATTACTCCATTGACAAAGTTTTCCGCCCGAATCCCGCCATTTGTCCAAATCTGCTGTCTTGTTCTGAGATTTGTCCATACTTGTAACATACGCTTCGATGGTCTCATTGAGTGATGTCACAACTTTACCCGTTTTGTCTTGAACGTAAGCAATGGTTGGGCGACTAGTCAGCTGATTCAGTGGAACAGAGTAAATCAAATCTTTGGGGTCAGACGGAATAACTGCAGGTGGTGAGTTTACAGAGTCAAGCACAAGTTTATAGCTTACACCCTTTCCCAAGACAAGCCTCAATCCTAATAATAAAAATAATAGCGACGAAAAAAGAAATTGGAGGAGATGTGCATGTCCAATTTTGGATGAAAACATTCGGAACATTATATATTGTAATATAATTATTCTAATTCTGTTAACACATGAAAATGTTGTGTATCTTTCTGTTGTTATTTCTTAAAATAGTTTTGGGGCAGTTCTGCATAACTGCTTTTATTATGACATCATATTTAGATGACGTTTCATCTCTAAAACTTTAGAGATCAACGATCTGTCAAAACCTGATTGTTGAGAATATTTAATGCCAGTCATAATTCTTAATAGACTGTGTAGCTCCAACCTCTCTTTCTAAGAAGAAAGATAAAGTAGCAATGCATACTCACGACCAAAACATCAGAATTCGAGTTTTTATTAATAACATCTATAGTTATTAAGGACAAAATAAAAACTACCGTATCGTTCATTTTAGAGCATTTAGCCATGAATCAGTTCATGCTGTACGTTGTGATACCTTCATTTCAAAATAATATTCTGGCGAAACCCCTTAGAACATTGTCGTGTAATTTTCTGACAAAAAAGAGGTTCAATATTATTTCAATTTGATCTGTGATATTATGTAAATACATAGTGTGAAGATGTTCTTCGTTCGGTATCAGTAGTAAACTCTGGCTCGTTGCTACAATTTAGTTGCAACTGAAATTAACCTGGTCGCATTTGTTTAAGTCTGTTTGTAAATAAATTATACCCTGAGCGGGATATGTAAGCAAATCTATTCACGACGATTTAAAACGATGATGACACATTTATTTACTGAGGCAAAGCTTAGAGAAAAAAAAACACCAAGTGGTGTAGTAAACTTTATTAGGTACCATCAAAATACGTCATGTGATCAATTTAGGCCATATTGAAGGAAGAAACGTAAACATTTAATTTTAAAAAATATCGCAAAAAAGAAATAACCAACATAAAGAGTTGTTACAAAAAAAAACCCAGTTAATTCAAGGATCAAATTATCTGATTGGGGAAAAATTACTTACCGTTATCTTGAAAAATAAGTAAAACAGTCCGTTTTTTTAACAACAGTGTCTGTTCCTTTATTGATATTTTTTTAGCAGAATTCTGTATTCATGGTTCTTTTACTAAAAAGCTCTCGTATCAAAACTTATAAAAATGTTCTGATAATTATTCAGACTCTTATATTTATAGAAAAAAAGCAAAAATCGTTTTTTGTCGGTTCATCTTTTTCATATTTCATAAGATAAAATAGGGGGGGGGTAGACCTCGTAAAAAAATTTTTCCTAATATATTTTAGGAAAAAAAAACTATTTTAGACATATTTACATAAAAAGGTAAGTAATTATGGTAATTTTCGTGAAAATCGGACCATTAATTGATTTTTCATTGAATTTTTTAAAAAGCCGTTAGTCATAACTTGTTTTTGGCTACGTTAAATTTCAATTGATTTAACGGTGCAGAAATGTAAACATTGTTTTTCGTTCATAATTTTCATTATTTCCGTTAGCTGGATTTTAAAAAATCTTCAGGAGTTTTTTTTTTATGTTTCTTCTTTCGAATGGATAAAAATGTTATAAGATAATATTAACCTTTATGCAGGTTTCATTGTGTTAAATATAAGGAGGGGGGGTTTAAATTTCACAGGGAAAATTGGTGGTACCTAAAGTTTATACATGTTTCTATAAGTGAAAAGTTACTAATAGGTAGCTGTTGCTTCTGTTGGCAAGAAGGAAAAGTCTTTGTATTATAATGTTCCTGAAATTATGGTTAAGAAAGAAAGAGTTTTGACTTACATGCTTGAATTGAGTGAGATGAGGGGGGGGGGCAGAAGTCCCCTGTCATATAAACAAGGGAACGTAGAAATATTTTATTTTTATTCATCTATTCATTTACTTATATATTTAATTCACACTTTTGAGACACATGGGTGAAGCGTGCGATAAAACTGGGCGATGCTCAGACCTCGAACTGTGCCCAGAAAACCACGTATGTCATCTCTGCTTAAAAGCAGAAAATACCTTCGAAAATCGATGGGTCGTATGTGGTAAATGTCGAGGCTCTGTTTGCCTACAATGTGCCACAAACGTCCAGAAGATCCCAGGGCAGAAAAAGAGTCACCACATTTTAATGATGGCTGCCCTCTAGGAAATGGTCCAGCTACCAAACTGGGAATTCCAGTGTGCAGACTGTATGTCTGAGCCAAGGACAATTTATGGACAACAGGTCTCCATTACTGCCCATGAAAAACAACAACCTTCCCCCTCCACTACTTCTAACCAGCAACCAACACCTGTGCCCTCCTCTACCATCCCAGTCAAAGAGGAAGAAGTTAAAAAATTGGCAAGGACTGCTACTAAATCAGCTGAAAGGGACCACCACCACCACAACAACAACAGATATCTTCCACCATCATTACCATTCCTGTGGAAGAGAAAGTAGCAAAACTGACCACTAATGTGGAATTTAGGGAAATCAAACAAATGATTTCTGACCTGAAGCAGGAAATAGTAGGAATCAAAGCAACTGCTCACGTAGATCCTCACAAAAAAAGATCCTACCGGAGTGCCCTGCTTAAGGATCTCCCTGTGGCTCCTGCCAAATCCACCCCCAAAACTGAGAAAGCCTTTCAACCTGTAGACCATGAAGTGATTGCCATCGGCGTATCGGAGGATATAGCTGATCTCCTGGTATTTGCTGTCGACTCATCAAAAAACCTAGTGCCCCCCCCCCCCCCCAAGAGACGCTCTCCGACTTGGTCGACCAGGTCCGAAACCCAGGTTGATCAGGCTAACCTTCGCAAGCTCAATGGAGGCACGCTCGTACCTCCTAGCCTCAGAAAAAGCTAGGCAAGAGAAGCGGATTGCTTTCCGAACACGCACTGGTCTTCCACGTAAAGTACGCCCAAAGCTACGCACTGCAGCCTCACCGTGATTCAGTAGATCATGAAAGCTTCAGCCTGCGTAGTGATGGACAAATTTGGAAGTTCACCAAGACGGGGGACTCGTTGAAGAGAGAAGCCAGCTGGTCCGAGGACAGTATACCCACGATAGATAGCAACAAAACAAAATCTGTGGGAAACTAACTCTGAACAACCTGACACCCCTTGCACATAATCATGAGCTGAAATCAGGGTATAAATTGTTGTCATTGAATGCTCGCAGTCTATGCAACAAGATACATCTTTTTGATACATACGTCAAAAGTATCAACCCTGATTTCATAACAATCACGGAAACATGGGCTCATTCCTTATTATGTGATGGGGTCTTCAACGTAACTGGCTACAGCCTGTTTCGCAAAGACCGCTCCAATCGTCATGGTGGTGGTGTCATGATCTACATTCGTTCAGACTTCTCAACAATTCCTTGCGCTGACCTGAACCATTCACAGCAAGAAGTCTTTTTCTGCGAGATACGTATGAACATGTCATCACTCCTACTGGGAGTTGTTTACCGTCCCCCAAATTATCACCAGGACACGCAGCTCTGCGATATCCTTAGAGCTGCTGCCAGAAAAACAGCCACTTATGTTTTCATTGCAGGGGACTTCAACTATCCTGAAATTGATTGGAAAACCTTTCAATGGGCACAAGGTGCTAATGATTTCCTCGAGCTGGTGTTGAATTCGAACTAGTCCCAAGTAGTCACCTCCCCGACAAGAGGTGGCAATACTCTGGATCTAATCTTCACCACTACCCCTGAAGCGGTCATTAATGTCTCTGCTGAGGAACCTCTGGGTGACTCTGATCATGCCATGATCGTTGCCAATCTGTCCCTCATGGGAAGTAACAAAAAACAAAACCAACCCCGTGATGCTCATTTTGACTGGGACAAAGCTGACTGGGACTGTTACTGCACAGAGCTGCAACGCCCAAGTTGGCCTGAATTCTACGAGTCTGGAGATGTTAACATTATACTCCAGAATATCCAGAACTCAGTATGGGCAGCATGTGTAGCATCAGTACCACGTAAGCGGAAGAAACACCCAGGGAGAGCAATTTGGGAGACTGCAGCAGTCCGCCTCGCCAGGAAGGAACGCCGTAGTACTGAGCGGGAGTACCAACGTCACAAGTTAGAGGACAATAGGAGAAAACGGAACAAATAGTCCAACCACCTCTTGCAGGTGATAAAAAATGCAGTACTTGAATTTGAACAGCGCATAGCAACCAGCCCGGACAGTAAGGTGTTCTGGAAATATGTGCATTCGAAACAGAGGCCTCACTCCCCCGTTGGCCCTCTTCGCAATCCTCATACAAACCAAATCACCGATGACCCCAAAGAATGTGCAGAACTTATTGCTGAATGCTATGCAGGCATTTTCACTGTCGAGGACCAAAATGTACCATCTCCTCCACCTCTGACATCAACTTCTATAACTACTATAGAATTCACACCTGCTATGCTGCGACGCCACCTCAAGAGTAAACGCAACCATGCTTCTCCAGGTCTTGATGGTGTGAAATACCTGCTTCTCAAACGGGCGGGTACTTCCTTCTCCACCAGCTAGCTGTTTTCTTCCAATTTTGCTTGAAAAATGGTGCTACCCCAGAACAGTGGAAAACTGCTAGTGTAATTCCACTGTTCAAAAAGGGTGACCGCACATCACCTGTTAACTATCGGCCAGTCAGTCTTACAAGTTGCATTGCTAAGTTGATGGAGTCCTGCATCAGAGAGGGACTTTGGAATTTCTGGAACTATCACGGTCTTATCCGACTATCCCAGTTTGGATTTATCCCAAACTCTAGCTGTTGTAATCAACTTGTAGAGTTCCTAGAGGGCATCACCCGGATCACTGATGGGGGCTCATGGGTAGATGTTGTCTACCTTGACTTTGCTCAGGCCTTCAACTCTGTGCCGCACAAAAGACTTTTGGCAAAAACTCTCTGCAATGGGGTGAAGGATGATCTTTTTGACTCGTTAAAGTCCTTCATACTCAACCGGAGAGAGGTAGTTACAGTTCTTGGGCAACACTCCTCACCATATGAGATGTCATCTGGGGTACCACAGGGTTCTGTTCTTGGCTACAACAATCAGACCTGGACACAGTGCAACAATGGATCACTGACTGGCAACTGAAGCTGGCTGTGGACAAATGCACCACCATGCATTTTGGGAGGAAACATCCATCATACATATACTCCCTCCACAACACTAATATCAAGGAATCTTGTGAACGTGATTTGGGTATTACTGTCAGCAGTGATTTACGTTGGACGAAACACATCTCCAAAATTGCCAAAAAGGCCGAGGGCGTCCTGGCGTCACTCAGTAAGACCTTTGTCAGCCGCTCACCGGCTATCTATTTGAAGCTGTACAAAGCTATGGATGCGGCCACACTTGGAGTTTGCATCACCAGTCTGGAACCCCTATCTTTCTCAGAATATTAACCTCCTATAAACTGTACAGAGACGTGCAACCAAGCGAGTACCCTCCATCAGGAATCTGCCATACTCTGAACGTCTCGCAGCCTGGAAATGGATTCGTTGAAACTTCGGCGTCTGGCAACTGACCTGGTAAATGCTCATGAGGTCATTAATCATCTTAACAACAGCAACCTTGAGCACCTTTTTGATCTCCATCTCTCCAATACACGCGGGCATGCCTACAAAGTCAGAAAACAGCACTGTTCATGTGACTTTCGGAAATATTTTTTCACGCTCAGAATTGCGGAGACATGGAATAAGCTGCCTGCATCTGTAGTAGGCTGCCGGAGCACTGAATCTTTCAAAGCCTCCATGCTTCCTGTAGTCCACCAACACTATACCTGATGCCACTCTCCACATACACATGCACACACATACATGCATATTACTACTGTAAACTGTTCATGTTCCCGACACTAATACATTATTCTGTGTACTTGACATGAGACTTTGATGAGTTGTGGTGCACCTGAGCACTGTACATAATAAATTTCATTATTATCATACCTGTTACAGGTTCGAGTAAAACTCGTAAAAGAAAAAGAATCTGGATTTCGCGCTTACTGATGTAACCATCAGAATTATGTATCTTGCCAAAATATATACTTGTATAAAGTCAAAATGGATATTAGATATGATATATTAGGTACTAGCAGTGGATACCCGGCGTCGCCTGGGTAGAGGGGGATATTTTTAAAGTTAGTCCCGCAGATCCATTATTACTGAATCGCGAGTTGAATCCTCGTGGGATGCCCTATTTAAATCCGTATGTATATAAAAAAAATAGACCTTGCATTGATCCAGCTACTCTAAAAAGAAATATTAATGTCTACTATCTAAAATATTAAATGAAAAAAAAAATCGATGCTGTTATCATTTAAATTTTATTTTTTAATTATTTCACAAATCAAATAATTTTTGCTCAAAAAACCAAGTCCTAGTGATATTTAATGTGTATATATATTTACTTTGTCGTTAATTGTTTTATTTTCGAAGTTTTCTCCGAACATACATATACATACAACTCCCTTTTATATTATGTATAGATGTGCAATTTCATTAAAGGGACGTAATAAAAAAACTTTTTAAAAATATTAAAACAATTACCGAAAATCAAGGAATTGTCTAATAATAATGAAATTGTAATGATTAATAAAATGGCGGTTGCCGATTGTTTTAAAAAAAAAGGGGGGGTAAGAATTCCAAAAATGCAATAACGGAACCGACAGACGCTGAATTCAAAAATCGAGCGCCAAAAAAGAAGAAGAAGCGGGAAATCAGAAGTTTTGAGGATGATAAGCAAGTAGTCGTCACGCAAACAGGTCAGATCCATTATCGGAAAATGAAAGAAGATAAAATATGAACTGTTAAAACAAAAACATATAAAATAAAGGACTTTGCCCGGTATGCTGTTCTACATTACTGTTACTTTATTCAATACAGGTTGTTCATTTAAATACGACTTCGTTATTTTTCCATTGTGTTGAGTCATGTTTAAAGTTAGTAAGATGTGTACAACACATATATAAAATATATATAACACACAACTTACTACAAAATTTTATTCATTAAGGAATAATTTTTTATAATGAATAGCTTATTTCTATTTTTAGAAATTTTATCATTTCGCATTGTAGGAGGGGGTTTTAATCTTTGGAAAAAAAGTCACTTGAAAATTTAAAATTCTTATTTTTTAATATAATTTTTGTAACGTGTTTTTGTTAGGAACACCTTACAAAATAGACTTAAAACAAAAATAGAGTTGCTCCCCTTTAATTTGTCAAAGCCGGAAGTCGGTTTTCCGCCATCTTACGTGTAGACGGCGTTTTGTTTACATTTGTATGTTTTGAATTCGAGCATTCAGATACTGGTTAAGTTGCTTGAGAGTATGAGCAGTTTCTACCATGTGTTAAATAAAATATTGTTAATTTTATAACAATCTTGCATTATCATTTCAATCCTTCATATTTCATCTGTATGTTAAAAAATATAACAGTTTTCTCTTTTCGTAGTTTTAAAAAGGATATTTTTCTTTGAATTGATGCAAAATGTTTTTCTCTAACTTGATTTGTTACATAATTCTCAGGTAGCCTACGAATTATGTATGTAAGTGTTGCAAGATGGGTATATTATTGACTTTTGTGAGCTAGGACTACTAATGGAAGGGGGGGGGAAGAAATAAATAAATAAGAGATGATAAAGGTTTAAAAAATAGTGATGACCCAAAACAGGATGAACGATGATTTGACCGTAGCGTGACGCCGAACTGAGAATTGAGTGGCAACCGGAAGTCGGGTGTTGACCGCAACCGGAAGTCGGGTGTTGACCGGAAGTCATGTGGTGACGTGGAACAACAAAGAAATGTATCCCGCTCTTTTTGCTTTCGGACGCGTAGGGGAACGAACGGGTCTCTGGACCCTAGCATGGGGTCACAGTAGTTTAACAGTTTCTCTCTCTCTTTCTCTCTGCCTTTCCTCCTCTCCGATACAGCACACGAGACGAACCTACTCTGGGAATAAAGGCTGGCAGTTGTGACGACATATTTCTCGTGTTATAATTTCTATCAACACCATTTTAGCACTGTGAATTTGGAGGCACGTGGACGAGACTCGCTATACAATATATACGCCGCCGCCACCTGACAGATATCGTAGTAGCGCTCGGAAAAAAAGGACAACGGTACATAAGTGTAGTTAAAATTCAAATAACGAAAAATGTAAAATTACCATTAACTGTTGAAAAAAGTTATTGACGCCAGTTTAACCTTCTCTGACCTGAATATTGATTGGCTAAAGGAAGGCGTTAGAACGGAAATTAGAGTTAGTAAAGATGCTGGCCGTTAGCCGAGGGAAGTAGACGTAGGGGTCCTTCGCTCCCAAGATGCTAGCTTCTCACCGCGGTAGAAAATCCTTTTTGAGCTTGAGGTTTTTGTAAGAAAGAATAGCCGTCTTATAAAACAAACCAAGTCTTGCTTGTTTATTATGTAGGGGCTAGAACTCTCCTGTGTCTAGGGGACAGGAAGTAGGGAGAGTAACGTCCCTTGTCAGGTTGGAAGAACTGTCTCTTAACTGGTGACGGCTCTGAGGAGTAAACCTCGAGAATCGAGCTCTCGCCACTCAGTCGACTGCGACTGAAGAAAAACCTTCAGTGAGGGAGCATAGCCGACTACACCACCTGAGCACCCCCTCAGCAAGAGTGATAAATAACTGTAAGTACTGCCTTTAAGTACTCGTTATATTATTGTGCCTAGTTGTGTTTTACATGTTAATAAAATTGGTTAAAGGTATGTGTGCTTTTTCCTTATTACTTTGATTTGTGTACCTGTATATTAATCCTCGTAGTCTGAATACAGCTATTCCTACAATTACAAACCAAGAAATAAGCACAGATGACCAGCCCAAAAGAGATGACGGTGATGAAGTTGTGGGGACCTTGTGTGCTCGGTGTTTGTGTGGTTGAAGAATATCCGAGTGTTGTATCCCACAATTTAGATGTATGAGACTACGGAAATGTAGTTTCCGTAGAAAACAAAAGAAGAAGACAAAATTGATAAAAGAAACAACTTTATATACATTATTTTACAATTGGTATAGTGATAGTCAATTGATGTGCGGACTGTATGTGTCTGTGGGTAGTTGGGTTTGTAAAGTGCGTATGTATTGTTTACATTTGTTCGTTGGGATGTGTCAACATTGTGGCAGTTTTGTTAAAACAATGTCTGTGATTGAAACTTGTGTCGTATTGAGAAGGAGAGAGAGAGAGAACTGATGAATCATTTTGTGTCTCTGGACAGCGTCCTCCCCACTGTGTCTAGTTGGGGAGACCACCCAGACCGACTCTGTTGAGTTTTAGGGGAGCATCCGCTCCAACTCAAGCTTTTCAACTAAATGGGCCTTTTTATAATTGTTTTGTAATTGTCTACGTGATCATTAAGTTAAAATATTCATCAAATATCAGCTGATTTTGTATTGACGTAGATATCGGATGATTTCGTTCCGATGACAATGCAGATATTGTCATTGGAATTTAAACAATTGTTTCTATTGTTGCTAAAATATTTCCAAACTAATTTTCATTGAATTCTCTTTTGTTTACATAATTCAAAACTTAACTCATACTTAACTCATACAATTGTAAAACTAATTATTCAAGAAAACTTAATTATTTTAATTTATTCAATTCCACATGGACGTAAAAATATAGGCGTTAAGCCCTATAAAGTAAGAACTAATAAAAAACCAAGTAAGAAGGCATCTCCTCTTCTCTCCTCTCGCCATTAATATATCCGATATGTAAAGGGCCAATAACAAATTGTATCAGAAATAAATCTGTCATGAGAAAGGAATGAAGACAAGACAAATATAATATGTATAAAATGGGGTAATATTTTATTACGGTTCGGTGTAAGAATATGTAAGAGTTTGTAGTTGCTAAACTTGATAGCTCAGCGGCCTTTGAGTTCAAACAATTCATTACGTAACAAGTCATGTACTTATCTTTGAGTTTTCAAGGGTGAAATATATTTGTAGTGGGTTCGTTATTGTCTGTTTTTGCCAATTTTTCTATTATAATAGAAAAGTTGCAGAAACACACACAGCCTATCAAATATCGGACATATTCTGCCAAAATAATAATTCAATGCCTGAAGAAGACAACAGATCAGAAACACGTGTCGCATATATAAGATAAAAAGAATTTAAACATTTTTTCTGAGAACATAATACATTTTGCGGACCTTCTTTTTTTTAATAAAATATTGAATTTTCTCCCGTTGGAACCAGAACAACATATATATATATATATATATATATATATATATATATATATATATATATATTTCTCTTTGTTAATGAAAATCTTCTATGCTGTCATAAACCCAGTTTTATTTTGTAAGCTTTTGAATAAAAAGCGAAGTGAATTTTGAACTTTAAGCATCTCTTTTGTTTATTGGCTCCTGCTTTATTCATTTTCCTCAGTTGCTTTTATTTCTTTTTTTTATATTTATTGTTACCTTGCGTCAGATTTTGAAAATGACTCCAAAATTACGACATAAGTGCTCAAGGGAAAAATTAGTTTTTCCTCTTTTTACTTCAAAATACTCGGATTTTCATTTTATGGACAGTAATAACTGTTTCAGAGTGCTTGTTGTGTTGTTATTTTTCTTATGTTTTTTGGTTACGCAGAGTAATTGTGCTGTATGAAATTGGCACTTATTTGCTACCATAATTTTTTTCCATTCTCCCTGTTTGAAAATCTTATTAGTTTTTCACATCGGCTCTAACTGATATTTCGGTCATTCAACATTTAGTCTAAGAAAATGGCCATTATCTTGTCTATCGGAAATTTTTCTACTTTCAGAAAAATTCCGACCCTTGAACTTAAGCCAACTTCGTCAAAGAAAAGGCTATGTGCTGAGGTTGGATATTCAGCCGAGTGTTGCATAATGGAAATAATGCGTGAAATAACAGAATTTACAATAGGTAAAAGTTGAGGTCAGGAGTTGCATACACGAGGTAAAAAGAGAATGTCAGGAGACGTTAACACACGAGGTAAATTCAACAATGGTTTATTACGAACTGATTAATTTCTTACAAGGGTTAAAAAAGCGGGAAATAGCTTGGGCGGAAGTGGGCGGAGTCTGAACTCCTGCTGATGTCACATCAAATATATTTATTAATAGAAATATGAACTTATACAAATTTTAACACTCCCCTTCATAAGGTCATATTTCTTTATGAGGTCAAAAAAATTTACAGTTAAAGGTAGGCAACTCTTGTTAGATTTAATTAAAAATAGGTTTTTATAAATTCTCTTAAATTTTTAGATACATTGCTTTATAAAATTTTGGAGTTGCAATAATTATATCTAAATCTTGATAATAATTTGAATACACACAATAATTATTTAATGAATTTTTCAAAAATGTTCTGGTTAGTTAAAAAGTGTGTAACAAATTGTCCACTTTGTTTTAGTCCATACAAAGACTTTTCTTTCTTTCTTTCTTTTTTTTTTTTTTTTTTTAATTTGCAAACAAGTTTTTTGTCGAAAAAGTCTTTTTATAGTCCACACTTTTTATCTGTGAAAATCTTTTGGCTACATATCTAGCCTTAAATTGTTCTTTAAGGTTGTTAAAAACGAGGCTCCTGGTTGAAACACGAATGTCCCCGCTGGAACTTTTTTCTCACGCGTTGTTGTCCGTTTTCGACGAAAGGGGTGGACAGTTTACAACAATGGTTCTTCTGTTGTCAGAAGTAGATGTGAGCAAAGAACAGCGACCTTTCTCGTCAAAGGAATTCTCTAGAACTTCCGCGCTTCGTTTTTAAAGTGATTTGGCTGGCATCCGATAGCAATAAGCCACTTTTCTCAATGAAGTTTCTCCTAGGGACCGGTCAATGTCTATATTCTAGCTGCTTAGGGCTTTGTCAGTCAGCGCTAAGAATGGACACTCTGCTGGTTGCTCGTCAGAATTATTGAGGCGTCCTCTCGCCTTGAGTTCCCTGATCCAAAAAGGCCGATTTAAGGGACATGTGACCAATGTCCAGCTTCCGGGGCCAGCCACAGGGGCCTTTTTTTCGTTTATTTTCGAGATATAGAAAGGCAGACAAAAATAGGTATTCAAAATACCATACATATTTTTTTGGATAAAATAAAATTTCCAACGTGTCAGTTATTAGTCAACAGTTTCGAATGAGGTGCCGTGGAAAATATGGGTTACCCTCCCTTTACAGAATCCGGAAGTAGGAATTAGACGGGGGCCGAAATCCTCAGAACAGTAAAAGTAGTCGAAGACTGGGAGAACAGAAATAGCCAGCCTTACGAAAGGCTGGAATGTCGGAAATTCTATGTGAATTATCCTCCCCTGCCACTAGGGGGACACATCGCCAATGGGATATTGGTGCCAAAATCAAAGCCCACCACTTGTCTGGGGGCCCTCATACTGGACGGACGTATTTTTTGAGTCAAACCCTTTCTAGGCATAGTATCAGCAAACTCGCCGGCCGTTACTATTTAGCATACTGAGCACCTAATAATCTCCTGGAGAGGGCCCCATCCACCGTTACTTATCACAGACCACGCACTAAGGGGAGTCGCGGTATTACCGTTCCCTAAGCCTTCAACAAACCTTCAACGGCATTAATTTCAGCATACTGTAACGGGCTGTTTTAATAGCAAACTGAGAACTGAAACTTCAACAAACTTTCTGAGGCTTTAATTCAGCAAACTGTAACTGGCTGTTTTAATAGCAAACTAACCGAAGAACGAGAAACGACCCGAGAAGCTTCTTAGAGCCATTTTCCTAGCAACGAAAGAACACCTATCACCACGACACCAAGAACTCTTAGAACAGATAAGTCTGGTCGCGAATTCCAACTAATTTGCAAACCCTTTTTTGTTGTTAAACCCTTTTGTAAATCCTTGTACCCTTTTGTAAATCCTTGTACCCCCTTTTGTTGTTAAACCCTTTTGTAAATCCTTGTACCCCTTTTTGTTGTAAACCCCTTGTACCCCTTTGTTGTTAAACCCTTTTGTAAATCCTTGTACCCCCTTTTTGTTGTTAAACCTTTTGTAAATCCTTGTACCCCTTTTTGTTGTTAAACCCTTTTGTAAATCCTTGTACCCCTTTTTGTTGTTAAACCCTTTTGTAAATCCTTGTACTTTTGTAAACCTTGTAAATTTTGTAATACAGTGTCTGCATTCTACTTTTGTGTTTGTTCTTCTTTGTCCGACAATTTGCCAACGACTACGGGGAAATAAAAGCCCCTTCGAATACCGTAAATACTTTTAGGAACGAAAGGATGGACCACAAAAAGCTGTCGAACAGCACAGACGGTTGATACAACAGTTCAACACAGACATACCCCAACATTGGGTGAACCAACACAGCAGCAGACCCGAACTACAAATGACAACTACAACGACCGGCATAGAAGCTTCAAAAACTCTACGGAAAGATAAGTGTTACGAAATTGATACTTATATATATATATATATATGAGACTTACGACCGCTAAGTCGTTTTAGCAATCTTTCCCACCATTTAACACTTTTTAAATATACAACCATTGTCTTGTCTTTTATTTATTTCTTATCGGTATTTGGGACCGCAGATTTCCCACAGTGCTCTTTATCCACAGAGGCCATTAACATCAATAAATAATATCAACTAATGTTAATGGTGGCCATTGTTGATTTAAAAGATCTTAAGAATTACAAACATCGTTAAGTTATATATTTTTTAAATCTCTCAGTGAGTAGATCAACAATAGTAGCACAATAATTCTCTTGAATCAACCAAAATATATTGGCGGAAGAAAGAAGATCCCAAAGATTCCGTAACAGAAGCAATTCATATAAGCAAAAGAGAACCTTTCAAAATAATGAAAATTCTACCAGCAGATCGGAGAAGAATGCATAAAGATTAATAAACAACCGAATTTAAAGGAGAGAAAACTTTTCTGGATTAAAATATGAAAAGGAAAAGAACATAACTATGGGGATTCTTGTCCCCGGAAAGGCACTGTTTAGATTCTACGTTTTGTAAGAGAATAAACCGTACTTCGAACGCAGTGAGGAGATGGGTGCTGCTTTTGAAGAAAGGATACAAACGACTTTTATACAAGAAAATGTTTACTGAACAATAAAACAAATATCAAACAGGAATATACATAATGTAAAACAACCAAAAGAGTTCAAAAGAGTCGAAAGAGCCCAAAAGGAGTTCAAAGAGTTCAATGTGTTTGGTAGTGTAAGAAAGGTTTTGAGTTATATACTTGATATACAAAACTCCGACGAAGGTTAACAGACAAAACATTTAATATAGTACAGCACATGGATATGACGAGATACAAGGTACATGAGTAAAACAAAGTTACATGTAGACAGATAAACACACATTCATGAATGGTACAAGATATACAAAAAGTACAGGCATGAGACTAGCGATAGTCCATGCTGTAAATAACTTACAGTAATGTAAGTGGGACCAAAAGCCCCAACGAGAAGGAGTAGACCGTGTCTACTCCATGTGTCTCGTAGTTACTGGAACAGGAAAAGAGGCAGAAACCTTTTGAACCAGCCGCTTAAATACTAATTCCCCTAGCGGGCACCAGCAAACTAAACCGGGCAGACAACTCTCCCAGGCAAATACGAAACTAACGCTACAGTAGGTAAAAGGTTGTTAAATGTAGTTTAAGGGGAATTAAATGTAATTAAAGGGTTAAAGGTTGCAGTTAAATGCTTGCGGAACTTATCTGTAATCCTTGAGAGTTCTGTTCCTCGTAACTTGTTGAGCCCTGTAGAAATTGTTTTTGGTGTGCGTTCGCCGCTCTAGCTTCTAACGTTGTGAGGATACCAAATCGTCGCCGTCTTGGGCTTTTAACGATACGGATCAAGTGTTGCTAGCCAATGGTAGAGGCAAAAAGAGGCCGAATTCTTCGGTGCCCCCTCTTTTATAGTTGGCATCATGTGACCATAAGGGACTGCTGCTAGTGTCCGGTGAAACAGGATCGCCATTCCCTTTTCTAAATTTTCACATAACAGAAAGGCGGAATGGATAAATAACATAAAAAAAAGAATTGTAGGGACTTGAAGAAGGCCCCGAAACAGACATACATCTGGACTCGCTAAAAGCAACACCTAAGAAAGTACCAAACTGGAAAACACTAGGCCATAGTGGTATTGTCGCACCTGTAATACTACGGTGCTTAAAATCTGTAATATGAATGTTCTCTGGGGGCACAGTTAAGTCCGAGGATTTTACTCTCCCAGCAATGCTGCACTCTTCTCACCAATACTATCATAAGGTCTTGTCTCTCGTCCACTCGTCACCACAGTCAAAATGCTACTGCGAGCTTTCCCCGCGGTTTCTCAGAGCTGGTCAAATATATACACAATTACAGTGTTCATCCGGGATCCTTCCTCTGACCAGCACGTGTGACATTAATCAGCACGCGTCAATTCTTCACATCCTGGCCACTCTGGATAGTTTAGTCATTCCCATACGTCGGGCCACGACTCACGATCAGGAGAATGCGAGTTCAATCTCCCCACTCGCCTCTGATCTTCGTTCTGCATGCCAAACACAGTCGTGCACGCTTCGAACTATTACGTTCGTGGTTTCTCTCGCCACAAAATCTTAGATTCCTTCTTCCACTTTCTGTTTCTTCAAACTGGGCCAGTCAGCCAGCAAACACGACTCGCCCACGCTTCCGTTCTAAGCGAACTTGAACTTTCTCAACTGGCTAGAAAACTTACAATTTGTTACAAACATGCATTTTTATGGACATTATAATAAGCACCGGTAAGAAAGTTAACAAACGATTGCTAACAGCCCAAGGAATTCACCTGGAAAAATTCTACTTGAACCGGTAATAGGAAATGAATTCTGCTTGGTCAATGCTAATCAACACAAACACGGTTGTGTTGTTGTCTTGAATTAGCGGATAAGAACGGTTTTCAGAATTTTACCTCGAACTTGTCTCTTCGAGATAAAACTAGCACCTTACATAGTAGTAAGGCCCGAATTTAAAACAAACAAAAAATGGCAAGAGTGGAAATTAGGAAAATAAGAATAAAAATAGCGGTTGTAAGCCTAAAATGAAAATTTATTCCTGTTGCAAGTTAGTCCACCTGCCGAAATCGACCCGAAGACTTCTAAGTACCAAAATAACAAATTTATACACAATAAGAAAAAAACTGAAAAATTCAAAAACTTGAAAATAAACAAAAAAAAACCCAACCAAACAAACAAAAAAACACACAAAATGGGTTTCTACTTAGTTATACAATTACAATTCAAATTATACAGTATACAAAAGTTATTTTTCTTCTATCGCCGGGTGGCAAGCAGGCGAATTCTTTGTACGGGTGAAGACTCACACGGTGGTTCCTCCCTTACATCTTGGGTGTTCACTGCTACCATAGCTGGCTAAATTCTAGCTGTGTCGAGTTGTTCTTCAGTTGAAAAAAGGACCAAAGTTTCTGCTTTTTTTAAAAATTAAAATGGACAATTTCGTCCTGCACAATGTTTTACTTTCTTCACTGAAGAAAGTTTATAGTTCATAAAATTTACTTTCAAATCAATTTTACAATAATTTTTCTTCTCCTCTGTGAGATAAACGCGATATTTAGGTATACCAAATATGCAACCAAATAATTAACAAATTTTTCATTTCCTCGGAAAAAGAAAATAACCAACTCCGTGAGTTAAAATATAATATTTGGATACTCCAAATATTCAAAAACAATTCTGGGAAAGACCATGAAAAAACTTACTCTTGTTTTAACAATCTTTATCTTATCCCGGCACACAAAATTTAACGTTGACTCTGCCAACGGAGACAGAGAGAATCGAACCGTTCCATTCAAATTCTTTCTCGTGTCTGTTGAATTTGGCGCCCAAATTTGGGAAACAGGAAGTCAGCCTATCTGCTACTGCTGCTATTTGGCAAGGAAGTAACAGCACCAACCACAATCTGTGTCTAAAACAAATAGATCTAATTAAAGGGCCGCAACTCTTATTGACCTCTCTCTTCTAAAAGTTTTCACACGGTTTCTTCGACGGTTCCGGCACCCATTTTTTTTTGGGGGGGGGGAGCCTTAGCTTGCACCCCAGTTCTTGTCCTTCGGCACGGTGCTTAGTGGGCCGAGTTCGCTACCTCGGTGGCTTGAATGAACCCTCTCAATTTGCCTTGATCAGTAAAGAAATTCCAGTTTGTGGCGAGCTCTCCAGCTTTACACACTTGTGGCACCCTTTTTTGTCTCTGGTCTCTGCCTGGCCATCATCCAGCTTCGACTCCGCTTCGATCCTTCAGCTCGGCTCTGCCTTGGTCTCCTGCTTCCAGCTCGGCTCTGCCCCGGTCTCCTTGCTGCCTACGTTCCTGCGGTACCCCTACCTACCGGCGAACCGCACACGATCCAGTCTCCTAACGACCCTGATCCGGCCTTCTTCAGGCGAGCCGGCTCTTCCGGCAAACGATCATTTTCAGGGCCCTGTTCCAGCTACTGTCCTTATCAGGACAACACTCAGTCATTTCTTCAGCATGCTCGCAATTCCTTGCGGACCCTGGCATAGTCAACCCTTCACCGACTAGTGGTGTGCGATTGGCTATCTTCAGCCTTTGACCTCGTTTCATATCGTAGCCTTTCCTTTAACAACTACTCTTATGCGATTGTGTTCTTTCTAGCCCCGGCGAGACGCCCTTCGACCTCGTTTCCCGTAACTTCACATTGGTTCGTTTTGCATATCTCCGGTCACCGGTTAATCAAACTATCACAAAAGTAGAATGGGCATGATTAATTGGGAAAAGGTGATCCACTGGGTGTTGGATTTTGTGTAAAGTATTCAACTCTGTTACAAGATGAATGCAAGACTAAAACTAGAGTTTGGTAGGTGGCTTATATGGAACTTTGGATTGTTCCATTATGAACTCAGGCAAGTTCATTTCCTGAGTTCTGATTGGCTGTTGGGTTTCAGGGTTAGTAAGAACAGGGATAAGTACTCACTCTTCAGCCACCACTTTGCATTATGCCAGCAGCATGCAAGGACTGTATTAAGTTACAGCTTGCCTGTTGTTCTCGTCTGCTAACTCGACGGTAGTTAGAACCCCACTGCGATGGTGAGTATCATTGTTTCTATATCTGGAGGATAACTTCTACACTGAGAATTGCGCAAGACATCAAAATTTAACCATACTAACAATGGTATATGCACAAACTACAATCCGTCCTAGAAAATGAGACGCATTAGATTCTCTGGAATTTTGAGATACACATGGATCACCGAATTCCAGCCAATAGACCAGACCCAGTGTTAAATATCAGGAAAGAAAGAGTGAAAGCGAAATAAAGCGAGAAGATAGACAAATACTTGGACTTTGCTATAAAACAACAACAACAAAATGCGGAACATGAGGGTGACACTGATACTAATTGTAATTGGTGCGTTTGGAAAAAAAGTCTGAAGGAATTGAAAATCAGAGTAAGTATCAAAACCATCCACACAACAGCATTGTTCATGACGGTTAGAATATTCAGCGGGGTGCTGGAGATCCGAGGACTTGAATTTCATTTTCATGTCTTTTGAACACATTCCGAAAAAATACGTTTGAATGAAAACTGAATCATAGAAAATTCAGCCTCAGATTAAACTAAATTGAAATTTCGTCAAAATATCTCTCGTTGCATTTGTTCCATTTTGATCGACGACAACCTACTTACTTTTAGATGTGTCTCGGCTAAAACAGTTTGTTTAGAAAAAACACTTAACTCTTCTACATATATTAGCGAAACACAACATTTGTAAAATGTTTAGTTTTTATTATATCTACTAGAATAAGCTGGCTTGCATTCTCTAAACTATTTCTCTCATATCAAACACAGTCAACGGGACATGATGATAATGTAAGTATATTTGTGCGTGTTTATGTGTGTGCATATTGTCATTGGAGTCCTAAAAGGAGATACGTTATTGCCTTATATATATATTTATGATATGCCTACTTTGAAATGTGTAGTAATAGTAATTAGGTGTAATATCAAATAAATCAACTATTTCGATTGATTTATCTGATTAAATGGTGAAACAGTGTCAACAAAAACACCTTTACTTTTATTAACATGAAACAACAGACACGGAATGAGTTTATTTCTTTTATATTCAACAAAAATATCAGAAGAGAAAACAGATTTTTTTTTAAATGAATTACTTTGTCCAAGCAGTGTAGGAAAACAACAAATTTATTGGACAAATTACATTCATTTTAGTTTTCGTTTTTACTCTTGTTCAAATCCAGGAAGTGGTTTATTGTATCCTCTTTTCCCAGTCAGCCAATAGGTTTCAAGTTTTCTTCCGCAAACTGTCATGGCCCCACGATACTTCAGCGAATAGCCTCCAAGTTCTTCAAGAATCTTTACAGTGTCTTCAGACACTTGAATATACATTGCCTTTGATGAAGATTCCATAGTGGCAGCTATCTGCATAGTCTCTCCGAATAAGGTATAACGAGGCATCTTCAGACCAACCACACCAGCAACTACAGGCCCTGTATTGATACCTAATCGAATTTGTAATTTAACATGAGGTAAGTGAGAAATTTTCTTAGTCATTATTGCTGACATTACATCCATGGCTGCGGTGGCAATCTCACCGGCGTGTAAGTTGTCATTTAATGTTGGAACTCCACTTGCTACGACATAAGCATCACCAATGGTCTCCACTTTATATACATCATATTGTGATAAAATACCATCAAACAGAATATACAAATCATTCAAAAGATCCACTACTTGCATCGGTTGGATACTTTTTGCAATTGATGTAAAACCAACAATATCACTGTAATAAACAGTGACACATTCAAAATCTTCGGGTTCTATTTTGTTGCCATTCTTCAATTCGTCAATTACTTTTTTAGGCAACATTTGACTCACAATATTTTCGACTTTAGTCTTTTCTATTTCTAAAGCATCGGTTCTCTCGACAACAAGTTTTTCTAGATTTTTCGAATAGGATTCTAACAAACTCATCAAATTGTCCATTAGTTCTTCTTTAGTTGGAAATATATGGTCGAGTACACTTGTTAATTTTTGAAATGTAAACCTTGCAAGTGGATCATTGTCCCATGCATTGTCAAGCATTTTCAGAAGTTTATCTTGAGCTGATCTTCCTTCTGGGAGATAATCAGGATGAATGTAAGGGCGAACTACTTTTGAATCAATCTCGAGTGATTCCCAAATTTCTAAATCTGTTTCCACTGCTGGATCGTCTTGATTTACGATTAAGTCAATCATTGCACAAGTAGACAGGTAACCACGTTCGTACGCAAATGGCACGTCCCGTGTAGCGATTTCTGTTACTAAAATACCAAATGAGTATGCATCACCTTCTTGAGTACCCATACGAATATCATCGAGGCATGACGCGGTTTCCAATAATTCTGGTGCTGTCCAGAGTAACGCTTCTTGCATTGAAAAGTATTCTTCTGCTTTTCTTCTTCGGTTTTTTCTATCAAGTAAGGGCCATAGCGAATCGTTGGTGCACCAAAATCGGTTATTCTAACGCACCAACGATTATCCAATAAGCAGTTTGAGGATTTGAGGCGACCATGTGAACCGATTTTTGTTTTAGTATGCAGAAAATTCATTCCACGACAAATATCTTTTAAGAAAGAGAACCGGAAATTCCAATCGAGATGTATCGTTTCATTCATTAATACGTCCTCCAAACTACCTTTCTGGGTTGGTTCTACAAGAAAACACACATTAGGATTAACAAGACACGCTCCTCCGTACGTGATTAAGTTCTGATGGTGTAGAGTAATCAATTCGACCATTTCCAAACGCATATTTATGTCATCATATTCGACTGTATTAGATTTTATTTTCTTCAAATACCATTTTCGTTTCTTCCAGCTGCAAGAAGCGTTCGACATATTCCCTGTGCTACTTGCAAATGACATACTCTTTGTTGAAGAGGAATGCTTATCTACTAAAATCACCTCTTCCCAGTCAACCAACCAATCAAGATTTGAGAGAGCGGTTGCACGTTCAATCCGTTTTCGAATTAAAATAGAAAATGTGTAGCTAAGATAAATGAATGCAGCCTGGAGAATGAAAAACGGAACCAGAATTGCTGCCAAATGAATATTACAGTCTTCACCGACCCAGTAATTCTTAGAACATTCGCAATTGTCTGGTTCAATACATTTACCATTTACGCAATTATGACAAATGGGAGTTTTACATTCATCACCCGTGTAACCTTCGTAACATATACACTCGTATGGTCTATTGCACTGACCATGAGAACACTTGCAGACTTTCTTCTCACAATAAGTTCCATAGTATCCATCATAGCATTTACACACGTCCATTGAAATGCACACTCCCATATTATATACATTTACATTGAATTCCGAGGAATTAGTTCCACAAGGATGACTGCAAGTAAACGGTGGAAGTGTCTTCTCCTTGCGCATGATATCTCTTGATGGCCATGATTCATTATCGTATCTTATAAGATGAAAATCTTTTTTGCTCACCCTACCACTTTTTGACCTGAATCTGTGTATATTATAAATTGACGACACGGGGAGTCTTAGATGTAAAATTGATTCATTAGTGAAATGCGTGTTTTTACCATCATCGTATATATATTCTACAATCCCTTCGGGCATCAGCATAATATATTTGAATAAAGGAGCGACTATTTCCATGGGTTGTTTAGGTTTTGTAGCATTGATTATTCGAATATCGGCCCGGAATCCCTCCCTGTCTCCATTTGTATCTAGTTTTAAAGTACCTGATAGACCTTCAATTGTCACTCTTCTCAGTTCTTCAGTAATCATTTTTGTTGTTGCCGTAAGGCCCTTGGAAACTACACTCGTGAGAGCTTCAGAATATAACCAGACGGCATCATATCCTAAGGCCATCCTCGCACTTGTATCAGTATTTGGATACACAGACTTTGATCCAAGGTATATTGATTTGTCAGTCGAGAAATAGTAACCCAGCACTCTTTCCCAGTCTTTTGTTTGCATGAAGCTTGTGTTATAAGTCTCAGTAAATAAGATACTCCCTCCAAAAACAGTAGTACATTCTGGAAAATCATCGCATATCAACGAATTGTTGAAGGGAAATGCCCAGGCATTGTCGCTTACAAAAACCCATTGATAACCTTCCTTCGATGATAAGCCTTCATTCTTAGCGAAATGTAATATGGCCGGCATTTCCGTCTTGTTAGCATAACATACAATCACTTTAACTTCTTTTTTCTTCGCTGCCCTCATAGTGTCCCTTAAAATGTTATTCACATCTGGCTCTTCAGCTTTCCACTGAACTTTTTTAGGATCGATCATTATCTCTGTCAATTCTATCCCTAGAACACGTGCGAACCGACGAAGGGAACGAGATTTCCTGATGGTTTTGGTTGCCAAGACAATCATTTGGGTCCAATATCTTTCTTTGCAGAATTTGAGAAAAGAATAATATATTTGTCTTGAATTCCAACAGACTCTGTTGAACAAAGGGAAGTCTGTGAATATTTCACCTTTTTCGTCCAATGAAATTTGCGTCACTCCGTGGTTAAACAATTCTCTAATCATTGCAACCGTTATCTTAGGGTTTCCTGACAATATGGCGGCATGGATTTCATGACTGGGACGTTTTTCTGACAATTCGCGCATCAACCTATACTGAAGAATTGTATTTGAAATTTGATTTTTCGTTTCTACTGTAACAATATTTATTTTCATATTAAACGGTCGTAAAACACCAGGTATTACACCACTATTTATATCAGTGGCAGCGAAGCGTGCGAGTGAATTAATATGGGGCGATATTTTCATTCCAGCACCTGTAAATTCAAAATTGTCAAAATGTGCAATGTGTACATCACCCTTTACAGCAAATTCTTGTGATGTCACATTCACTGCTGGCATTTTCTTTGAGTAAAATGTCAAATATACTGAGTCTTTGATAGCACAAATCGATCCAATGAACGTAGCGAGACCTTCATAGGAAATAACAGAAGAATCACTTGTAATGCACACATCTGGTGGGGTTGTTTTCACGACCAGGGGCAAATTTGAATCAAAACCCGAGTAAATTCGATTCCCATTTTTATCTTCAGTTATTATTGTTAATGGCCCTGGGATAGGGAAGTTACGAGTGATATACATTATACCTGAACCCTTAAAGTTGCTGATATATCTTAACTTAGCAAACTGTTGGGAGTGAACATTAAACGAGTGAGTAATTTTCATTGACGGTATATCCTTCATTACGCTTGGTGGAGGTATATTGTACCGGACAAGTTCATCATCGATAAACGTTTTATAGCTGAGATCAGAATAACATTTTTCACAATTAGGAATCCTTAGAAAAGGATCCCTTGGCATAATCATTGTCAAGTTTAATTTTAAATTATAGTAGGGATCTAAGATCCGAACATCGAAAAAGTCAACCTTCCCTTTAACAGCTCTTTTTCGAATGACTCTATCTTTTGTTGATTTGTATACAGTAGCTAATGGTCCGCCTAAACGAGCTTTACTGGATTTCAATATCATATCCTTTCCAGACTTGTGGTAAAAAAGTTTACTATCATACGTGATTGTAATGTCCACGTAAGCGACAGAATCTAATCCCACGGTCACTGGAGCGCCACTTTTGTCCAGAATTACGGCTGATAATTCAAACTTAGTATTGGCCGTCGTAGACTTCGGTGGTTGTTTCGTAATATTTAGACTAGCTGCTGGTTCGGTGATTTTGAAAAGGTTTGTGTCTTTAAAGATATTCAATGCTGGGATTTCAATTCTTATAAAACGGTCGTCTGCAGGCAATACTCCACCTGAATGCGCATGCATTAACCAATCCATAATTATTTTTCCTTTGAAGATTTTCATAATCAGGGTTGTTGTTCTTAAACTTGATCCGCACACAGTATGGTACAATCCCCTATTAAGTCTTACAGGCCAGTCTTGATCAGGATTACTCCATTGACAAAGTTTTCCGCCCGAATCCCGCCATTTGTCCAAGTCTGCTGGTTTTGTCTGAGATTTATCCATACTTGTAACATACGCTTTGATGCTGTCATTTAGTGATTTAACAATTTTACCCGTTTTATCTTGAATATAAGCAACGGTTGGACGACTTGTCACCTGATTCAGTGGAACAGAGTAAATCAAATGTCTTGGATCAGACGGAATAACTGCAGGTGGTGAATTTAAAGAGTCGAGAACAAGTTTATAACTTTGAGCGTTGGCCAAATCAAACGTCAATCCTAATAAAAATAATGCGAATAATGATAAAAATAATGACAAAGAGGGGGAAAATGAGGATAATACTCTCACTTGCGGGTAAAATTCTCGGAGAAAACTGATTCGGAACATATTCTGTATTGTAATTCTGCAATCATAATATAACCCAATTCTTCTAACATGAAAAACCACCCTAAAATTTATGCATTTTTCTGTTGTTATTTCCTTAGTAATTGCTAGTAGTTCTGTTTTATGAACTTCTTTTATTATGACATCATATCCTGATGACTTTCAAAATCATATGATTATATTTTTTCAACAAATAGTTCTAATCCGTTCTATGAAGACGCGTAATGTAGTACCATTAACAATGCAGCATAGCAGCATGTCTGTAATGAATTTAGGTATAGATCAATTGAGGAAGATTGTTTAGCGCCAGTTACATAAATTACCAGTCACACACACACACACACACGCACACACACACACACACACACACACAAACCAACATAATATAGTATGGTGCTAGAGAAAAAGCGATATTTACAATAATTGGATATGTTTTTGTGATTTTAAATTCCACTAAAGTGTACAATATCGGGTTATTTTATTCCTTATCCTGTCATTAACTTAAGATTATATTTTTGCAAGTGAAGCCTGATATTATATGCAGTCAGATAAATTGCTTTTTCATCTGAAAACCTCTTTTTAACAGGACACAAAGTGAGTCATATTAAATAAGTAGATACGAATTGCTAAAAGAAATATTTATTACACCTAGTTAAGTTTAACTATGTTCAGTTAGTGTTTTTTGATTAATTGGTTATTTTGTTTAATGGCATATCAACCCTTTTGGGTTATTTAACGCCAAGTCTTTCTTTTCTTGGTATATATGATTTGTAAACGAATAGTTTGTTGGCAAATATTTTTGTTAGGATTATTTTTATAAGATAGTAAAAATAATTTTCATTAGCACCATGTGTCTTAATAAACTGGTACAAATGATTTCAAAGACTCCCCCAATGGGGACACCTGTTGGCCGTGGGTGGTGACCCGTGATGCTTAAGGATAGAGCCCAGGTGGATGAGCAGTTCATGACTTGCAATACTCCACTTTGGCCTTATCTTGGGCTAGACAGGCGGTCGGAGAGGCCCCCTCCGATCAATCAGCTGGTCACGTCAAGCCCTAGCACCTATGATTTTCCCAACCCTATTGCCCTTATGGCAAGCCCCAACCCTTTTTATCATATGGGTGCTAGAAGGCGTGGCTGCGGGTCTACATGTCCTGGGAATGACGTTAAACTCTATCTGATGGTGAGGTTCCAGTTCTGGAGGTTTGGGGAGTGTGGAGCGCCCCTTCATCCCCATTGCTCCCTGGTCCACTCTGACCCGGAGTGGTAGTACCTGTTAGGGTCCCATGTATGGGTTAAATAGAAAAATGTATTTATAAAAAAAATTGTATTATCCATTAAGAATTGATTTATTTCAAAACTTTATCGGCATTAAATGACCCACTGAGGTTGATATGCCGTAAAACAAAACAAACCAAAACCAAAACAAATAATTTCCAGTAACTTCATGCGTATCCATATATTGGTAGAAATAATTTTTATGTTACATTTTCATTAAGTTCACGGTTATCAATAAACGTATGAATAATTTTCATTAACTTGCAAACAGATCTATTTGACCCATAGATGGGGCCCTAACAGGTACTACCACTTCGGGTCAGAGTTGACCATTGAGTAATGGTAAGAAGGGGTATTATACACTTCCCAGATGTCCAGAATTGGAATCTCACCACCAAATTTTGCGTCACACCCAGGATGTTGGTGTTTTTTTTTTTGGGGGGGGGGGGTTAACTGAAGGTGACGAAATAATTAAAAAGATATTTTCAATGAAAAATATCGGTTTAGCTCAGTCGGTAGAGCGTCCGACTAGAAACCACAAAGTACCGGGTTCGATACCGACCCTCGCCAACTCAGCGCATGAGTAGCACAAGGATCTGTGTGGTAAAGTGAGGAGCTGATGGTAGATTTGACGCTCCACCTTAGACGCAAAAACAATCTCCTTGATCTAGCGCTTGTGAAAAAGAGATAGACTCCCTCGCTGTCTGGCTGATACCGACTTTAGGTCACACCGATGAGTTTATTTACTTAGATAACACAGCAAAACAATGTATCGATGTGATTAGAGCTAAAACGAGAGATGAAGTTTCTTGTTGTTGCTTCTGATCCATGCTCTGTTGCTGGAATCTTTCTTACGGAAAATAAAAGTACGACCGACAGCACCAATTCTGCGCGGAAAGTTTTTAGTTAGGACTAGAAGTGGCTACCCAGCATCGCCTGGGTAGAGGGGGTTAAAAAGGTAGTCTCACAGATCCATTATTGTTGAATCAAAACTTGGATCCTCACAGAGTGCCCCATTAAAATCCCTATGTAAAAAAAAAAGACCTTGCATTGATCCAGCCACACTGAAAAGAAATGTTAATGTCTACTACCTAAAATATTAAATGAAAAAAAAAATTCCATTCTGTTATCATTTAAATTTTATTTTTTAATTATCTTCACGAATATAGATCAAATCTTCATTATTTCTACTCAAAAACCAAAACCTGGTGATATCTAATGTGTAAAAATATTTACTTAGATCTGTGCAGTAAAGTGGGGGGGGGGGCTGACGGTAGGTGTAGCACTCCACCTTGGATACAAAAACAATCTCCCTGGTCTAGCACTAGTGAAAAAGGAGTAGACTCTCTTGCAATCCAGCCGATACTGACAATAGGCTATTCCACAGAATTTACTACTTAGTTACATAAACATTGATTAATTTCCAAATTTAATTAACCCAGGGCACCTAAGCAAAATATGGCCATTTTCTATAGTTTTACAATATAAGTAATTAACAAATAATATAACAGTTCCCTGGGAAGAACATGCGGAAGAGGCGCACGAAAGAAAAAAATTAAAATACGATGAATTGGTAGAGAGTTGTAGAAACAAAGGATGGAATGTAAAATACCTACCAATAGAAGTTGGCGCGAGGGGATTTGTGGCAAGATCTTTGTGTAAAGCTTTGAATGACATAGGGCTAAGCGGTGCAAATAAAAGAAAAGCAATTCAAAGCATAACAAAGACAGCGGAAAGAACAGCAAATTGGCTTTGGTTGAAAAGAGGAAGCCATTGGACCACCAAACAAAATACTAAATAATTTTATTTCTATCCCCTCATCGCGTAATTGAAAATATTTAAAAAAAAAAAAGTCTACCGGGATATATGATGTGCACAAATGCGCTAAAAGCTTTTGTTTTGTAAATGTAAAGTACTAAATTTTTCCAAACTGTATAGGAAGGAAGGAAGGGGAGGGAACGGTGGGAGATATATGAAGGGGAGAAGAAGGGAAAGGGAAGAAAGAAAAAAAAAAAAAAAAAACAAACAAATGGAAGGAAAGTTAATTTAAAATTTTTTTTTTTTTTCGTTTTATTCTTCATTATCGCTAGTAAAACTTCATTTTTTTTCGTATTTTAAGCGTGAGTTACACACCAATTATTTAATTGATCACCCGGAAAACTTGCATTTTTTTTTTTTTTTTTTTTTTTTTTTTTTTTTTTAAGCATAAAATTTCCCTTACTTTCGTATTTTAAACGTGAGGTACACACCATTTATTTTAATTTATCACCATTTAAAGATTAGCGTTTTTTTTTTTTTTTTTTTTTTTTTTTTTTCTTTAAGCGTAAAATTTCCCGTACTTTTCGTATTTTAAACGTGAGTTACACTCGATTTATTTTAATTTATACCATTTAAAGATTAGCGTTTTTAATTTTTTTTTTTTTAGTGTAAAATTCTGCTTAGTTTCGTATTTTAAGCGCGAGTTGTTCTCCAGTTATTTTAAGCTTCACTTGTTATAAATAAGCGTTGTTTACTTTTAACGTCGTAATGGTATATAGAGTAAATTAATTTTAATCCTAATTGTTGTCTTACATTTGTTCCAAAAATTGTTTATATTTTCTTTCTCTTTTGCCATGACAAATAATGTTTTAAACGCAAAATTTCGTTGGTTTGATTTCGGTTATTTCGTCATCGTAATTTTTGTTTATTTTATTTTATTTTTTTTTTTTTTTAATTCATATGGATTGATAATGTTTTAATTTGGAATTAAGTATTCTAAAAATTATCTAAAAAATTTTTTTTTTTAAGTCACCATCGATTGTTATCGAGTGGAGAGGGAAAAAATGCTTTAATTTTGCTTAATGCAGTTTCGTAAGGGTTTTTAGTGATTTTTAGTTTTCAGTTTGAAAGGGGGGTGACAATATTGGATTTTTTTTTTTTTTTTTTTTTTTTTTTTTTTTTTTTTTTCACTCGCTATTTCATTTCGTCACTTCATTTCGACTTAAAATAGCGGCTATAATTTTAAAAGGAGGGGGGATAAAGGGATTTAATGGATAAATAATTTCCTTCCAGACATATGAATATAGACAAATTGAAGCCGAACAGATAAATAAGATTAGTTTTAAATAGAATATTCTTTACTCTCAGTGGTAGATGGAATATGTAGTTTTAGTTATATTCTGTTAAACCTCGGTTAGTTATTTTTATTTTTTTTTTTTATAGGAGCGGATTCTATTAGCACATTTTATTGACAAATATAGGATGTAGTCTGTATTAAGTCTTCCTTTTAAATTTTACTTTATTTTTTAATTTTTTTTTTTTTTTGTGATTAGTAAATAATCTTCGACACGTCGTTAGGTGCGTGTGGGGATAAACGAATTGTTTTATTTTATATTTAATCAATAGTTGAAACATGTTAATCTAAATTTTAGTAAACGTAAATGTATATATATATATTTGTGTTTAAATAGAATGTAAGTTTATATATTTTAAAATTAGTATTTAATCTTTAACACGTCGTAACGTGGGGGGGGGACAAAGCAAATTACAAAGCAAATATCACCATGTAAATAGAAAAATTATAAGTAAAATAAAACAAAATAAAATTAAAAGTCACGGCCGTTTGATGCAATACGTACACAAGTGTAATTATGTAAAATAAAAAAATAAAAATAAAAATAAAAAATAAAAAATAAAGAAAAAAGAAAAAAAAGGGGGGCTCATAAAAAAAAAAAGTGAACAAAAATGGTACTTAGATACAGAAAAATCATTAAAGTAATTCCTCTTTTAGCATGACTAAAGAAAATGTTTGACTTACCTCGTTACAAGCTTAGTATTCCGTACAAAAGAAAAGTGTTTTTGGCTACGTATCCCATTTAAATATGGAGTTCCGCGCGTCTGATTGGCTGGTTCTAACAACCAATCGGAAGCGCGGTGCTTTGTATTTGATTGGGATGAGGTCAACAACCGTCCAGTATAAAAAAAAGATTTTCCCCATCATGTCTTTTTAGCGGTTAAGAAAAGGTGGTTGCACCAGAGTTAGATCGCCTCTGGTGGGGTCTGCAATGCGAGGGATGTATGATGTTGTAAGACCCGAAACATCCCAATGAACTTTGCATAAAAACATCACTGAAGACAACCACCGGCGCCCAAAAAGAAATGAGCGTATGTTTAAAGTATTTTTTCTGAAGAAAAAACAGTGACGACCGGGAAAAGACCGATTGACTACCAGGAATAGACTGGTCGGACAAATTGGAAAAGACAATTGACGGTGAGGAGAGACCACAAAAGAAGCGCGGCGGGTTAGCAACCCGCCACGTGGATTCAATTATACCGCTATAGACAAATACATCATAAAATACCCCCAGGGGATCCCGAGAGGGGGGAGAATGAGATCCCCAACAGGACGGATATCTCGGAATCGACCCAGGCTTCTCAATCACGGACAACGGTCATATGCAATTGTGGAAAAAAATGTAAAAATATACGCGGCTTAAGAATACACCAGGCGCGCATGAAGTGTCAGGGGGAAATAAGCAAGACGCAGCGCACAGGAATTTCTCCTGGTGAGACGCAGGAGGTGCAGGGCCGGGAAGCCCACCACAGCGCCCATACCCCCCAAGCTGAGGCTCAAGATCCGCCTGACACAATAAAAACACTGGGAAAAATAAAATGGCCAGCAGCCGTGGACATCAAGGCGTGGCAAGAGTTCGATAAAGACATTTGCGGAATCTTAGAAACAACTGCAAATGGTTCTGTGGACAAGCGGATTATAACAACATCCAAGATAATTTACAGCTATGCCGCAGAACGCTACGGATACGAGGAGAGGAAAAGTAGGGGGGCAGGCAGGGAAAATCGAAGAGAGGAAAAAATCAAACATTATAGGAAAGAACTGAAAGCTTTAACGAAGCAATTTAAGAAATCACAACCAGAGGAGAAAGTAGCTCTGCAGGAACTCCGTGACACCATCCGAGCAAGATTGAGGTCCATTCGTAAAGCAGAATGTCACAGGAGAAGACGGAAAGAAAGGGCGCGAAAGAGAATGGCTTTCATTAAAAATCCTTTTTTGTTCACAAAAAAATTATTGGGAGAAAATAGGAGTGGACATCTAGAGACCACTGCAGATGAAATAAATACATTCCTCCACGATACATTAAAAGACCCATATATACATCAGGAGTTGGGAGAAAACACCTCACTGATTGCGACTACTTCCCCGGTAAAGGACTTTGATTTGAAGGAACCAACCTGGAAGGAACTCCAAGAAGTTATAAAGTCAGCCAGGTCCGCCTCTGCCCCGGGACCAAACGGAGTCCCATACATAGTCTATAAACGTTGCCCAAAGCTACTGGGTAGGCTATGGAAATTAATAAAGATAATATGGAGAAGGGGTAAAATTGTAGAGCAATGGAAGCACTCTAAAGGCATCTGGATCCCTAAAGAGGAAGGGGCAAAGAAGATAAATCAATTTAGGTGCATATCCCTGTTAAACGTCGAAGGGAAAATCTTCTTCAGTTTACTGAACCGACGGTTAGCGGATTTTCTTATAAAAAACAAGTACATCGACACCTCAGTACAGAAAGGAGGAGTACCTGGGATGCCGGGGTGTATTGAACATACAGGAGTTATTACACAGCTGCTAAAAGAGACAAAAACAAACAAAGGTGACTTGGCTGTCTTATGGCTGGACCTAAAAAATGCCTACGGATCAATCCCCCATAGATTAGTTGAGAAAGCCCTTAAACACCATCATATTCCCAACAAAATTACCGAACTAATTGTCGACTACTATAACAACTTTCGGATAAGAACGATATCGGGAAATATTGCGTCGACATGGCATAAGCTGGAGAGGGGAATTATAACCGGATGTACCATCTCCGCGACACTTTTTGCCTTAGCTATGAATATGCTAATAAAAGCTGCAGAGGGAGAGTGTAGAGGCCCGATCACCAGATCTGGACTAAGACAACCCCCAATTCGTGCGTACATGGATGACATGACGATTACATCGACGTCTGTTATTGGCGCAAGATGGCTGCTAAAGGGAATTGAAAAGATCATAACATGGGCCAGGATGAGTTTCAACGCGACAAAATCACGTTCCTTAGTGTTAAAAAAAGGGAAACCATTGGAGGAGCGATTTAAGCTTTCTGGAGAATTCATCCTACAATAAAGCAGAATCCCGTAAAATGTCTGGGAAAGCGTTTTGATAATTCCTTAAGAGACGCTGCGGCTATCAAGGAAACAAGAGAAGGTCTGGAGAGATGGTTGAATAAGGTAGATAAATCAGGCCTCCCGGGCCGTTTTAAAGCTTGGATATATCAGCATGCTATTCTGCCAAAAGTATTATGGCCATTAACCATCTACGAATTCACAGCCTTTAACGTAGAGCAGCTGGAAAAGAAAATCAATTCCAAACTGCGCAGATGGCTGGGTTTGCCAAAATGTCTGAGCAGTGCTGCGTTGTATGCAAATTCAAATGCATTGCAGCTCCCGTTTAAGAGCCTTGTGGAAGAGTATAAAGTCGCAAAAATCAGATCATCAATACAATACAAGTATTCCAAGGATCCCAAGGTTTGCGGTGCAAACGTTGAAATATACACAGGAAGAAAGTGGAAAGCGACTAAGGCCTTAAAAATAGCAGAAGAAAGACTACGTGAAAAGGCGCTATTGGGTGTAGTAGCAACTGGCCGAGCGGGATTGGGTTATTTCCCCTCCATCAGGGTGGATAAGGCGACTGGAAAAGAAAGACACCATCTTCTACAAGAGGAAATACGAACAGGTGAAGAAGAGAAGAGGACAGAGAAAATGATTGGGCTAAGACAACAGGGGGCATGGACCAAGTGGGAATCCATTGAAAATCGAAGAATAACATGGTCCGATGTGTGGAATAATAACGTAGCCATAAAATTTTTAATTCAGTCCGTGTATGACACCCTCCCGAGCCCTGCGAACCTCTTTGTGTGGAAAAAAACAGAAAACCCCCTATGTCAATTATGTGGAAGGATGGGATCTCTGAAACACATACTTAGTAGCTGCCAAACGGCGCTGGCAGACGGTCGCTACAGATGGCGCCATGATCAGATCCTAAAGATTATTGCCGAAGTAGTGGATACAGCCATCCATACAAATAAACTGATAGATGATAGAAAAGCAATAGAGTTTGTCAGGGCCGGAGTAAAAACAATAAAAAAAGAAAAGCCCAAACCGAACGATTTGTCACGAGCAGCTGATTGGGAGTTAAGGGCTGATTTGGGAACAAGGCTAATTTTCCCAATACACATCGTTCAAACAACATTGCGCCAGACATAGTGTTATTTTCAAACAAGATCAAGAAAATAATAATGTGGGAGCTAACAGTTCCCTGGGAAGAACATGCGGAAGAGGCGCACGAAAGAAAAAAATTAAAATACGATGAATTGGTAGAGAGTTGTAGAAACAAAGGATGGAATGTAAAATACCTACCAATAGAAGTTGGCGCGAGGGGATTTGTGGCAAGATCTTTGTGTAAAGCTTTGAATGACATAGGGCTAAGCGGTGCAAATAAAAGAAAAGCAATTCAAAGCATAACAAAGACAGCGGAAAGAACAGCAAATTGGCTTTGGTTGAAAAGAGGAAGCCATTGGACCACCAAACAAAATACTAAATAATTTTATTTCTATCCCCTCATCGCGTAATTGAAAAATATTTAAAAAAAAAAAAGTCTACCGGGATATATGATGTGCACAAATGCGCTAAAAGCTTTTGTTTTGTAAATGTAAAGTACTAAATTTTTCCAAACTGTATAGGAAGGAAGGAAGGGGAGGGAACGGTGGGAGATATATGAAGGGAGAAGAAGGGAAAGGGAAAGAAAGAAAAAAAAAAAAAAAAACAAACAAATGGAAGGAAAGTTAATTTAAAATTTTTTTTTTTTTTCGTTTTATTCTCTCATTATCGCTAGTAAAACTTCATTTTTTTCGTATTTTAAGCGTGAGTTACACACCAATTATTTAATTGATCACCCGGAAAACTTGCATTTTTTTTTTTTTTTTTTTTTTAAGCATAAAATTTCCCTTACTTTCGTATTTTAAACGTGAGGTACACACCATTTATTTTAATTTATCACCATTTAAAGATTAGCGTTTTTAATTTTTTTTTTTTTTTTTTTTTTTTTTTTCTTTAAGCGTAAAATTTCCCGTACTTTTCGTATTTTAAACGTGAGTTACACTGATTTATTTTAATTTATAGCCATTTAAAGATTAGCGTTTTTAATTTTTTTTTTTTTTTAGTGTAAAATTCTGCTTAGTTTCGTATTTTAAGCGCGAGTTGTTCTCCAGTTATTTTAAGCTTCACTTGTTATAAATAAGCGTTGTTTACTTTTAACGTCGTAATGGTATATAGAGTAAATTAATTTTAATCCTAATTGTTGTCTTACATTTGTTCCAAAAATTGTTTATATTTTCTTTCTCTTTTGCCATGACAAATAATGTTTAAACGCAAAATTTCGTTGGTTTGATTTCGGTTATTTCGTCATCGTAATTTTTGTTCATTTTTTTTTTTTTTTTTTTTTTAATTCATATGGATTGATAATGTTTTAATTTGGAATTAAGTATTCTAAAAATTATCTAAAAAAATTTTTTTTTTTAAGTCACCATCGATTGTTATCGAGTGGAGGGGAAAAATGCTTTAATTTTGCTTAATGCAGTTTCGTAAGGGTTTTTAGTGATTTTTAGTTTTCAGTTTGAAAGGGGGGGTGACAATATTGGATTTTTTTTTTTTTTTTTTTTTTCTTTTTTTTTTTTTTTTTTTTTTTCACTCGCTATTTCATTTCGTCACTTCATTTCGACTTAAAATGGCGGCTATAATTTTAAAAGGAGGGGGGATAAAGGGATTTAATGGATAAATAATTTCCTTCCAGACATATGAATATAGACAAATTGAAGCCGAACAGATAAATAAGATTAGTTTTAAATAGAATATTCTTTACTCTCAGTGGTAGATGGAATATGTAGTTTTAGTTATATTCTGTTAAACCTCGGTTAGTTATTTTTATTTGTTTTTTTTTATAGGAGCGGATTCTATTAGCACATTTTATTGACAAATATAGGATGTAGTCTGTATTAAGTCTTCCTTTTAAATTTTACATTATTTTTTAATTTTTTTTTTTTGTGATTAGTAAATAATCTTCGACACGTCGTTAGGTGCGTGTGGGGATAAACGAATTGTTTTATTTTATATTTAATCAATAGTTGAAACATGTTAATCTAAATTTTAGTAAACGTAAATGTATATATATATTTGTGTTTAAATAGAATGTAAGTTTATATATTTTAAAATTAGTATTTAATCTTTAACACGTCGTAACGTGGGGGGGGGGCAAAGCAAATTACAAAGCAAATATACCATGTAAATAGAAAAATTATGAGTAAAATAAAACAAAATAAAATTAAAAGTCACGGCCGTTTGATGCAATACGTACACAAGTGTAATTATGTAAAAAAAAAAAAAATAAAAATAAAAAAATAAAAAATAAAGAATAAAAGAAAAAAAAAGGGGGGGCTCATAAAAAAAAAAAAGTGAACAAAAATGGTACTTAGATACAGAAAAATCATTAAAGTAATTCCTCTTTTAGCATGACTAAAGAAAATGTTTGACTTACCTCGTTACAAGCTTAGTATTCCGTACAAAAGAAAAGTGTTTTTGGCTACGTATCCCATTTAAATATGGAGTTCCGCGCGTCTGATTGGCTGGTTCTAACAACCAATCGGAAGCGCGGTGCTTTGTGTTTGATTGGGATGAGGTCAACAACCGTCCAGTATAAAAAAAAGATTTTCCCCATCATGTCTTTTTAGCGGTTAAGAAAAGGTGGTTGCACCAGAGTTAGATCGCCTCTGGTGGGGTCTGCAATGCGAGGGATGTATGATGTTGTAAGACCCGAAACATCCCAATGAACTTTGCATAAAAACATCACTGAAGACAACCACCGGCGCCCAAAAAGAAATGAGCGTATGTTTAAAGTATATACTACCCAAGAACAAAATTTGTGTTACATAGTGTAATCTCTACAGAAATCCATTGAGAGTGTAGGGGCTAAAACTTTGTAGGGGCTAGATCTCTCCTTGAACATAGTAGTCTAATAGTCGCAGAACATAGTAGTCTAACAGTCACAGAATTGAGAATTAAAGTTTCACATTAACAGTGTTAACGTTTAAACAAACAAGCTTAGAAGAGACTAGCAGCGGCTACCCGGTGTAGAGGGGATTTAGTTAGTCCCGCAGATACATTATTACTGAATCGTGAGTGGAATCCTCGTGGGATGCCCCATTAAAATCCCTATGTAAAAAAAAAAAATTAGACCTTGCATTGATCCAGCTACTCTGAAAAGAAATGTTAATGTCTATTATCTAAAATATTAAATGAAAAAAAAAATCCATGCTGTTATCATTTTAATTTTATTTTTTAATCATCTTCATGAATATAAATCAAATCTCTATTATTTTTGCTCAAAAACCAATATCTGGTGATATTTAATGTGTATATATATATTTACTTTGTCGTTAATTGTTTTATTTTCATAGTTTCCTCCGGACATACATGCACACCAACTGCCCTTTATATATGTACTAGAATCGGCTACCCGGCGTCGCCTTGGTAGAGGGGATTTTCTTTTAAAAGTTAGTCTCGCAGGTCCATGGGGCATTCTGCGGGGATCCAACTCCCGATTCAGTAATAATTTATAACTGAATCGTGCGTTGGACCCTCGCAGGATGCCCCATTAAAATCCCCACGTAAAAAAAAAAGATCTTGCATTGATCAAGTCACTCTAAAAGAAAAATTAATGTCTACTATTTACAATATTAAATGCAAAAAAAAAAATTCTATGCTGTTACCATTTAAATCTTATTTTTTAATTATCTTCACAAATATAAATCAAATCTTCATTATTTTTGCTCAAAAACCAAGTCCTAGTGATATTTAATGTGTATATATATTTACTTTGTCGTTAATTTTTTATTTTCGAAGTTTCCTCCGGACATACACATGGGCACAACTGTCCTTTATAGATAGATAGATAGATAGAAGTCCGAATATGTCAATGATGTAATCGTTTTTGTATCATTGTGTTTTGTGTCATGAGTTCATGTAGCAAGTAGTTAAGTGATTGATTGATTGATTTTAACGGCATGCCAACCTATCCAGGGTTATTTGATGCCGAGCGGTAGGTTTTGAGGGATTGTCAAATTTATTGTAATGTCTTTTTCAAGGATTTTTCTTGATTTCGACAGTAGGTTGGTTGCAGTTGTTTGTTGCTAAGTAAATTGGAATCAAATTACCGTATTTGATGGCATATATGACGCAATATTTTCCAGAATTTTGGCTCAAATATTTTGTGAGACGACCTGTTCTGCACTCTGCTCTTTAGATGTACTTGTCTAGATCCCAACGTTGTGAATTATGTGCCGGCCGAATTTAAGCACGAGTCAGAAATACAGGCTCACAAGGATTAAAAACAAAACAACAACAACAACCACAAATGTGTGTAAACAAGACGCGGATGGAAGAAGAGTGTGTGTGATCTTCCGCTGTCTATCCAGCTGGCTACTACTGCTGCTATCCCTACTGGCGAACTTAACCCTTCAATCCCCGGGTGCTAACTAACTTAGGGCTCGAGTTTAGTTGTATTTATGTCAAATTCCCCTACCTAAACCATCTTCTCCGGACCACACAAATGGCCAGAACTTAAATAAATCGCAGACTTCGAGTCGCCATTAACCCTTAAAATTAAAGCACTCAAATATTTTTCCAGACAATCCGTCTTCAATATGTTGATCATTAATTTTTTCAAAAGAGAATTTCTCCTAAAAAAATCCTTTTTGCTTTTAATACCTGGGTGCCTAAGATATTATCACCAAGTGGTCCCATTTCATGGTGGCATACAGGTCTCTTTAAACTTTACGACCTAATCTTTGGATTCGTAAAAAGGTCAGCCACCCACCCCTTTTACTTATGCCGGACCTTAACCTACTCTCTTTCTTATTTATTTATTTATTTATTCTGACCATGTTCGTCTTTAACCATAGTATCACAATTTGCCCTACGTCTTATACATCTTAGGTGAAGTTTGAGACCTCCCGTAGGCCTAGGCTAGGGTAATTTTATTATTATTATTATTATTATTATTATTATTATTATTATTATTATTATTATTTCCTTCTATTGAGATGTCTTGTGTATACTTATTGCTTGCCTATACTGACAAATTGCTTTTATACAGCTATGTTTCTGCTTGTGTAATGCACAACTAGACTGTTTTCAACAATATATGCTTAAATACACTAAAAATGGGGGTGCGTCTTATATGCCAGTGCGTCTTATATGCCGTCAAATACGGTAGTTTTATTCGCTTCTAGTTTATGTTCAAGAAATAAAATTTAAAAAAAGTAAAGTTGGTGGTTGTTGTTGTTTGTTTGTGTTTCACGGTATGTCAACCCTTGTTGGGTTATTTTATGCCGATGACGTTTTTGTTTTATTCATTCTTGATGTGTACTCAATTTGTTTTAAACACATTTTTTCGATTCAACCCATAAATGGAACCCTAACTTTGTACCACAACTTTGGGTTAGAGTGAACCTAGGAGCAATGGTGATGAAGGGGTACTCCACATTCCCCAAACCTCCAGAACTGGAACCTCACTATCAGATAGAGTTTAACGTCGATCCCAGGACACGAAGACCCTCAGCCACCGCCTTCTAGGACATATATGATAAAGAGGGTTGAGGGCTTGCAATAAGGGCAACAATCAACTAAGTAAGGGCCTAAGTGGTGTGTTGCATGTCAAGGACTGCTCATCTATCAGGATTCCGTCCTTAAGCATTACGGATCGCCACCCAAGTCTAACAGGTGGCACAATTAGGGGGGGGGGTCTTACCCCTGTGCAAAGGTGCAGTCGGTGTATTCTAAAGCCCCAACCGACAAGGCTCCTAGTTAAATGGTACAAAGAGCGCCATGATCCAATATCAAGTGAGAAGTCTTGGAGATGGCTTCCTTTTTGCGGGAACTTACAGTTGGACAAACGGGTTTATCCAGATATTCAGAGTATAGCTTAGTTTCAATCTTCAGCTGGAAAAGGATTCGAAAGCACAGGTTAAGTTTATATTCTCCTAACCCCTCTGGCACCGACAGAATGTAACACTAGGTCAATTTTTAAGCGGAGTAATGCCGCTTGGATTTTCAGTGTTCCTTTTTCTAGACCAGTTGTCGCATGAAGGCCAAAGAGCCCAATCTACCCTACTATTTACCTGTGGTTGTTGGGGGTATTTTCTCAAGGGTAATCCAACTGCATCCAACGACTGAGTAAAGGAGGTCAAGAAATGCCATCCTTGATGCTTAACTAACATATATTGATGTTGGCGTTAACAGTGGAACCGGTCTGAGAAGAAATTTTTAAAGTGGCCTTCTCTCGGCTCAGCCTTACTCAAGACCAGGTTGAAAATGCCGCTGGATATGGTCATGCTTGGATATGGTCTTGAGGGGAATGCTCCCGGATATGGTCTTGAGGGAATGGATATGGTCTTGAGGGAATGCTCCAATGATATGGTCTTGAGGGGAATCTCTGGATATGGTGAGGGGAATGCTCCCTGGAATGGTCTTGAGGGAATGTTCCACTGGATATGGTCTTGAGGGGAATGCTCCAATGGATATGGTCTTGAGGGGAATTCTCCACTCGATATGGTCTTGAGGGGAATGCTCCACTGGGATATGGTCTTGAGGGGAATGCTCCACTGGATATGGTCTTGAGAGGAATGTTCCCTGGATATCCTCCACTGGATATGGTCTTGAGGGGAATGCTCTATGGTCTTGAGGGGAATGCTCCACTCGATATGGTCTTGAGAGGAATGTTCCACTGGATATGGGAATGCTCCACTGGATATGGTCTTGAGGGGAATGCTCCACTGATATGGTCTTGAGGAATGCTCCACTGGATATGGTCTTGAGGGGAATGCTCCACTGGATATGGTCTTGAGGGGAATGCTCCATTGGATATGGCCTTGAGGGAATGTTCCACTTGATATGGTCTTGAGGGGAATGCTCCTCCACTGGATATGGTCTTGAGGGGAATGCTCTGCTGGATATGGTCTTGAGGGGAATGCTCACTGGATATGGTTTGAGGGGAATGCTCCACTGGATATGGTTTGAGGGGAATTCTCCACTGGATATGGTCTTGAGGGGAATGCTCCATTGGATATGGCCTTGAGGGAATGGATATGGTTGAGGAATGCCACTGGATATGGTCTTGAGGGGAATGTTCACTGGATATGGTCTTGAGGGAATGCTTGCTGGATATGGTCTTGAGGGAATGCTCCACTGGATATGGTTTGAGGGGAATGCTCCACTGGATATATGTCTTGAGGGGAATGCTCCATGGATATGGCCTTGAGGGGAATGTTCCACTTGATATGGTCTTGAGGGGTCTTGAGGGGAATGTTCCACTGGATATGGTTGAGGGGAATGTGCTGGATATGGTCTTGAGGGGAATGCTGCTCCACTGGATATGGTCTTGAGGGGAATTCTCCACTGGATATGGTTTGAGGGGAATGCTCCATTGGATATGGCTTGAGGGAATGTTCCACTTGATATGGTCTTGAGGAATGTTCCACTGGATATGGTCTTGAGGGAATGTTCACTGGATATGGTCTTGAGGGGAATGCTCTGCTGGATATGTCTTGAGGGGAATGCTCCACTGGATATGGTTTGAGGGAATGCTCCACTGGATGGATATGGTCTTGAGGGGAATGCTCCATTGATATGGCCTTGAGGGGAATGTTCCACTTGATATGGTCTTGAGGGGAATGTTCCACTGGATATGGTCTTGAGGGGAATGCTCTGCTGGATATGGTCTTGAGGGGAATGCTCTTGAGGGGAATGCTCCACTGGATATGGTCTTGAGGGGAATGCTCCACTGGATATGGTCTTGAGGGAAGCCACTTGATATGGTCTTATGGTCTTGAGGGGAATGCTCTGCTGGATATGGTCTTGAGGGAATGCTCCACTGGATATGGTTTGAGGAATGAGGGGAATTCTCCACTCGATATGGTCTTGAGGGGAATGCTCCACTCGATATTGTCTTGAGAGGAATGTTCCACTGGATATGGTCTTGAGGGGAATGCTCCACTGGATATGGTCTTGAGGGGAATGCTCCACTGGATATGGTTTGAGGGGGCTCCACTGGATATGTCTTGAGGGAATGCTCCACTGGATATGGTCTTGAGGGAATGCTCCATTGGATATGGCCTTGAGGGGAATGTTCCACGGAATGTTCCACTGGATATGGTCTTGAGGGGAATGCTCTGCTGGATATGATCTTGAAGGCCGATTCTGATTATAACAAAGTTTTATCTCACTGGCTGACTCGGGATATGCTGCTCCTTAAAGGATCTATTTGATTGCAACCGCTGCATTAGTTATAAGCAACTTTCTTCACTGTAGCAGGTCTACCCACTCTGGAATGGAAGCGGCTCAGATGGAATGCACTAAATTCTTGTGCCTGTTTCTGGCCTATGTGTGTGATAATATCTCTGTGTACTTGGGTGAAACAAATGGTGTTTTCTTCGCTACTAGCCATGGCCAGAATGTCATATTGGAACAGGCTGTTGAATGAAGTCTGCTAAAAAATAATCTTATTCTCATGACAATCTCATATATCACTTTTGACATCAGCTAATAAGTTAATGTTAGATATAAAAGTAAAATATGTATTCATTCTTTAGCATTGGTTAGGCAACCAGTCTCCTCATCATCATGTCGCGCAATTAGCACGGGTATCCATGACAATCTCTCGCCAACCTTCTGTATCATTCATTGCCCCATGGCGGTCCTCTGCGCAGCATCCAGTATCCGCACAGAGTTGGTCAATGTAAGTTCTTGCTGGATGACCAACATTGGCATGTCCATGTGCTGGTTTCCGCTGGAGAATGTCGCTTATGAGTTCGTCCTTGCTTCTCCAGCAGTGTTCAGCATGTCTTGTTCGTCTCACTCGGGTGGTTTGTGAGATAGGGGGCAAGTGACGGTACAGCTGCTTCCTTGTGGGGTGTTGTTTCCACAACTTGTTCAAGATCGCAGGCAGCATTCTTGTGCAGCTCACATCTAGCTTATTCACCAGGTGCCTCGTTAGGGTCTAAGTGGTACAGCCATACAGCAGCACTGACACAACCATAGTTTGGAAGAATTGTCGTTTAACTTATCAGTAAGATCGGATTTCCATATGACTGATTATCTTTTTATAGCCGACCCAGCCTTCCTTATTCGTGCATTAACAACCAGTCTAGGAGAAGTAAAAATCAAAACCCGTTGTACTATGCTTAAAAAGTGACTTTGTGTCACATCCTGCAAGTGGCAGAGGGGTTGGGTAAATACATATAAAAGGAAAACTATTAGATCTCGTGATTTTCAATGAAAGATTGGTGTTTGGTGAGAGCTAAATGTGCATGAATGTCACTGGAATTGACAAAGTTTTTGATTGGTCTCTTAAACTAGGCATGTCAAATACTCGACCTGCGGGCCGTATGAGGTCCTCAGCAAGCACAGGTGCGGCCCACACACAGACTGCACTCTCAGACGACGCTTTTGTTTTGGAACAAAGAACATGACTGACCGTTAGGTTAGTTTTTTGGCGTAAATCCGAAGTGGTAGAGAAAACCAAACCTTCAGAGTTCCAAGGCTCCCACTTCAATCTTCTGTCACGTCATGGCTTAAGCCCTCCCCATTGGGGATAGCAGTTCTAAAAATACCATTGTGTCATTGAATGCCGGACTGTGAAGAAGAAGAAAGAAAGCTCGCAGAAAGGTTAACATTCTCTCCTTTAACCGCTAAACAAAAATAAATAGGCAAGAAGACATTAGAGAAATTTCAATAAAAAGTCAACAGAAAACACTAATGTTCAACCGAAAACAGAAGAAAAGACAACTGCAAATTAAACCAAAAACACTCAACGAAAATTACGAAATACAACTAAACCTGTGGGGATTAAAAAATACGAAAATAAAAATAATATAAAAATAAAATAAAAGAACAACAAACTCCCATGGAGCCTTGACCGGAAGAACCCCTTTGCGCATGTCCGACAAAAAGGACTGACTCCCTACCCCCAAAATAATACCTCGGCCGAACTGAGGCCGCAACTGAGTGCAGTCGTTTTCCTAGCCAAGGAGCATGTCCTCTTGGCTACGGCCGACACAACTTAGCCCCATAAACCAAAAATCAAAGAAAAAGAAATACTACGAAAATTCAAAGAACTTTGTAAAGCGAACTTTTCTCAACGTAGTTATCCTGCAAATTATACAAAATTCACACAAAAAAATTTTTTCTCAATTTTATCATCTTTTTTCTTGTTATTTTTTTTGTTTTGTTTTTTAATATCAAATTTATGTAAATTTCTTGTCTTCTGTCTAATCTTTTCATTCAGTATCCGAACTAGAAATTGCGGGATTTACCGTGTGAATTTACCTTAACAATCACCTCACCCCAACAAAAATCCCAATATGTTACCGAAATTTGGTAATTTACCCATGAAATATTTGGAAGAACACCGGAGACCTGTTGATAAGACTGAAATGACGAATAAAAGTCTACATAACTTCTACACAGGAGAATAATAACAAGGGAGTTAACTACATTAATTCAAGGGGAGATAAGTTCAAAGTTCAATGTGTAAGGGTTTATTTTCCCAGTACCCCACTCGTACCGAGTCAGGCACGAAGGCCCTATTTATGTGGAACCACCCACAAGCCGAGACTCATGGGTGGCGGGTAGAAAAATTGCGTCGATCCCGTCGGCATTCCCCCTCAAGGGAGGCGCCTCAGGCGCTGGGCAATAAACCCAGCCCTGTCCCTTTAAGTCAAGGGGGCAGGTATTGCCTGGAGGGATGGCCCTCTGGGATCGACACTAATAATTTACCATATCACCGGTCCAGTGGCCGAAGCGCACTGGACCCCCGCCTGAGCGGGTGAGGCATAAGTTCAATGTGTAAGGGACTGGGAAGTGTAGAATACGACATTTTCCACCACTATTAAAATTTAAAGTTCACAATAACGCGTGGGTTTTCAGCGTTCTCTTGCGGATCGACTCTGATAGTCAACAGGGGCGACCGGTATTGAAGATATAGGATTGCTTTGCGATGAGAGTTCAGAGGAATAATCGGATTCTTTCCTAGAGGAACTGCTTGTTCCCCCTATTTCAGTTACATCTGATACAGATTGATAGCCAGTGGTATCAGGATTCCCGAAAGTAGGTAGACCTGAACTTATCAAGATCAGTCGGCTTATCATTTGGTGACGTGTAGCCAACTGGGGCTAAGTCTCATCCGCGTGTCGTATATGAACATATTGATGGTTTGCTTCGCGCAAATTTACTTCAACCAGGGGTTCATATTTACTGACAAGGACATAGCGTAGTAAAACCGGTCCTGGTACTGATAGCCAACTTGGTAATGAATGTCCACTGGGAGATCGTCGTTGATACTACATAGCTTGGGAAGGTTTATATGGAGGATAAGCTATTGCCCATGCAGCAAATCCCCACTCTCCACACAGCCGCTGTGATCCAAAGGAAAGTTAAGGTACCAATGCGGTTTGGCAACGGTAGTGTCGCAGGAGTTGATGGGTAGCACTGGATTTCAGTGTTATGTTTTAGGATCATCGCATTTATTTTGCGCGGGAAATTCGAAACCTGGACAAAGAAGAAATTGAACAAAAGAAAATAATAGATAGCTTAGACAGAAAGTCTGGGGTAACAAAAGGAAGGGTAACAAAAGACTTCCTCTGTACAAACGGGAATTTGAACAAAGAGACTGGAAGTGGAAGAAAGGACTTCCGATCAACCGAACAAAGAGATGTGTGGGCAGGTTATACGTACTTAAGCGTAGAGTCAAAAACAGCAGGGGCAGTTGGGCAGCAGAGCAGTCAAGAGTTGCGAGAGCCAGTCAGTTGAGGACAGCGCTTTTCAAACAGCAGTCGCGAGAGAGAGAGAGTTGACCCGCTACCCCCTCCCCTGGGGGAGGGGCGTACCCGTTACTTATCGTACCATTCAACAGGGCCCCACGTGTGGCAGATAGCTGTTTTTGTAGTCCCATCTTGACTTCCTCATTTAGTAGCCGCCAACATCAAGTTCCATGCCGTGTACACGCATCACCGAGTTAGAAGCAGAAGCAAATAAAGCGTACCTTTTAAATATGATACAGCATGCCTTGTGATTTCATTGAGCAGTATACCAGTAAGTATACGATTCAGAGTAGCGAATGTTGTAAACAGTATTAGCATGCAAGCGTATGGTGATGAGGAAAGGAACAAAACACAGATTTTAAGTTCAAAAATGTATTGAAAATAACATGAGAACGGTGAAAAAATAAAAATAAAAATTACAGGATAATTTTGGTGATAGTTGTGGGTGAATATTAAGTTCGTAAAATGTCCAGCTTGACTGTGGTAGTGGGGTGGTGATGTAGGCAGAATATTGTGTATTGGTAGTAGCGTTTTGGGTATCGTCGAATGATATAGAAATGTTCGCGTGTTGACTGCCTGTGAGGTCAGGTTTGGGTAAGTGGGTGATGTAGGTGAATCGCCGCCTGTGATGTTGATTTCGCTTGCGAGCGTGTATTCGAATTGACGCCCTGGACCTCTCTGTCGTCTGCCTTTCAGAATGTTTATTTATAGAGGACGGCGGTCCCAAATCGGATCAATTGAAGTTATTTTCACTTCACCCGGGAATCGCTTTCATTGGATGAAAATGCGAATTTTATTTACCAATTTTTTATTTTTATTTAATATCAGGAATTGACTATCAAAGCGGAACTCCCGATCGGAGCCCATGCGCAGATATGTGTTAAAATGGTCATTCTGTTTTAGGTAACGATAGAGGATACTTCCGATTTTGTTTGTTTTGTTGACGAGTGTATGTATCTTTTATTAGTGAATCGGGAGATTTCTGCATTTGCTTGTACAACACGAAGAAGGGCTATGCAACATCAGCATCACACCATCTTAGGGACTCCGGCTCCTGATTTGTTTTCGGTGTTTACTCACCTTTTTATCTGTCTTCTTTCATTAATATTTTAAAATTTCTTCCAACGAGAAGTTTTAAAAAGTTGTCAATCTTCTAATTTTTGCAAAAATCTTTGAGTCATAAAAGAATGGTCGGCAACCCATCTGAGTCAAGGAAAAGTCCGACACTAAACCTCTGCTGCCTGTCAATGAAAGGCTAGGTGAGTAAACCCCGTCGTTGATACGTAAATAGTCTTTCATGTGATGTGACGTTTGTGAATGTGCACAGTAAAGACCTGATCGTGTGTAAAACCTCGGATAGTACGTGCTCTCATTGTAATTCGCGTAGACCTCTGGATTCTACTTCCAGTGTGATGTGCTTCCAGATAATGTCGTTGTATCGCTCACACTGTCCATTTCTTCGTGGATTATACGGTGTTTCTCGGCTTGCTGCAATACCTAGTTTTTTTTTCAAGTACTCCTTTGAATAGGAATGAAAATCCTGGATCAGAATGCACTGATGCTGGCGTTCCAAACACTGCGAACAATTTGTTAAGAACGGATACTCGTTTCTGTCGTCATGTTTGGACATGGGAAAGCAATCGGGAAGCGTGAATACTCGTCTACTATTGTCAGTAAGTAGTGATTCCTAGAAGCTAAAGGCAGTGGTCCTTTGAAATCTATGCTGATCCGTTCCATAGGCTGCGTGGCTTTGATGAGATTAGACGTTCTCGGAATATAAAACCGTGGTTTTAATCGAGTACATGTAGGACACTCTGCACATACTTTCTTTATCTCCTCAATAGAAAAAGGGATTTCTGTACTCTAATGAAGTGAGCCAGTCTTGTTATTCCTTGATGACAAAGACAAATGAGGAGATCTGCTAATTTTCCTTTGTTGATGGTATCCCCACAATGTGCCCTTGAGAGTGTGTCAACTGGGATATCATTTTCGCCTGGTCGATACACTATATCGTACTCATAGCATCCCAATTCTTCCCTCCATCGTTGAATTTTATTGTTTTTAATTTTTCGCGGTCTTTTAGAGTGGAACATAAAATTGAGAAACAAACAGCAAAGAGAAAATATTTTGTAAGGAAAGAGAAATAGAAAAAGAGAGAAAGAACTCATAGTGACGCAGATAAGGGAGAATATTGAACAGTGAGAGAGAGAAAAAAGGGGGAAAAAGACGGAGCAAGATAGAGAGGGAAATATTAAGTCGTCTACCAAGTTAAAAAAATGTTAATATATAAAGTTACAAACACAAAAAGGATAATATTAAAAGATATATCATTCAAAATTAATAAAAGTTGACAAAATCTGGACATAGATTAATGATAACTATTTACCAAATTACAATGAACACCTGTTATGTTTTCCAGTTATGATTTATTATTGCTTGAATTTAAACACTTAGCCGACTTTTCAAAATGGTCTTTCAAATTAGTATAATTGTTCAAATACGCTTGACCTTTTGGTAGCGTCTATGCATTTCAGCGAACTTTCAACGGAAACAAAACCATATTAGGCAGTAACAGTGCTTGTTAGCCTATATTGAAGTTTTCTTATCACAACACGTGTGACATTTATAAACTAGAGAGCAATATAACAGTTCGAGGTTTTTGCGAGTTCGTCTACAATTTGATAACATTTTGCTTTGAGTTCAAGACTTTTCAATATGGCTAAACTCTATCTGTATGTTCTGCTTGTGGGATTGCTTTTTGTTGGTAAGTAAAAAATAGCCAAACACATACTATTAACTCTCACTATACTTCTTAATATCTTTTGAAACTTAACTATTGCCTATCTTTCTTTTAAAGAGGTTTTAATTGTTTAAATTAACTGCTTCGATAATAATTGTAATTTTCTTTTTCAGTTATTTATATTGTTCTGCAATCGTTACAATTTGTTTCCTATAGTAACTCAATCACAGTTACTTCTTTATTATAAAACCTTTTTTAATTACTGAAAATTGATTGATCTTAACTACATGTCGACTCGTTTATGGTTATTGTTACAGGGAATTGCACACATTTCTATCTAATACGAATAATTTGCAAACATACCTATTTGCCAGATGCATGGGGCGGTAACAGGTACTACCACAATGAATCCGGGTGTAATGGCAATGGGGAGGTACTCCACAATCGCCAGAGCTCAAAAAATGAAGTCTTATTAACAGATGCATTTTAGTGTTATACCCAGGACACCCTTTTGAGGGAGGTCTTACCCCCCCCCGCTCTGCTAGGGATACAATTAGCATATTCTAAGCCCCGCCGACTGGGCATTTATTGAAGTCTGGTTATGACAAATATAAAATCCAAATTCTAGGAGCCAATATATAATGTCAACTCAGGGTTAAATCCTACTTAACGGACATAAATTCCACCATCATATGTCACCTCGCCGAAAGAAAAAAAATACCCTAAAAAATCAGGGAATTAACCGAATTTAACGAAATTTTCAGTGTTGATATATTAATGAAAAAACAATATGATGCACCAGTTATTTTATATGAAAATTCTTATATTTTTTCAGGTCAGTTAACTTTCAACCACGTATCTTTGAGGCGTAACACAAATTCACAAACATACGTGGTTCAGAGTTAATTGACCTGAAAAAACGTAAAAGTTTTTAAATAAAATAACTGGTGCATTATATATTTTATTCATTAATATATCAATACTGAACATTTCATTAAATTCGGTTAATTCCTTGATTTTTAGTATTTTTTTCTTCTTTCGGCGGGGTGTTATATGATGGTGGAATTTATGTCCGTTAAGTCCAACTCAGAATATAAATATTTTGACAAGTAAGATTACTTGTCAAAATATTTGTGATGAAAATGATAATCGTCTATTTTGATATACATCTTTTTTTTTCTCGATAAATTAGTAAATAAAAGTATAAAAAGATCATTTTATCTTTTATCTTAAAAAATTCTGAATTAATCTTTATTCTATATGCACCATGTAATCATGGGTCATGCTAGCAAATACAATTTAAATGCTACTTAATATCAGGATCAAAACACACACACACACACACACACACACACACACACACACACACACCACATATATATATATATATATATATATATATATATATATATATATATATATACTAGCAAATATATGCACCCTCCGGGTGCAAGTATTAATGTCATAAAATATTATATTAAATTAGAAAGTCTAAAGAAAATAAATAAGAATGCAGATAAAATGATTTGAAACAGAGTGTGGGGGGTATAATCGAGCAATATAACAGCTGAAGCTTCCTCTTCCATCACCCCCTCTTTCCTTGCTAAACTTTTCTAATTTAACTATTTAGTTAAAATAGGAAGTAAAGAATAAAATTACATTTATTTCTTTTTATTAATTGATTTCTTTTAAGATTTATCTCCGAGATTTGAGCTCATATTCATTAAGATAAAATCAAATAATTAGAAATCAACAATACCAAACAGATATTTATTAAAATCAAATTTTAAATATCAATATGTAAATTAGGCTTGCCGTTCACACTGTAAACCGCTATTCGTTGTACATATAAATACAATTGCATGTTATTAGTAGGTAGATATGGCTATCAGATTAATAATTAAAACAATTTTATTAATAATTGAGGCTTAAGTAAAAATGATTCATGGAGAATGTGATGTATAATAACTAAATGGCTAGTGACATGAGTAGTGATATAGTTTCGGTTACAGAGAAACAAACACATAATCTCCATATATATATATATATATATATATATATATATATATATATATATATTTATAAAGGAAAAGTTGACTTACCGGTGAATTTGGTCACGATGGTTAGTAATTGTGGAATTCAGCGGGGTAAGTCAGCGATATAACAAATACAAAGTGCTCAATACTAAGTAGAGCAAATTTATTATAAAATGGGTACAGGAGATAACCTACTCGAGTAGGTTATCTCTTGTACCCATTTTGTAATTTTTATAATATATATATATATATATATATATATATATATATATATATATATATATATATATATATATATATACTTTATTATGGTTTCGATGTTGCTTTGTTTTTTCCATTTCATTTCTTGCAGTAGTCTCATATGTTCACAATGAATAAATCTAACAAACTTAATATATAGTCATTCCGTAATATATGTTCTTATCGTGAACAGTGAATATATGATGACATACCAGATTAAATCTCTCCCAAAATTGTCACTTTATACATTCTTTCCTGTGTATATTATTGTGTATGAATAGCTGGTTATCTGTATATCTAATATCATTGTCATTTATCAGAAATCGATATATTATATTGCTTCATTTACCGGTCGGTTTTCATGTAAACTGTAACTATAAACATATAAACATATGAGTTTACTCTCATTTTTTAATTGTACTAGAAGTGGCTACCCGGCGTCGCCTGGGTAGAGGACGGACAAAAAATTAGTCTTGCAGATTCATTAGTACTGAATCACGAGTTCAATCCTCGCAGGATGACCCATTAAAATCCCTATAAAAAAAAAAAAAAAAAAAAACTTTGCGTTGATCCGGCCTGGTGGGGCATAAAAAAGTGCACAGATATTCTGAAAAAAAAAAATTAAGGTATCCTATTTGAAATATTAAATTTTAAAAATCCATTCTGTTATTATTTAAATTTTTTTTTTTTTAATTGTCTTCACGAATATAAATCAAATCTTCATTATATTTGCTCAAAAAGCAAGATTTATTTTGTCCTTAATTGTTTTATTTTCATAGTTTCCTAGGGACATACACGCGTATATACATACACACAAATGCCCTTTTATAGTAAAAACAATACCTAATTTCCATCTAAAAATAGAAAAATCTACTTTCATTTATCATAAGCAAAACTGACTTGTTAAATTTGTCAGATATTTTTTACAGTAGATGATAAACACGTCTTAACAGTCAGTTTAAATAAACTTTCTCCTTTTTTTACTTAAACGTTGTAATAATCAAATTATCATACTGTGGTCTATCCACAGGTCCTGCTAGTATGTTATTATTGCTGTAGATGGTTATTGGCACTTAAAAGATTTATAACGCAAACAGGCTTCCATACCAAAAATATCGTCCAATAAAAAAAGGCATAAACGAAAAAAAAAGAAAAAGAAAGTTGCACCAAATAGTTTTCCCAATTTTATGCACATTTCTTTCACATAGTTATATTTAATTTACACAATCTCAGTTTCTTACATACAATGAAATAATCTATGGTGATATGGAGGGCAGTTTGATGTCAATATTTAATAAAAGTATTCAAACATTTAAAGACCATAAAACAATCAAGCACAATGGCATAGAAGACAAAACTCTTGATTAAACAAACAAAATTGTATTAACAAAATGTATACAAAAAGGTAGCATTGAATACTGGGCAAGGTTCAGCCAAAAGTTCTTTTTTTAAAGTTCAAATGTAAAATGTAAGCTGTTATTTCACAGTTCAAAAGTGAGAAAGAAAAGGTGAAAGTTTAAAGTCAATTCAAAAGCAGTCAGGCATAAGTTGAATGAATCTAAGGTTTATCTACGAAAGCATAGGTTATTCAAAGATATATATATATATATATATATATATATATATATATATATATATATAGATAGATAGATAGATAGATACCATCAGCATGTAAGCGAAATGTTCTTAAAAAGGGTGACGTGAATTCCCTTAGGCAAATGAGATCTTTCTGGTTAGGATCCGAAAGGCTGGCTTTTTTATAGTCCAGTATAGGCTCCAAAAGGGGTCTATTTGATAAATTTTCTTATTAGGCGGGAACGCCTCTGATTGGTTGAATTTTACGACTTTTATTTTGAATTTTATTTTTTACTAGGTTGCGCGATCCACATGCGCAAACTACTTATTTTTGTCATTCGATCTCTGTCTGTTGAAGCGATAACTTCCGGCTCGCTCGCCACAAATCTTTAAAAAATTGTCGATTAGGAAAACACCTCTGGAAAGAATAACTCGAATATGTAGAAAATATATAAAGAAAATAGGCAAAAAATGCACTGAAAAGAACAAGATTTACTTTAATTTTCCCGTTTTTAAAGACTCAAAAGTAAGGCTTCCGTTTACAAAGAAAAAAATTTTTTAATGAAAATAAAAAAAAAGTATTAATTATCCTATGAATATCCCACGAAATATCTTTTTTTTTTAAATGAAAATTATTCTCTTATATATCATTAATTAAACAGATATTTTAATTGATTAAAAGAAAAAACATGTTGAAGCCAAAATTTTAAGTGAAAACTTCTTTCAAAAAATAAAATTCCTCCTTTTTCTTTTTCTTTTAATTATTGAAATTTTTATCAAATTCCTATAATTACCCGAGTTTTTGTGAACTTTTTGAAATTGGCATTTTTGGTATCTAAACAGGTGCGCGTTCGGGTTAGCTCAGTCGGTAGAGCGTTCGGCTAGAAACCACAAGGTTGCTAGTTCGATACCCGTCCCCGCCAACTCAGCGTATGAGTAGCACAGGGATCTGTGCGGTAAAGTGAGGAGCTGATGGTAGGTGTGGCGCTCCACCTCAGATGCTAAAAACAATCTCCTTGGTCTAGCGCTATTGAAAAGGGGATAGACTCCTCGCTGATTGGCTGATACCGACTTTAGGCCGCCCCGTTGATTTTACTTTACAAAGAATCATATATTTTCTCTTCTAGGTGATTCGTAGCTGGTTAGCGCTTTTATAATTAATTTTCATGTTTGGTTAGACCTGTAATGGTTGAAACAATGGCGTTTGGCTAGTGTTCTAAAAATAGAAAAATGTAGACACACTGGTACCAAGAATTTAGATTTGGGCGGTAAAATAAGGACGTTTCTTTTAGATGGGAATATGAAAGGTAGCAGTAAGAGGTAGATAATAATAGGAGTAGGAGGTAGATGTAGTAGTAATTTTAAGGAGTCACTGAAAGGGACACGTGGGAGAAGTCAGTTGACGACGAGACGCGAGAAGAGACAGACCAGCTTCCACGAGAGTCACCGGTAAACCTCAGCACAGCCTTCAGCTCCTGGATCCACAAAAGGTTTAAGAGGTTACAACCAAGCTTAGTACAATTTGATGTAAAAGCAGAATTTTTCTCAAACCAAAAATAAAACCTCATTTAAATCAACAGTTTGTATTTTCTGTTAATAATTCCACAAAGAAGAAATACAACAGATCCAAGTTGGTTGCACAATTCTAAATGAATGAGCATTCTTACTCAGTCGTGTATGTTTGTAGACTCTTTCTCGGTTAAATAGCTACATTCGCTTCGTCTGTGATTTTCAGTTCCATCTCTGTCTCAGCACAGGTGACATTTGATATTTTGTCTTTGTCTCTTTTGTCTTTTATGTCAATTATTTTATTACAGTTATTATTGGAGACTCTATTGGAGTAATTCCGTTTCCATTTTCCCCGCAACTTTATCTAGATCATTTCGTCTGTAGATTTATTCTAGTCATCCCTTGAATTTTCTATAAAATTGCTTTTCTCTCCAATTATTAGTTTTTTTGCTAGTCAGTTTCGAAACTGGAATGTGGCTGATGAGTTTTCGTTTTTATTTCAGTTTTCTCTTGACATAAAGAAAAATCGGTTATTTCCTATAACTCTAACTTAAAAAAACTCTGATTGACTAATAAAATATTCATTTATTTATTGATCTACTAAGAAGGTGGGGTTAGGGTTAGGGTTTAGGATTAGTTTAATGGGAAAATAATGGGTAGATTAATTAACAGATAAAATTCATTCAGAGTGGTTCCCCTTTTTAGGTTGGAGTTATAGGAAATAACCAATTTTACAATAGTAAGAGTGGAAGATAGTTCTTTGGATTTTCACCTCTACGAGGGTTTGGTCTCCTTTTGAGTTTTCACACCAGTGTTAGCTGATGGTATTTCACTGGAGTCTGAGTGACAGCAAGTCTTCTCAGGTCTCCAGGACTCTTCTGAGTATTCTGACAGATTGCAGCAGTGCAGTGTTCTGAATGGTTTCAATCCTTCCTTTGATTTCCAAACTTTCCAAGCCCTTTTCTAATCCTTTTGGGACTGTTCCAAGTGCACCAACTACAATTGGTATCACTTTCACTTTCATGATCCATAACTTTTTCAGTTCTCTGGCAAGGTCCAGATATTTGTCCACTTTTTCATTTTCCTTTAGCTTCACCCTGTGATCTGCTGGCACTGCAAAATCCACAAGTTGACAAGTTCTTTCTTTTTTGTTAATCAACACTATGTCTGGTCTTCTTGCTGGGATAAGGTGATCCGTTTTTATTTCAAAGTCCCAGAGAATTTTATGTGTTTCGTTCTCAAGAACAGATTCTGGTTTATGCATATACCATTTTGTTGTGTGGTCAAAATTTAATTTTTTGCATAATTCCCAGTGGATCACCTTCCCAACCCAGTCGTGTCTAGTTTTGTATTCTCGTTGTGCTAGTTTGCTACATTCGCAGAGTATATGGTTTTCAGTCTCATTAACTATTTGTTGAGTCTTATCAATTTTCGCTTTTATATAGTTTGTCCTTATGGCATTATTTTGTACAGCAATTATTAATGATTCTGTTTCTCTTTTGAGGTTTCCTTTTCTTAACCATGTCCAAGTCTTTCCATGTGCAACCTCTTTGATTTGTCGTTTGAAGTGTTCATATAATTGTTTTTCTTCCCATTTTTGTTTTCTAGTCTTTGTTGTTTTTCTGTTTGTCCATCTGTCACTTCTACTATTGTTGGCCGCCATAAGTAATTTGTCTTTGCTCTTTCTTGTGTAATCCTCAAGTTGTTGGATAGTGGTTTCTGTTAAGTATCTGGCAGCCATCCTTCGTTCCAGATGTAATGAATAAGTAAGCAAGCCAATAAGAATCCAGTGTTAACGTATTCCTTGTAAGTCCGTCGTCCAAGGGAATCCATATGTCAATGAAATAATCTCAGATTGGGATCTATTAATACAGCAGAAGCAGCAGCAGCAGTGCCAGTGATTGGACAATAAGAATCCTACTCAGGTCACGTGTTTATAGTCGAGTCTATAAGTAGAAGTGACCATTTACCTTATGCCTTATATATCAACAAAATCCAACAGTTTCTACGCAGTCCTCTATGTTGGCAAGATCTCTCCCCCTTCCTTTCTTGACACATATAATCTATCTCTATCGTCTCTAGGGTGAAGAGCCTTGTGCATGGTCATTAACTTTCTCATTCTTTGGTCAATCTGTCTGAGTTCTTCTTTTGTCCATTTTAAGAATGGTCCTGAGTATCTTATAATGGGGACAGCCCAGGTATTGATTCCTTTGATCAGATTTCTGCTGTTAAGTTTAGTTTCTAGAAGTTTTCTAGTTCTCCTGAGATATTCTTTTTTAACTTTTCCTTTCATTTCTATTTGCTTAATATTGTCCGCTTCTAAAATTCCTAAGTATTTGTAACTTTCCTTTTCATCAAGTGATTTTATAGTGTCTTGATTTGGTAGTTGTATTCCATTCATTAATTTTCTTTCACCCTGTTTCATTACTAGCATAGCACATTTTTCAATTCCAAATTCCATTCCTATATCTTGGCTATATATTCTAATAGTTTGTACCAGGGTTTCTAACTCTTTTTCATTTTTTGCAAACATTTTTATGTCATCCATGTACATAAGGTGGTTTATCTTCTCTTGTGCGCTAGTGAATTTGTATCCCCCTGTACATTTTTTAAGTATATGACTGACAGGCATCATTGCTATAATGAACAGTAGTGGTGATAATGAGTCTCCTTGGAAGATACCTTTTGAATTTTTACTTCTGCCAGAGATTGTTTTTCGGCTTTTAATTGAACTCTCCAGTTTTCCATGGCTTTTTCAATTAAATTTATTATTATTATTATTATTATTATTATTATTATTATTATTATTATTATTATTATTATTATTATTATTATTATTATTATTATTCTAGTTTGCTACATTATTGCTACATTATTATTATTATTATTATTATTATTATTATTATTATTATTATTATTCTAATTTGCTACATTATTATTATTATTATTATTATTATTATTATTATTATTATTATTATATGCCTCATTGGGTATCTGCGTTTTTACTATCTTCTCACATCAACCTTAAGAAAGAAAAAAAAAGAGAATCTTTGCACTGAGCATACAATATCTATACGAATCAAATTTTATTAGATAATCCATCCATAGTTTTAAAATGGCCTTTTAAATTCCTTTTCTGGACATTATTTCTGAAATCATTCAATTAAATGTTTTATTTTTTTCACGCTATTTCTGTTTTTATCTGATTTGGCAATTTATTCCAAAAACTTTATTAGCAAAAGAAATAAAATTGGTTGAAATGTTTAGTTTTTTTTAATCCGCCTTGATAGTAAATTTCCAGTTTGAGGAGAAACTCCGTTGATTATTTTAAAAGTTTCAATCAGATCACCTCTCATTCTTCTTTCTAGTAGAGTAGTTAATCCTAATTTCTTTAATCTCTCCTTGTAACTGTTTTCCTTTACTCTTTTTACTAGTTTTGACACTCTTCTTTGTATGCTCTCTAATCTCAATATTATTCTCTAATTTCCATGTCTAGACATTGGAACGCAGGCCAGAGTACAATATTCTGACAGTTTCATTAATGTATGTAAAAAATAAAGGTTCATTGTTAAGTTTTCTATTCTCATCCTCAGAAAATACAATTTTGTATGGGAGAAAGAACAGATGAACTAATTTTTCTTAATTAAGAGAGAACGTCCATTCAATGACCTTATCTTACATTTATTCCACTTTCTATTCTTTTTTCTCATTCTCCCCTGTTTGTCTTTTGGATGTTACTTTTTCTTTCGACAATGATAGGTATTCTTCTAACACTACAAAAGTTAAGCTTTGATTAGCAGGTAAGTTTTCTACTTATAATTTTTAAATGCATTCTTTGAAAATTCTTTTGAATAAACAGAAGGAAAAAAAACTCATTAGAAATTAAGATGTAGATTAAACTAAAACAAATTCAACACCCGATAAATTGTCCATTGCGGTTACATATTGAAACTTTTACAGAATGATATTAACACATGTTGGAATAATTTTGTGATATAAGGTGTGATGGAACCCACCAATTAAACTTATAGACTCTGCATGGCCGCGTGAATTCAATCAGCCAATCAACATGCTCGAATACGTGGTTAGTTAACTATTTAATGTAGCGAGATGGAAGGTCCTGAGTTTTGCGAGGACTACTATTAGAAAAGGAGGAAGAAGAAATAAGGGAGTAAAGGCTTTAAAAAAGTGATGAACATAAAACAGGTTGTCGTGAATTTGACCGGGGCGTGACCCCCCCGAATGGAGAATTGAATGTCAACCGGAAGTTTCGGGTGTTGACCGGAACCAGAAGTCACGTGGTGACGTGGAACGATGAAGAACAAGATCGGCCTCTTTTTGCTTTCCGAGGCCTAGAGGACAGACGGACCTCTGGTCCCTTGTGTGGGATCGCAGTAGTTTAGCAGTGTCCCCCCCCTCTCTCTCTCTCTCTCTCTCTCTCTCTCTTCTCTCTCTCTCTCTCTCTGCTTTTCCTCCTCTCCAAAACAACCCACGAGACGAGCCTGGAACTAAAAGATATGCAGCTTGTGAAGATATATTTCTCGCGCTTGTACTTTTTTTTATCGACAAGATGACCGCCACGTGCCCGTCACCTTTTTAGTGTCGTGAATTTGGAGGCACGTTGACAAGACCCGCTATACAACATATATCGCTATTAGAACGTTACGTATATCCGTTTTGGTACCGTGAATATACCGCCACGTTACATTAATCGCCGATCTTCAAAGGCGTTCAGTTGCTCGTAGTTAACACGGACGAACGGATCAACAACCAAGGATTCTGCGTAACTCTAAGGAACACAAGGATTCTACTAAACAAAAAGGAACACAAGGGATCTCCACTGTAAAGTGCTCTCACCTGCAGCCTTAAAATGACTACAAATAACTCCAATCACTAACCACCCAGTCAGCTTAGACGGTAGAATACACCGACTGCATCCCTGTAGAGGGGTAAGACACCCTTCAATAGACACCCTTCAATAGACCATAAATGGTGAAATGTGATGCTTAATGACGGAATCCTGGTGGTTAAGCAGTCCATGTCTTTCAACACCCCACTTTGCCCCTTATTTAGGCTAGACGGGCGGTTGGAGAGGCTCCCTCCGATCAATCGGCTGGTCACGTCAAGTCTGTAGGGGATTATCTTCCCTTTGCCTGGAAGAGTTATCTTCTTGCTGCGTTGCCGTTTGTTCCCACTAGGGCACCTCTGGTATTTAAGCGCCTGGTTTGAACTTGTCTTTCTCTTTTAGCTGGATCTTCTCAAGAACTGCTATGGGCTAGAGTCCATCTACCCCCTTCTCGGTGGGGCTTCCCCACCTTACATTACTGTAAGTCCTTTATACAGTATGGACTATCCTTTAGTTCCATGTCTGTGACATTTATATGTTAGGTACATTTGGGTATCTTGTTTATACCTAAATATTGTATATGTATTTACATGTTCTATTCTCTTGTACATTATGTATCTTATCGTTTCCATGTACTGTTATATATATGTTGTGATGTTAGTCCCAACAGTAAAAAGAAGTCAAGTCGAGATAGGGTAAAATAAGACAAGTGTATTTACAATCAATGGTACATGTACGACTAGCTTGTCGTTAACGGGAACAGTTCTACCTTTCCACTCGGTGTCTCACTATTTATAGTGAGAACCGGTGCATGTTCTCCACTGTAGGAACGGCCGGTACAACAATATATTAAATGTTTTGTCTCACAACGTGTTGGAATTGTATGTTCATTAATTAACTTTGAATTGAATTTTACAAGCCCTAGTATCTTTATGATTGTCCCGATTCAGGAAATATGTTTCGACCCTATTGCTCTTATGGCAAACCCCTAACTATTTTTATCATTAATGTGCTAGAAGGCTAAGAGTCTCATTGTCTTTGATATGACGTTAAATTCTATCTGATTGTGAAGTTCCAATTCTGGAGCTCTGGGGAATATGGAGTACCCTTTCGTCACCATTACTCCCAGGTTCGCCATGACTCGGAGTGGTAGTACCTGTTAGGGTCACATCTATGGGTTGAATAGAAAAAAAAATTAGGTTTAAAAAATGGATTTAAAAAAACTGCGTTTTAAAAAATTGAGTTAGAAAATAAAAATTGAGTTTGAAATATATATTGAATACCAAACAAGAATGAATAAAACAAAAACGTGTTCGGCATAAAATAACCCAACAAAGGTTGACATGCTGTAAAATCCAACCAACCAACCAACCAATCCCATCCAATCACCAGGTTTACATCTACAAATCAAATATTCAACCACAACAAAAACAATGATGACGATATATACAATGCAACGGTTAAAAGCTTTCAACCTGAAATCATTAAAAGATAAATATCGCTTTAAAAATTTCCTTATAAATTAAATAACATCAGAATCTAGCATCACACACAAAGTACGTTTATTTCGTTTGTTTTTTTTTAGCGAAAATATCAAAAGACAAAATCTCTCGAAACAAAAGATTAAAAAAAAAAGATCAAAATCAAGAAATGGATTACGGATCCAATTCATCTAGGAATATAACCACCAATCCAGAACAAGAATTGTAGTGATTATATTTTTGTTTGCTGGTTAATTCTTTTTTTTTTCTTTTCTTTTTTTTTAGGATCTTTTTGTTTTGTTTTTTTACTCTTCTCCAACCTCTGGAAGTGGTTTATCATAATTACTTTTCCCAGTTAGCCAATAGGTTTCAATGTTTTTCCCGCAAACTGTCATGGACCCACGGTACTTCAGTGAATAACCTCCAATTTCTTCAAGAATCTTTACAGTGTCTCCAGATACCTGTATATGCATTGGCTTTGATGAAGATTCCATAGTGGAAGCTATCTGCATCGTCTCACCAAATAAAGTATAGCGAGGCATCTTCAGACCAACCACACCAGCAACTACAGGTCCTGTATGAATCCCTAATCGCATTTGTAATTTAGCAGGGGTTAGGTAAGAAAATTCCTTAGTCATTATTGCTGACATCTTATCCATGGCTGCAGTAGCAATTTCATTGGCGTGTAAGTTGTCGTTCAATATTGGAACTCCACTTGCTACGACATAAGCATCACCAATGGTCTCCACTTTATATACATCATATTGTGATAAAATACCATCAAACAGACTATATAAATCATTCAAAAGATCCACTACTTGCATCGGTTGGATACTTTTTGCGATTGATGTAAAGCCACATATATCACTGTAATAAACAGTGACACATTCAAAATCTTCGGGTTCTATTTTGTTGCCATTCTTCAATTCTTCAATTACCTTTTTAGGCAACATTTGACTCACAATATTTTCGACTTTAGTTTTCTCTTCTTCTAAAGCATCGGTTCTCTCGACAACAATTTTTTCTAGATTTTTCGAATAGGATTCTAACAAATGCATCAAATTGTCCATTAGTTCTTCTTTAGTTGGAAATATATTGTCGAGCACTGTAGTTAATTTTTGAAACGTACTCCTTTCTTGTGGATTATTGTCCCACACATCATCAAGCATTCTCAAAAATTTAATTTGTTCCTCTTGTCCATCTGGGAGATAATCAGGACTAATGTAGGGGCGGACTATTTCCAAATTACTACCAAGTGATTCCCAGATTGCTAAATATTCTTTCACTTCCGGATCATATCGGTTCATGATTAGGTCAATTATTGCACAAGTAGACAGGTAACCACGTTCGTACGCAAAAGGCACGTCTCGTGTAGCGATTTCTGTTACTAAAATACCGAATGAGTATGCATCACCTTCTTGAGTACCCATACGAACATCATCGAGGCATGACGCGGTTTCCAATAATTCTGGTGCTGTCCAGAGTAACGATTCTTGCATAGCATAATATTCTTCTGCTTTTTCTTCTTCGGTTTTTTCTATCAAGTAAGGACCATAGCGAATCGTTGGTGCACCAAAATCGGTTATTCTAACGCACCAACGATTATCCAATAAGCAGTTTGAGGATTTGAGGCGGCCATGTGAACCGATATTTGTTTTAGTATGCAGAAAATTCATTCCACGACAAATATCTTTCATGAAAGAGAACCGGAAATTCCAATCGAGATGTATCGTTTCATTCATTAATACGTCCTCCAAACTACCTTTCTGGGTTGGTTCTACAAGAAAACACACATTAGGATGAGAGAGACACGCTCCCCCGTACGTGATTAAGTTCTGATGATTTAAAGTAATCAATTCGACCATTTCTAAATGGACATTTTCGTTATCTTGTTCAATCGGGTGAGATTTTATTTTCTTCACAAACCATTTTCGTCTCTTCCAATTGTAAATAGTAGACTGATTTGTTGTGCTACTCATTAATCCCATGCTTTTCAGGGAAGTAAGACTTCTTTCTTGTACAGACACATCTTGCCAATCCACCAACCAGTCAAAATTTGAAAGAGCAATTGCACGCTCAATACGTTTTCGGAAAAAAATTGCAAGCGTATAACCAAGATAAATTGATCCAATCAAGAATATGAATAATGGAGTTAGAACTGCTGCCAGATGAAAATTACAACGTTGACCAACCCAGTAATATCTATAACAGTGGCATGTATCTGGTTGAACACAATCGCCATGCACACAACCACCTAAACAAATGGCATCGGTACATTCTTCACCCCTATAACCTTCGTAACATACACACTTGAAAGGTACCTTGCAGTGACCATGAGAACACTTGCATATTTTATTTTCGCAATAGGTTCCGTAGTATCCTTCATAGCATTTACACACGTCCATTGAAATACACACTCCCATATCATATACATTTGTGTCCTCTTCAGACAGCTGATTTCCACATGGATGACTGCAAGTAAACGGTGGAAGTGTCTTCTCATTGCGTATGATATCTCTTGATGGCCATGGTTCTTTATCGTATTTTATGAGATGAAAATCTTTTTTGCTTACCCTACCACTTCTTGATCTGTAGCTATGTATATTATAAAGTGGCGCCACAGGAAGACTGATTGGTAAAAGTGATTCATTAGTGTAATGCGTATTTTTATCATCCTCGTATATGTATTCTAAATTATCTTTCTCAGGCGTCATCACAATATATTTGTATAAAGGAGCCATTTCGTCCATCGATTGTTTGGCCTTTGTAGCATTGATTATACGAATATCGGCTTGGAATCCCTCCCTGTCTCCATTTGCATCTAGCTTTAAATTACCTGATAAACCTGCAAATGTCACTCTTCTCAGTTCTTGAGTGATCCTTTCTGTGGTTGCTGTAAGACGTTTGGAAGCTATGTTCGTTAAAGCTTGGGCGTATAACCAAGTGGCATCATATCCTAAAGCCATCCTCGCACTTGTATCAGTATTTGGATACACAGACTTTGATCCGAGGTATATTGATTTGTCAGCCGAGAAATAGTAACCCAACGCCCTTTCCCAGTCTTTTGTGTGCATGAAGCTTGTGTTATAAGTCTCAGTAAACAAGATAGTTCCTCCGAAAACAGTAGTACATTCTGGAAACTGATCGCATGAAAACTCATTATTAAAGGGAAATGCCCAGGCATTTTCACTGATAAAAACCCATTGAAAACCTTCCTTAGACGACAACCCCTTTTTCTTAGCGATATGCAATATAGCTGGAATTTGTGTGTGATTAGCAAAACAAGCAATAACTTTAACCTCTTCTTTCTTTATCGCTTCCATGGTTCGACTTAACACTTTGTTAGTATCTGGGTCGTCAGCTTTCCACTGAACTTTTTCAGGGTGGATTACTATTTCTGTCAATTCTATCTTTAGACGACGTGCAGAACGATACATTGTACGAGATATATAACTGTTTTTGGCTCTTATGAAAATCATCCGTGTCCAATGCCTTTCCTGGCAGAATTTGAGAAAAGAATAATATATTTGTCTATTATTCCAACAAACTCTGTTGAATAAAGGGAAGTCTGTGAATATTTCACCTTTTTCGTCCAATGAAATTTGCGTTGTCTGTTTATTAAACAACTCTCTGACCATAGCAAAACTTATCTTAGGGTTTCCTGACAATATGGCGGCCCGGATTTTATTACTGGGATTTCTTTCCGCTAATTCACTCAACACCCGATACTGAAGAATGGTATTTGAAATATCCTCTTTCGTTTCAATTGTATCAACAATTAATTTCATATTAAATGGTCGTAAAACGCCCGGTATTACACCATCATTCACATCAGTAGCCGCAAAGTGTACAAAGGAATTAATATGGGGTGAAATCTGCATTCCAGCACCTGTAAATTCAAAATGATCAATATGCGCAATGTAGACATCACCCACAACTTTAAATTCTTGTGATGTCACACTCACTAATGGATTTTTCTTCGAGTAAAATGTTAAAAAGACTGAGTCTTTAATAACACAGACTGATCCAAAAAATGTAGCTATGCCTCCTTCGGTATCAACAGAATAATCACTTGAAACGCACACGTCTGGTGGTGTCACCTTCAATTCCAAGGGCATAGTTGAATCAAAACCAGCGTATATTCGATTACTATTAGCATCTTGAATTTCTATTTGTATTGGCCCTGGGATAGGAAAATTGCGAGTGATTTCCGTCTTCCCCGTCCCATTGAAATTGTTGATCATTTTTAACTTAGCGAATACTTGGGAGTAAACATTAAACGCACGAGTAAGTTTTATCGACGGTATATCTTTCAGTACATTTGGTGGTGGTATTTGAAACTGGATAAGGTTATCACCGACAATGGTTTTATACTTGACATCGGAATAACATTTTTTACAATTAGGAATCCTTAGATAAGGATCCTTCGACATAAACATTGTTAAGTTTAATTTTAACTCAAAGAAGGGATCTAGAATTCGAACGTCAGTAAAGGAAACCTTTCCTACAACAGCTCTTTCTCGAAAGACTTTATCCCCTGTTGCTCGGAACGTTCCAACTAATGGTCCGCCTAAACGAACCTTAGAGGATTCCAATAACATGTCTTTTCCATGCCTGTCGTAAAAAGTTTTATGGTCATACGAGACAGTAAGCTCGACGAAAGCGACAGAATCTAATCCTACGGTCACTGGAATACCGTTTCTATCCAGAATTTCGGCAGTGATACCAAACTTAGTATTGGCAGTTATATTCTTCGGTGGTTGTTTCGTAATATTTAGACTAGCTGCTGGTTCGGTGATTTTGAAAAGATTTGTATCTTTGGAGATGTTTAAAGCTGGAATTTCAACTCTTATAAAACGGTCGTCTGCAGGCAATACTCCACCCGAATGCGCATGCATTAACCAATCCATAATTATCTTTCCTTTGAAGATTTTCGCGATCAGGGTAGTTGTTCTTAAACTTGATCCGCACACAGTATAGTACGATTCTCTATTAAGTCTTTTAGGCCAGTCTTGATCAGGATTACTCCATTGACAAAGTTTTCCGCCTGAATCTCGCCATTTGTCCAAGTCTGCTGGTTTCTTCTGAGATTTGTCCATACTTGTAACATACGCCTTGATACTGCCATTGAGTGAAGTAATCATTTTACCCGTTTTGTCTTGAACGTAAGCAATGATTGGGCGACTAGTCAGCTGATTCAACGGAACAGAGTAAACCAAATTTTTAGGATCACTCGGAATAACTGCCGGTGGTGAGTTTACTGAGTCAAACACAAGGTTGTACTTTTTACTATTGACTGTATCAAGCCTCAATGCTAATGAGGCTAATAAAAATAACGATAAAGAGGGGGTAGATAATACCAACTGCGGGTAAAAATCTAGAAGAGAACGTGTTCGAAACATATTATGTATTGTAATATTATAATTACAATATAATAATTTCTGTAATTGTACTAACACGTGTACAAAACAAGCGAAAGTTGTGTATGTTCTGCTGATTTTTAGTGGCGGGTCGACATAATTGTTGTCTATTATGACATCATATTCTGATGACTTTCAAAATCATGTGATTATTTATTGATTTCTTCAACAAGAAATTCTAAACCGCTCCGGGAAGACATGTTTTGCTCGGGGCCTGTGTCTATTAATGAAATTAACGGCGTGATCCCAGGGGGCCATCCTCCCAAGGCAACACCTGCCCCCCTCGATTTAAAGGGGCAGGGCTGGGTTTATTGCCCACTGCCTGAGGCGCCCCCTTGAGGGGGGAATGCCGACGGGATCCACGCATTTTTTGCACCCGCCACCCACGAGCTTCAGTTCGTTGGTGGTCCCACATTAATAGGGCCTTGTGCCTAATCCGTACACGTGGGGCACGTGGTAAATACAGACATGTATTGCTCTATGACGAACAAAGCCACATAAAACACACTACTAGAGAGAGAGAGAGAGAGAGAGAGAAAGAGAGAGAGAGAGAGAGCGAGAGAGAGAGAGAGAGAGAGAGAGAAGGAGGGAGAGAGAGAGAGAGATGTATTTGCAAATATTTACAATATTTGATCATATTCTATTTCTTTTATTTATATTGTCGTAAACTCTCGGAACTCCCTTTTATAACCCAACCGGAAGTGTTGACGTTGAGAGTTATCGCCCATATGGCAAAATGAAGCCGAAATTGTGACCAGCTCCACGCACCCATTTCTAGGACTAACGGGTAATAAAAAAGGGTAATAAAATATTCTCCAACCAATCAACGTCCATTTCGCAACACTCAAGAGGATGGTTTTCTCGACCCGATTTTAGACAGCCCTTTTGTGTAAAACAGCTCGGATTTTATCAAGCAGGCAGAACTGGATTTGTCCCCGTTGATGACACATCAAAGAGACCTCAACGATGTCCAAGAAATCAACAGCAGCAACACAATTACTAAGAAACCAATAGCAGTAGCAAGTGGTGCGATGACTAAAAAACACAAGCTGCGGACCTAGACCCGATGACTCGCAGCAGCAGCAGCAGCATTTCCAAGAAATCCACCAAAACAATTAAAATAATAATAAAGTCCTTTCAGCGCGAGTTATAATACTCAAAGACGACAAAGGTGTAGGGATACCCAAAAATCGTCTGCTAATGTTTTTTTTAAAAAACGAATTAAGATTAATTAAATCGATTATTTAAGGTCAAACTTTTGTCTAAATTGATAAGTAGTAACATAATGACCATCAATAAAAAGGCAAAATAATATTACACATTTAATTCATTTTTAATACATTTAAAATGATTTTTTGATCAATTTCAATCGCGTTCGGCCTTAAACGATGTTTGAAAATGGCGTGTTTACAAATTTAATGTAACATTAGTGATTTTTTTTAAATTATCAAAAATCAGGGAATTATCCAATTTTAATGAAATGTTCAGTATATATTTATCAATTAATGAATTTTATAATGCTTCAGTTATTTTATTTCAAAACTTTAATTAAGTATTTCTGCTATGAAAAATTAATATATAAAATTCCTTTAAAATATGAAAATTCTGATGTTAAGTTTAAAATGTTATACTTTTAGATGCTAGAAATAAATATCTATTTAATGCAAACCTTATTTTAGTCAAACAAAGTATAAGTTTTGGAGAAAAACTCTGTTGAAAATTTAGCCATCCCACCTTTTTTAAGCAGAAAAAATATCGATATATAATTTTTTTCTTTTATAAGATAATAGCCAATTAAATAATTATCGAAATAAGTAAAAAAGAAATCTCAAAAAAATTATTTACTTTTTTACATTTTATTTTCTGATTTTCGGTACTTATTTTCTCATAGAATATTCTCCTTAGGATTTTTTTTCTATTCACAACTTCGGTCTTTTATCTTTTTATTTATACTGTAATTAATATCAAACTCGCCGAGATTTTACGCCCCCAAAATAAGGGGGAGGGTTAAAATTAAGTGACCTGAAAGAAAATGAGAAAGTTTTAAAATAAAATAAATAATGCATTATAAAGTTCATTCATTGATAAATCAACACTGAAATTTTCATTAAAATCCGATAATTCCATGATTTTTGATAAATTATTTTCTGTTTTCATTTCGTCAAAAACGGGTTTTACGTCAATTTTGGGTATACCTAGTTTAAGGTCACTGGTTATTTCTGGTGCGCGTTCGCAGGTTTTCTTTTTTAACCCCATTATATTTGGCGATTCTTCCTTCTTGTAGCGGTCAGGGTGAAAAGGAATTAAATGAAGGAAGAGATTTCAAAAAGCAGGAGTCCTGGCGCTGTTAACCTGTGGCTAGGATCTGACGAAGAGATCTTTATGCCGAAATATTAATATATATATATATATATATATATATATATATATATATATATATACGTGGTCTGAAGAAGCTAGCGGGCCCTAGATACCCACGAGTGGAAATGGTCCATAACCACGATACCCTTGGTATTTAAGGCCTTTTTATTCACAAATATATATATATATATATATATATATATAATATATATATATATATATATATATATTTGAAGGGAATTACAATGCGAATATCGTATAAAATTCAATAATTATTGAAAATAATCATGACAGGCGATTCTCGGCGAAGAACGAGTGTGACGTGTGGAACACCGTACAGCTGTTTCAACCTTATTATGTCTCATCAGCAGGGTATACCTACAATCCCTCTCCGACAGAGATCGAACCGGAGAACCCAGCACGCAAAGTCAGTGACTCTACCCCTGGGCCATCGGCACGTCGCACACGAAATACGCCAAATTAACTTGCCAATGGTAAAAAGGCCACTACTATACAGAACTTATCACAGTGAGCATTTAGAGAATCGCAAATTAGACCTTGATCAGGCGAAGGATAATAGTATTAGATCATTTGCTTTTGAAGCATTGTTAAGTAAAGTATATTATTATTTATATTTTTGAAGGCAATTACCATGAAGGCGTATATTGTATAAAATTCGATAATTATTGAAAATAATCATGACAAGCGAACTCGGCGAACATAAGTGCGACGTGTGGAACATCGTACAGCTGTTTCAACCTTATTAGGTCTCATCAGCAGTGTATACCTACGATCTCCCCCCCCCACATATATATGTATATGTATATATATATATATATATATATAAAGAAAATTTGAAAAAACAAGTATTCCGAAATTGGGATGAATTTAATAATCGATGTTTAAAACATTTCGGTTACATTGAACCTTCACATAACTAAAAAGATTTTCATCTCCTGTCACATATAAAAACATTCATCATTTTCTTCACCCCAAGAGACATCCTGATGAAGGTTCAATGTAACCGAAATGTTTTAAACATCGATTATTAAATTCATCCCAATTTCGGAATACTTGTTTTTTCAAATTTTCTTTATATTGTCGGATTTAATTTCCATATTTACTCCCATATATATATATATATATATATATATATATATATATATATATATAATATATATATATTGGTTAGGAGGTTGATTTAGAAGGCTATCACAATGCAGTTTGGAATAAATAAAAAAAATAATAATACGGTAACAATGTGTTGTGTGTTGACCTGTATTTTTTTTATTCTTTCTTCAATTTCGAGGTAATACCTCTTTATCAAAAGAATTGAACTGAAGCAGTCCAGTTATGGCATTTCTTCCCAAATGTCACGCGCATTACAACATCAAAAAAAAAATTCATTTAGGAAGAAATGCCATAGGTGGGCTGCTTCAGTTCAATTCTTTTGATAAAGAGGTATTATCTCGAAAATTGAAGAAAGAATAAAAAAAATACAGGTCAACACACAACACATTGTTACCGTATTATTTTTTATTTATTTATTCCAAACTGCATTGTGATAGCCTTCTAAATCAACCTCCTAACCAATATACACAATGCTTCAAGCAAATTATGAAACTCTCTATATATATATATATATATATATATATATATATATATATATATATATATATATATATATATAACTTCTTAGAAAGAATTAAAAAGTTAAGAATAGTTGAAGAAATAAAGAAATAAAGAAAGAACGAAAAGATTATTTACGAATTCGTTTATTTTTAAAATGAAACACATTTTAAGTAAATAACAAGTTGTCTCCCCTAAACGGTTAACAAATTAACAAACTGGTGGAAAAATCTGAAGAAACGTGGACGACCACTTTCAGAAATTAAGCGCAAACGACGAATGACATTAAGTATAGGTGAACAATTTTGAGATTGTTGGATCGGAAAGACAGTAAGGAATTTTTGAAGTGAAAGAAACTGTTGAAATTATCACTCTAGTTAGTACTCAATAGATAGAATTCGCTGATAAGTATTTATCGGGGTCAGAGTGTTGAAATTCACTTTAGTCAGTGCTTGTTAAAACTAACAGACTCTAATAATAGTCGGGTCAGAAGTTATCTGTCCCGGACCCGTTTTTTTTTTTTTTGTACAGGGTAAGTTACTTGCCTTTTTGACCCTGTAGGGACCCGGTTTGTTTGGAGATTGTGTAGTTGATGAGTTGAAGATCCGAGTTATGGGTCCCCACAATTCATATGTATAAGGACTACGGTAAATGTAGTTTCCATAGGTAACAAAAGAAGAAGACATTGATAAAGGAAACAAACTTTATATACATAAATACAATTAATATAGTTTCATTGTTCTTTCAGTGGTGTTGCAGTCTGATTGTGTCTGTGTATAGTTGTGTGTGACAACTGTGACATGGTGTTTATATTAGTGTGATTGCTTGTGTCAACATATTAGTAGTTTGTCTGTGATTGGAACTTGTGATTGAAAGTTGTTGTTGTTGATCGAGAGAGAGAGAGAGAGAGAGAGAGAGAGAGAGAGAGAGAGAGAGAGAGAGAGAGAGAGAGAGAGAAATAGGAGACGAAAAGATAGACGGACCTGCTGAGTCGTATTTGATGTTTTCGGACGTTCCCACTGTCGAGTTAGGAGCATCCTCTCCAACTCTGTTGAGTCAGGAAGAGCGAAAGCTCTTCACTGTCTCTGTGTCTCCCATCTTTCAGCTAAATGGGCCTTTTTATAATTTTCTTATTGTCATTGTCTATTGTGATCATTAAGCTAAAATATTCCTCAAATATCAGGTGATTTGCAATGATGTAATATCGAATGATTTTGGTATCTGTGGAATTCTGGTGACATAAATTATCGGATGAATTTAAACCATTGTTTCTATTGTTTCTAAAATATTTCTAAACTAATATTATTTCGATTCTCTTTTGTTTACCTAATTCTAAACTCATGACATACAATTGTAAAACTAGTTATTTAAGAAAACTTAATTATTTTAATTCGGTCAATTCCACATGCCGTAAAAATATAGGGGCCGATCCCTTTTGACCCTTTTCAGTCAGACTGTAAATAAAAAATACACACCTCGTGTTTAAGGAAAAGCAATATTGATGTGTTATCTTGTTAATTGATCTTAAAGTATCTCATGTGGAACATGTATAGATGAGTAACTGCGCTTGCCAGAAATAATGTGGAATTGAGTTGTTAAATTCCCAACACAAGAGCTATCTACCTCAATTCTCTTTTTTATTTATTTTATACTTATCAACATAAAAACAACTAGCAAAATAAAAAACACCCTCTGGGCGACGTAAAATAAATATTGCCTGAAGGGATGGGAGTTGAAAATTTATTTATCAGAGAGTTTGTATCATAAGTAAAGTAAAATCATCAAATTTATTAAAGGAGTAAAAAATAAAATAAATTTATTAAAAGAGTGAAAAATAAAAAAATTGAAATGGAAACTTAGTTCTGATAACTTTAAATATGTATTAAAATAAAACAAACTATATATAGATAGTTAATACCAGTCATGTATTTATTAAAACTTGTTTAAAAAAAACAATGAGGACTGTCTAACATTGCATGCTCAAATTTTGAGTGTATTTATTTTATGTTATGACGATTCTAGGTAGTGTGACGTAGGCAGTGACGTAAGCAGTGACGTAAGCAGTGATGTAGTTTTTGTTACAGACAAAAACCGGAAGCGAATCTCCATTATTGATAGATGATAAATTGTTTAGGAAAGAGTTAAACTGAAGAGTTTAAGAAAACAAATTTATAATATGCATTTTTTTAATAAATATTGTAGCAGTTCCCTGGTAATATTTTCTGGTGATGTATTGATGACACGAAGACGACTGATGTTGAACGTAGAATATTTTATTTACTTCCAAACACCGTGAAATACTGAAATAAAATGGGATATAAAACAATTACTAATTTACAAAAGTGGTCTTTAACAAATGCCAGCAACTTCACGGGAAAATTGGAAAGAAATATACCTGTGCGCCGTACCAGTACCGAGAACTAACTAAAAGACTAAAGTTCTAATTTTAGGACGATATTATCCACACAACCTTTTTGCTGCATCAGCCAGGTGGAAGTCCCTATTTTGCCCTAAGGAAACCTGTTGATATTCCCACAATGCAATTCAGGCTATGTTGTCCCTGATTATCAGACCCTAACAGAGTTGTTTCCCTTACACTGTCCAAATTTAAGGGTATATTTTTAGGGTAAAAAATAAATATATCTAACTATTAGGCGCACTCAAAGGCGACAGCTACAAAATATTGTTCTAGTTTTGTTAGAGAATCATAGAGAAGGTCATCTTACCGGCATTTTGATGTAATGGGTGAGAACTCCTTTTTCTGTCGAAAGTGTCCTGCCTTTGTTTACCATTAATTTTTTTTTTTTTTTGAGGTCTTCTGACGAAATTCGGACGAAACTGAGTAATTTATAAAAGCATGTTGCAGTGTTCTTTTTCATAACTTGTAGAAGGTTCCACAAAGAAAATCCTGACCGATATTCAAGTGTGTAAAACCTCGAATTATGCATTTAACATTAAAAAAAAGGCAGATTCATATAACATTTTCGAAGACAGTGGACACAAGTGTTCATTATCACTGTTGCGAAGACAAAAAAACTAAAAGATCCGGAGAAGTTGATACTGTGTGATCAGTTCAATAGATCAATTTTAAACACTAGCAAAATAAAAAAAACACCCTCCGCGGTAATGTAAAAATAAATTTTTGAAAGATATTGATTGAGGAGGTGGAAGTTAAAAATTAAATGTCGGAGAGTTTGAACCATAAATCATGAAATCATCAAATTTATTAAAGAAGTAAAAAAAAAAAAAAAAGAACAATTTGAAATCGAAACTAAGTTTCTATTAACTTTGAATATCTATTAAAATAAAACAAACTATATATAGATATATATATTTACCAACTCCTCACCGAGCAGGATACGACACAAGGTCAATTTCTTAAGCGGAGTTAACAGGCTTGAATTCAGAGTTTTCCTTCTCCTAGACTGGTTACCTAGCCATGATTAAAGAACCCAGTCTGCCCTGCTATTTACCCATAGCTGGAGGAGAGTAGGATTCATACCTTTCCAAGGGTATTAGCGCTAAGTGAAATGCAGTTACCACGTCCAGGATTTGAACTCGGGGCGACGAGTCCATTTCCCATGACTTTAACCATTACACCACGGGCTTCCTACATATAGATATATGTATACTGGGGATTTATCTATTAAAACTTTTTTTAAAAAACAATGAGGACTGTCTAATGTTGCATGCTCAAATTTGTATTCTATGTTATGACGATTTCGGGTATAGTGACGTAAGCAGTGACGTAGTTTTTGTTACAGACAAAAACGAATTCATGACCAAAAGAGCGGGAAATTAATATAGCCCTACATAGGCATTTACCTATGGAATTTTCATACATGCAGTTGTATCAAAACCCAATTTAGGAGCAGATATTTATAACATTTCTGTTTACTGAGCATTTTTTAAAAACGTATCTAATTGATTCTGTAATCATCTTATCGTCAATAGGTTTTTGTACATAATATTATTGTTCTACATCCCTCATTTTCAAGTGCTCAGGCAGTTTTATCTAAACTTGATAAAACAGTATTCTGATATCACAGAACTTGAATTCAGATCCGTGCAACCAGCGCACGATATCACACACTATGTGTAGGAACACAAAGATAATTGTCTCCTCTAGAATTGTAAGTTGGGGTTTGCCATGTCACGTCTTCGTTTGTCACGTGACAATTCAATCCTTTAACCCTTCCTCTCTTAGCAAAAAAAAGAGTAAAGTAGACAGAGTGGCCTATTGTCAAATATTACTATGAAAATTTTTAATAATTTTATGAAAAATCATGAAAATTTTACTAGAATGCAAAATTTTACTATGGAAATGCATACTAAATGATTTTTACTATGAAAATGCATAGCAAAATGATTTTTACTATGAAAATTGGACAATGATTTTTACTATAAAATGCATTGGACAATGATTTTTACTATGAAAATGCATTGCCAATGATTTTACATGAAATGCATTACCAATTGATTTTTACTATGAAAATGCATTGCAAATGATTTTTACTATGAAAATGCATTGGACAATGATTTTTTACTATAAAATGCATTGGACAATGATTTTTTACTATGAAAATGCATTGCCAATGATTTTTACTATGAAAATGCATTACAATGATTTTACTATGAAAATGCATTGCAAATGATTTTTACTATGAAAATGCATTGACAATGATTTTTTACTATAAAATGGCATTGGACAATGATTTTTTTACTATGAAATGCATTGCCAATGATTTTTACTATGAAATGCATTACAATGATTTTACTATGAAAATGCATTGCAAATGATTTTACTATGAAAATGCATTGGACAATGATTTTTTACTATAAAAAATGCATTGGACAATGAATGCATTGCCAATGATTTTTACTATGAAAATGCATTACCAATGATTTTTTATGATTTTTACTATGAAAATGCATTAATGATTTTTACTATAAAATGGATTTTTACTATAAAATGCAATGATTTTTACTATGAAAATGCATTGCCAATTGATTTTTTACTATGAAAAGCATTGCAATGATTTTTACTAAAAATGGCATTGCCAATGATTTTTACTATGAAAACATAGCAAATGATTTTTACTATGAAAATGCATAGCAAATGATTTTTACTATGAAAATGCATTGCCAATGATTTTTACTATGAAATGCATTGCCAATGATTTTACTATTGATTGAAATATGATTTTTACTATGAAAATGCATTGCAATGATTTTTACTATGAAAATGCATTACATGATTTTTACTATGAAAATGCATTGGACAATGATTTACTATGAAAATGCATTGGCAATGATTTTTACTATGAAAATGCATTGCCATGATGTTTACTATAAAATGCATTACAATGATTTTTACTATGAAAATGCATTGCCAATGCCTATGAAAATGCATTGCAATGATTTTACTTGAAAATGCATTGGAAATGATTTTGTATGATAAGTAAAGAAACAAGACATATATTTTATTGGTCTCCGCTCTTTGAGCGAACAAGTACATTCGTCCTAGCTTTGTTCTTAGAGAAGAAATTGATACGGAACTTACAGAACAACCACGCGAGTAAGTTCAATTATCCCTTTTTACGAGGGTGAGTTAAAAATAGATATTTTTTTTAGAGACAAGTATAAAATTGCCAACGCGGGAACATGTATTATACATCAAAATGAAGCCGTCATCTGTGGCTCGCATCCCTACTTCTCTAATAGTCATCGCGTTTCTCTCAATACCAATATTCCACTTCCGAATAAGAAAATGTATCCCCCGTCAAATTCTGTTGACTCTTTGAGCCACTTCTTCACTCCAGATTTCACTTTCTCGTCACTGGAATTATGTTTGCCCCTCAAACCCTCTTTCCATGAGGCCGAAGAGATGATAATCGGAAGGCGCTAAATCTGGTGAATATGGAGGAAGCGGTAAAGTTGCCCCACCCTAATGAGGCGATTTTCTCCCTTGTCCTGATGCTTCTGTGTGGTCTAGGAGGACATTGTTGATTGGCAAGTTGGGTGTCTTACTCGTCGTATTCCTGCTCTGAGTCTCGTTAGGGACTCAATGTGTATCAGAGTTTGTTGGTTTGTTTTTTTTTAAAGAAAATGGCATTACTTTTTAAATCACCCTCGTTTTATCACACCCTTTTGTGTTATTGGAACATAATTGTGCCTTTTATGGTTTGGGACATATATCATGTTTTTGTTTTTTTACACATATATTATTAAATGTTAATATCCTTCGTTAATATGGCTTTGTCTTTTCCTCACGGAAATATTCAGTGTTAGGTTATCATTTCAATGGCCTAATGCATTATAAGTATCATGTTTTGTTTTTACACGTATATTATTAAATGTTAATATAATTGTTAATATGGCTTTGTCTTTCCTTACGGAAATATTCAGTGTTAGGTTATCATTTCAATGGCCCAATGCATTATAAGTATATGGGTGTTATAATCGAAACACAAGACGGTTAATTACATCATGATCAACTGCAGAATGCTAATGCAAAACAAAAACAGGCACAATAGAATAGAGACAACCATACACCGAGAACTGTGCAAATAATTCTACTTCGGTAATGTACACAAATGGTATAGCAAAAACTGAGGCTATCCTACAATATTAAAACACATGATAGTCTGGAAATTTGAAGTACAAACAGACAATTCTATTCAACGAGACGACCAATTGTAAACAATAGAGCCGTAAACAAGTAAAATAGTAGACCACCGACTACAAATAAAGAAAATGAAAATTAGAAGAATATTTGAACCATCCAATTCTTCATCTATTTTCTACTTGCCCCCATCCCCTCATTTTGTTTCTGATATTTTTGACGCGGTTACACGTGCATCAATAATCATATAATCAACCCTCCCCTTACTGTCCCCCAGTTTGAGAACTGAAAAGACTGGGGGACAGTAAGGGGATGTGGTTGATCATATGATTATTGGTGCACTTGTAACCGCGTCAAAAATATCAGACACAAAATGAGGGGAAATAGAAAATAGACGAAGAATTGCAACTGTTTAGACCACAGTGTTTTGTGTTTTATTTTTCATATAGAGAAAGGTTTTGTACATTTGGGAAGAATTCTTCTTACTCAATCTACAACGCTAACTCGCAGTCATCTGGTGTAAACAGGGAAATGCGTAAAATAAAAACAATATGATTAATTACTTTTCTAAATCTGAAATATCTTCGTTAAAGCACACTCTGGGTGGGGGCACCCTATTCATTTTTTGTACATGTGTAACTTTTTTTTCGGGTAGGTGTATAAATTAAATTTATTTGCAAAAATTCATAACCTATATATTAATCTTAATAACAATGAAGTCTTTTCTTCAAGAAATGGATTTAATGCTTCTAAAAATGATTTAGAAAATTAATTTACTCGTAGATGATAAACAATTGTTTAGTATCAATTTATATTTCAGATAAAACTATATAAACAATGTATGAGTCACTGAAGTGCATACGCTGATAAATATGCAACTCTATTCACTACTGCCAGGAAATGTGAATTGAAAAATTAAGAATTGACACTTTTTTCTAAAGTTTTAGATAAACAGAGAAAATTAGCCAATGTCACTAAAAAATTTTTAATTGTTCTTTTTCTTATCCACACGCTCAAAATATACGATTTTGAAAAGGGGCAAACAATTAGATCATTTGATTCAGACAGAACCATCATTCAATGTCCTTTTTTCTTCTTTTTTTACTTTTATCTGACTACCTCTTCTTCCTCATCATCTTCCATCAACATTTCTTTTTTTAACCTCAGCTCCATTTCCCACCTCTAACTCTCAGGTATATGTTATCTTTGATCTCAGAAAAATTGGCCCTTCACCTAACACCATAGAAAGTTAATAATAAAATCAATTCCGTTGAACAAATCAAACCCCCCGCCGAAGTAAACATAAAATAACAACATTGTCAGAATTGTGAATTTTAGAAGTTTTTTTTATTCATTTTCGACTTCTGGAAGTGGGTTAGAGTATCCCCTTTTCCAGTAAGCCAATAGGTTTCAAGTTTTCTCCCGCAAACTGTCATGGTGCCACGGTGCTTCATCAAGTAACCCCCAAGTTCTTCAAGAATCTTTACAGTGTCTTCAGACATCTGAATATGCATTGCCTTTGATGAAGATTCCATAGTGGCAGCTATCTGCATAGTCTCCCCGAATAAGGTATAACGAGGCATCTTCAGACCAACCACACCAGCAACTACAGGCCCTGTATTGATACCTAATCGAATTTGTAATTTAACATGAGGCAAGTGAGAAATTTTCTTAGTCATTATTGCTGACATTACATCCATGGCTGCGGTGGCAATCTCACCGGCGTGTAAGTTGTCATTTAATGTTGGAACTCCACTTGCTACGACATAAGCATCACCAATGGTCTCCACTTTATATACATCATATTGTGATAAAATACCATCAAACAGACTATATAAATCATTCAAAAGATCCACTACTTGCATCGGTTGGATACTTTTTGCAATTGATGTAAAACCAACAATATCACTGTAATAAACAGTGACACATTCAAAATCTTCGGGTTCTATTTTGTTGCCATTCTTCAATTCGTCAATTACTTTTTTAGGCAACATTTGACTCACAATATTTTCGACTTTAGTCTTTTCTATTTCTAAAGCATCGGTTCTCTCGACAACAAGTTTTTCTAGATTTTTCGAATAGGATTCTAACAAACTCATCAAATTGTCCATTAGTTCTTCTTTAGTTGGAAATATATGGTCGAGTACACTTGTTAATTTTTGAAATGTAAACCTTGCAAGTGGATCATTGTCCCACGCATTGTCAAGCATTTTCAGAAGTTTATCTTGAGCTGATCTTCCTTCTGGGAGATAATCAGGATGAATGTAAGGGCGAACTACTTTCGAATCAATCTCGAGTGATTCCCAAATTTCTAAATCTGTTTCCACTGCTGGATCGTCTCGATTTACGATTAAGTCAATCATTGCACAAGTAGACAGGTAACCACGTTCGAATGCAAAAGGTACGTCCCGAGTAGCGATCTCTGATACGACAATACCAAATGAGTATGCATCACCTTCTTGTGTACCCATACGAACATCATCAAGACAAGAGACCGATTCCAATAATTCTGGTGCTGTCCAGAGTAACGCTTCTTGCATTGAAAAGTATTCTTCTGCTTTTTCTTCTTCGGTTTTTTCTATCAAGTAAGGACCATAGCGAATCGTTGGTGCACCAAAATCGGTTATTCTAACGCACCAACGATTATCCAATAAGCAGTTTGAGGATTTGAGGCGACCATGTGAACCGATTTTTGTTTTAGTATGCAGAAAATTCATTCCACGACAAATATCTTTTAAGAAAGAGAACCGGAAATTCCAGTCCAGACGTATCGTTTCATTCATTAATACGTCCTCCAAACTACCTTTCTGGATTGGTTCTACAAGAAAACACACATTAGGATTAACAAGACACGCTCCTCCGTACGTGATTAAGTTCTGATGGTGTAGAGTAATCAATTCGACCATTTCCAAACGCATATTTATGTCATCATATTCGACTGTATTAGATTTTATTTTCTTCAAATACCATTTTCGTTTCTTCCAGCTGCAAGAAGCATTCGATATATTCCCTGTGCTACTTGCAAATGACATACTCTTTGTTGAAGAGGAATGCTTATCTACTAAAATCACCTCTTCCCAGTCAACCAACCAGTCAAGATTTGAGAGAGCGGTTGCACGTTCAATTCGTTTACGAATTAAAATAGAAAATGTGTAGCTAAGATAAATGAATGCAGCCTGGAGAATGAAAAACGGAACCAGAATTGCTGCCAAATGAATATCGCAGTCTTCCCCGACCCAGTAATTCTTAGAACATTCGCAATTGTCTGGTTCAACACATTTACCATTTACGCAATTATGACAAATGGGAGTTTTACATTCATCACCCGTGTAACCTTCGTAACATATACACTCGTATGGTCTATTGCACTGACCATGAGAACACTTGCAGACTTTCTTCTCACAATAAGTTCCATAGTATCCATCATAGCATTTACACAGGTCCATTGAAATGCACACTCCCATATTATATACATTTACATTGAATTCCGAGGAATTAGTTCCACAAGGATGACTGCAAGTAAACGGTGGAAGTGTCTTCTCCTTGCGCATGATATCTCTTGATGGCCATGATTCATTATCGTATCTTATAAGATGAAAATCTTTTTTGCTCACCCTACCACTTCTTGACCAGAATCTGTGTATATTATAAATTGACGAGACAGGAAGTCGGCTCGGTAGAATTGTTTCATTAGTGAAATGCGTATTTTTATCATCATTGTATAGGTATTCTATATTATTTCTTTCGGGCGTCAGCACAACATATTTGAATAAAGGAGCGACTATTTCCATGGGTTGTTTAGGTTTTGTAGCATTGATTATACGAATATCGGCCCGGAATCCCTCCCTGTCTCCATGTTGATTTAGCTTTAAATTACCTGATAAACCTTCAATTGTTACTCTTCTCAGTTCTTCAGTAATTCTTTTTGTTGTTGCCGTAAGACTTTTGGAAACTATGTTCGTTAACGTTTGTGCAAATAACCAGGTGGCATCATATCCTAAGGACATCCTCGCACTTGTATCAGTATTTGGATACACAGACTTTGATCCGAGGTATATTGATTTGTCAGCCGAGTAATAGTAACCCAGCACTCTTTCCCAGTCTTTTGTGTGCATGAAGCTTGTGTTATAAGTCTCAGTAAATAAGATACTCCCTCCAAAAACAGTAGTACATTCTGGAAAATCATCGCATATCAACGAATTGTTGAAGGGAAATGCCCAGGCATTTTCACTAAGAAAAGTCCATTGATAACCTTCCTTAGATGATAACCCCTTTTGTTTAGCGATATGTAATATGGCTGGCATTTCCGTCTTGTTAGCATAACAGAGGATTATTTTAACTTGTTCCTTCTTCGCCGTTTCCATGGCGTCACTTAAAATGTTATTCACATCTGGATCCTCAGCTTTCCACTGAACTTTTGTTGGATCTATCATTATTTCTTTTAATCCTATATCTAGAAGACGTGCATAACGACGCAATGAACGAGATATATGAACACTTGGGGTTTTTATGACAACTATCTTTGACCAATGCCTTTCTATACAGAATTTGAGAAAAGAATAATATATTTGTCTTGAATTCCAACAGACTCTGTTGAACAAAGGGAATTCTGTGTATTTTTCACCTTTTTCATCCAATGAAATTTGGGCTACACCTTGGTTAAATAACTCTCTAACCATAGCAAAATTTATCTTCTGGTTTCCAGACAATAAAGCAGCCCGAATTGTATTACTGGGATTTATTTCTGCCAATTCTCTCAATACCCGATACTGAAGAATTGTATTTGACATATCATTTTTCGTTTCTACTGTAACAATATTTATTTTCATATTAAAAGGTCGTAAAACACCAGGTATTACACCACTATTTATATCAGTGGCAGCATAGCGTACGAATGAATTAATATGGGGCGAGACTTCTGTTCCAGCACCTGTAAATTCAAAATGGTCAAAATGTGCAATGCTGACTTTCCCGACTATCTGAAATTCTTGTGATGTGACATTTATGCCCGGCTTTTTCTTTGAGTAAAATGTTAAAAAGGCCGAGTCTCTGATATCACAGATCGATCCAAAGAATGTAGCAATGCCACCGTTGGAAAGAACAGTATAATCACTTGAAAGACAAAGGTCAGGAGGATCTGTTTTTACTTCCAGGGGAATTCTTGAGTCAAAGCCAGAAAATATTTGATTTCCAAATCTATCTTGAATCACTATCGTTATTGGTCCAGGTATAGGAAAGTTGCGAGTGATTTCAACCTTACCTGTCACCTTTGAATTGTTGACCAGTTCTAAGTTGCCGAAGTTTTGTGGTAAAACATTTATATGATGAGTGAATTTCATCGACGGTATATCCTTCAGTATGTTTGGTGGGGGCACATGGAAACGAACTAATCCATCGTCGGTAATAGTTTTATACTTGAGATCAGAATAGCATTTTTCACAAGTAGGAATCCTTAGAAAAGGATCTCTCGACATAATCATTGTCAAGTTTAATATTACATGATAGACGGGTTCTAGGATCCGAACAGATTTAAAGGAAACTTTCCCCGCAACGGCTCTTTCTCGAATGATTTTATCCCTTGTTCCCTTGTACATACGAGCGAATGGTCCGCCTAAAGTAGCCTCAGTGGATTTCAGTATCATATCCTTTCCAGACGCATGGTAAAAAATTTTGTGCTGATACGAGATAGTAAGATCAACGTAAGCGACAGAATCTAATCCGTCTGTCACTGGAGTACCGTTTCTGCTAAGAATTTCGGCTTCTATATAAATATTAGTATTAGCAGTTTTAAACGTTCCTGGTTGTTTCGTAATATTCAAACTAGCTGCTGGTTCGGTGATTTTGAAAAGGTTTGTGTCTTTAAAGATATTCAATGCTGGGATTTCAATTCTTATAAAACGGTCGTCTGCAGGCAATACTCCACCTGAATGCGCATGCATTAACCAATCCATAATTATTTTTCCTTTGAAGATTTTCATAATCAGGGTTGTTGTACTTAAACTTGATCCGCACACAGTATGGTACAATTTCCTATTAAATCTTATAGGCCAGTCTTCATCAGGATTACTCCATTGACAAAGTTTTCCACCCGAATCCCGCCATTTGTCCAAGTCTGCTGGTTTTTTCTGAGATTTGTCCATACTTGTAACATACGCTTTGATGCTGTCATTTAGTGATTTAACAATTTTACCCGTTTTATCTTGAATATATGCAATGATTGGGCGACTGGTCAGCTGATTAAGCGGAACAGAGTAAACCAATTTTTTTGGATCAGTTGGAATAACTGCAGGTGGTGAGTTTACAGAGTCAACAACAAGTTTATAACTTTGACCACTAATCAAATTAAACCTCAATCCTAATATAGATAATAATAAAAATAATGATAAGGGGGAGAAAAAGCAGGAAGATGTTCTGTCTAGTGGGTAAAATTTTGAAAGTGAACTTATTCGGAACATATTATATTTTGTATTATTCTAATTAAATAATTACTCCAATTCTCCTAGCATATAAAAACCACGCAAAAATGTGCATGTCTCTGCTATTATTTCTTAAGATATTTTTGCAGCATTTCTTTATAACTTTTTCTATTATGACATCATATTCTGATGACTTTCCAAATCATGTGATCACTTCGTGTTTCCTTTCAACGAGACACTCTACTCCGTTTATGGAATGCGTATCTCTTTAAATGAGCAATGCAGAATAAAACCATATGTCTGATACTTACTCTTTGTCTGTCTGTGTGTGTGTGTGTGTGTGTTCAGTTTTTGATTATTATTCCAGATCTGGCTCGCCCTCTAAGCATCATTTTTTTGTTCTTTACTACCAGGACCATCTGATTTTTTTTTATATATACATATATGTGTATATATATGTGTGTGTGTGTGTGTGTGTGATTTATTCCAGAATTACAATTTTTGATAAAATTAATTTCATTCTAAGCTTCTAAATCCAAAACACATATACACACATATAAATGTATATGAACAAGATACGTACACAAACAGAACACACACACCCAACAAACATACACACACATACAAATAACACACACACACACATAGTGTTGGGACTTAAGAACAAGAACCACACACACACACACACACACACACACACACAACAGGACAACAGGTGATTTTGATAAACATAAAAGTTACACACCCACACCCATAAATAACCAAACAAAACCCCAAATTCTGGAATGTTAATCACACACACATATATTTAAAAAATCGGATGGTCCTGTTAGTAAACAAAAAAAAATATGCTTAGAGAGCGAGCCAGATCTGGAATAGTAATCAAAAACTGAACAGACACACACATATAAGCGCGCGCACACACACACACACACACACCACCCCCACCACCCACACAGACAGAGAATTTGTAAGGCATGAGACAGAACAAATGAACAGCCACTCGCAACAAGTTCTGGAGATCTTCTGTAGAAGAGATTTTTATCTCAAAATATTAAGAATAAATCCCAGGTTAATAAACAACACCATATTTACCTTCTTTTTCTTCACACTTGCATTGTGATAGGCTTCAAAACCAACCAACAAACCAATATAAACACAATGCTTCAAGCAAATTATAAAACCCTTTAGATATACTAGCAAATATATGCACCCTCCGGGTGCAAGTATTTAAGTTTTAATGTAATGAAATATCGTATTAAATTAGAAAGTCTTATAAGAAGGCAGATAAAAAGATATGTAACAGAGTGGGGGTATAATAGAAAAATAGAAATGAAACTTACTCTTCCATCACTCCCGTCTTTCATTGCTGAATTTTACTTATTTAACTATTTAGTTAAATTAGGAAATAAAGAATAAAATGACAGTTATTTTATTTTTTTTTTTTGTTAATGGATTTCATTGAAGATTCATTGAAGAGATTTTTGCTTATATTCATTAAAATAAAACCAAACAATTAGAAATCAATAATACTAAGCACATATTTAATAAAATCACATTTTTAATATCAATATGCAAATTAGCCTTCCCATTCACACTGTAAACCGCTATTTTTTGTATATATAAATACAATTGCATGTTATTTGTATGTAGATATGGACAACACTAATAAAAAGGTGAAGCAATTTTATTAATAATTGAGGTTTAAATATAAATAAAATCATGGAGAATGTGATGTAAATAACGAAGGGAATTGTGACTTGAGTAGTAATATAGTTTCGGTTACAGACAGAAAAACACACAATCTCCATTATAATAAGATATTGTGACGGTCGAGGTGAGGAATGATTAAATTCGATAGGGAATTCTGTCGATAAGAATTCCCCGCCTCACACCTAAGTAATGAAATGAATAAATCCGAAGGTGGATCGTTATTCGATCTAGAAATTCGGAGTGGACGTTGTGAGGTCTATTTATTGAGATAACTCCGCGATATACATGAAAACCGTTAAAAAAAACAATGAAAGAAAATGTGGCAAACACAAATGTTGAAGTTTAACAAAAGTTGTAATTTCCGGACAATATGGAAAGAAAGAAAAACTGTCTGTTTGTGGTGAATGCTTGTGTTTATTTGGGTGTTGGCTTGTTTTTTTTTTTGTTTGTTTGTGTGTGTGTGTGTGTGTGTGTGTGTGTGTGTGTGTGTGCAACATGTATTACGAATGTCTTTCTTAATTAAAGATGAATAGATCACTTATCTTTTATATAGGGTCATTCTTATCGCCGGGCGGGAGACTTTATAGAAGGCTTGAATGTTGATAGAAGGGTTCAATATTTTTCCTTCTCGGAGTGAAAGGGTCAAAGTAGGATGAGTTCGTTTCGCAGGAGTGCGATAATGGTCGTCTTATATGTTCGAAGGTTACATGCCGTCTTTTCCGTCAATGCAAGGGAGATAACTTATGAACGCTGTCTTGCCGTTTTGTTTCCCTTTGAACACTATTTTTAAAATAATATCATTTGAGCTAGCGTTTGTTTTTAAATTCTTTTACCTTTTTTTTAATAACTTAATTTCAAAACCAATCCAAACAACAGAAATAGATTCTAATAGTATCATTCATTCTTCTCTTATGGTAAACTATATATATATATATATATATATATATATATATATATATATATATATATATATATATATAAGTTGATAGAAAGGAAATGAATCCGACGGTATGAGTATAGATAAAAGGATATGAAAACAACACAATATGCTGTTAAAGTGAAAAGATTTTATATCATATTCATAGCTAATATTGAACAATATTTCGATTTATAAAAATCATCTTCAGAGTTTGTTTTACTCCGGTCTTAACAAGAGCGGAGACGAAAATAATATGAATTCAAAACGAAAACATCGATGCTGCAAAAAAGTTATGCGGTAGTTTCAAATAGAAGCACATCCGCCAACGCTTTTCTCGGTCAGCGACAGTCATGTATCTCTTATTGTAACAGTTTTTGAAAAAAGAATACATATTTCAAAATCGACAATAGACAAATTCTCTTTTTCAAACAGGATGAGTATATATTATATATATTTACCAACTCCTCCGCACGAGCAGGATACGACACAAGGTCAATTTCTTAAGCGGAGTTGAACAGGTTTTAATTCAGAGTTTTCCTTCTCCTAGACTGATTACCTAGCCATGGTTAAAGAACCCAGTCTGCCCTGCTATTTATCCACAACTGGGAGGGAGAGTAGGATTCATACCTTTCCCAAGGGTATTAGCGCTAAGTGAAATGCAATTACCACGTCCAGGATTTGAACTCGGGGCGACGAGTCCATTTCCCATGACCTTAACCATTACACCATCTATATCTATATCTATATCTATATCTATATCTATATCTATATCTATATCTATTAGAATGGCCCAAATTTGACCGAAAATGCGTTTTTGACAAATTGAATTTAGCCCCCTCCTACAGAAAATAATTTACCAAAAATCAGGGAATCATCGGATTTTAATGAAATTTTCAGTGTTTATTTATTAATGAATGATCTTTATAGTGCATTATTTATTTTATTTCAAAATTTTCTCATTTTTTTTCAGGTCACTTAATTTTGACCCCCCCCCCCCCCGCTTATGTTGGGGGCGTAACATTTTGATCGAGTTGGTCTTATACTGTACTAATTACAGTATAAATAAAGAGATAAAAGACCAAAGTTATGAATAGAAACAGAATTTTTATGGTGGCCTTTTATGGGAAAATAAGTACCGAAAATCGGAAAATAAAATGTAAAAAAAAACATAAATAAAAATTTTTTGGGAGATTTCTTTTTTACTCATTTCGATAATTATTTAATTGGCTATTATCTTATAAAAGAAAAAATTATACATCGATATTTTTCTGCTACATTTTCAATAGAGTTTTTTTTTTTCAAAACTTATTACTTTTTGTATCTAAAATAAGGTTTGCATTAAATAGATATTTATTTCTAGAAACTAAAAATATAACATTTTAAACTTAACATCAGGCTTTTCATTTTTTAAAATGATTTTTATATATTCCTTTTTCATAGCAAAAATATTTAATTAAAATTTTGAAATAAAATAACTAAAAATTGATTAATTGATAAATCAATACAGAAAATTTCATTAAAATCGGATAATTCCCTGATTTTTGGTAAATTTTTTTGCAATCGTGAATGTTACATTAAATTTGTAAACAAGCCCTAGAAACCATTGAAAAACATACAAAATGGCGGATCGATATCGAAATTGACCATAACAAATAGTTTTAAATGTATTAAAAATAAACTGCATATGTAATGATATTTTTCTTTTTTTAATGATGGTCATTATGTTAATACTTATCGATTTAGACAAAAGTTTGACCTTAAATAATCGATTTAATTAATTTTAATTCGTTTAAAAAAATCTGCCGCGAGCAGACGATCTTTGGGCCATCCTAATATATATGAAGAAAAAATGGAAGTGAAAATTCACACCCACACCCACACATTTATCAACGCAGTTTTCAAAAATGGAGGATGCCATTATTTCAATTAAATAGGGTATATATTTTTTTCTATTAATTATAATTTAATGTAATACACACTCATGCTTGCACACATACACACACACACACACACAGTTCACTTAGCGTAATCGAGTGAGCCGTTACGGCATTTCTTCTTTTTTTTTTTAATCTAGGAACACTGCGTTCGTCAACAATTTTAAATAGATTTTTTTTCTCTCTCACATTTCAAGATCGACTATTAAAAAAAATAGAGGCTGGCAGACTTCTTATCTTCAATAATAATTTATTTTTCCTCAAACTAACGAAAGCCCTGATAATTTTATTTTTATTTTTGAATGAATCGGTCGGTGAGTGAGCCTAGCTAGATAGATCCGTGTAGTGATATGACCAGTTTTATCACCTCTCCCCCAAAACCAAACTTCCGGCTACATGCCGAGCTGTGTGCACATGCGCTGTACCTCATTTCCGAATAAATAAAAAGTTTGTTTGGAGTGAGTGCACGTATGTGCTCACTTCAAATAATCTGATAAAGATCTATCGAAACAGATCGAAACACTGCAGCGTAGGCGAAATAAACATTATTCGTCTATAAACTTGTGTTTTTTCAATTTTTTACAATATATATATATATTGTTCAATTAATTCCTTGCTGCATTGTAGTGTAATGTTCAAATATACTAAAACTGAAAAAGACCAAAAAAGAATTTATTTGAGAGAGCAGAAATGTGAATCCGTCCAACATGGCGTAATTGTTACTGCTAGTTTATTTTGAGGTACAACAAAAAGATGCCCCAAAGAGCAAAGGCCAGATAACACAACATGTTGGGCTACTCGATGTTGTATAAGCAAATGCAGAAATCTCCCGATTCACTAATAAAAGATACATACACTCGCCAACAAAACAAACAAAATCGGAAGTGTCCTCTATCGTTACCTAAAACAGAATGACCATTTTAACACATATCTGCGCATGGGCTCCGATCGGGAGTTCCGCTTTGATAGTCAATTCCTGACATTAAATAAAAATAAAGAATTGGTAAATAAAATTCGAATTTCATCCAATGAAAGCGATTCCCGGGTGAAATGAAAATAACTTCATTTGATCCAACTTTCGGCTGCCACTCTCTATAAAACGAACAGCTTTGAAATACATTTAACACCCTAAGTTGGTTGTTTGTTTTTTTAAGTAACACTACCGAGACGACATAGCTGGGGACATTATTTTAATAGTCACCGGGTAGCAATTTCTGAGGCAGGAGACCGGGTCGCACTTCCTCATAAATTACCACTTAGTGTTATGCATAAGTAGACTAAATGAAGAAAAAAAGTGATATCTATTAATAATGGAGATTCGTTTCCGGTTTTTGTCTGTAAAAAAACTGCGTCATTGCTTACGTCACATTATCAATCCAACGTCATAACATATAATAAATATACTCAAAATGTGAGCATGCAACGTTAGAAAATACTCATTGTTTCAATAAATAGATACCTGGCGTTATATATTTATATATAGATTGTTTCATTCTAAATTATATTAGAATAAAACAATCTATATATAAATATATAAGGCCGGGCATCAACATGTTATTTAAAGTTATCAGAACTGAAATTGTCTTTCTTTCTTTTTTTTACTCCTTTAATAAATTTTACATACTTATAGTACACACTCTATGACATCGAATTTTCAGCTCCCATCCCCTCAGGCAATATCTTTTTAAAAATTAATTTTACATCGCGGGTGTTTTTTTATTTTTCTAGTAAAAATAATTTTCGCCCAATGTCCAAAAAAGAAAGAAAATGGAGATGTTTGTATATGAAATTTTGTTTACACGGTAAATCAAAATTTACGTGTATAAATAGAATTTGTATCATTATAAGATAAGAATAAAATATTACTTTCATCCTAAAATATATGCATTCAATAAAGATAAGTTTTTGTATATTATAGAATTTGTATCATTTTAAGAAATCTCAATAAAATATTACTTTCATCCTAAAATATATGCATTTCAATAAAGATAAGTTTTTGTATAGTATAGAATTTGTATCATTTTAAGAAATCTCAATAAAATATTACTTTCATCCTAAAATATATGCATTTCAATAAAGATAAGTTTTTGTATATTATAGAATTTGTATCATTTTAAGAAATCTCAATAAAATATTACTTTCATCCTAAAATATATGCATTTCAATAAAGATAAGTTTTTGTATAGTATAGAATTTGTATCATTTTAAGAAACCTCAATAAAATATTACTTTCATCCTAAAATATATGCATTTCAATAAAGATAAGTTTTTGTATAGTATAGAATTTGTATCATTTTAAGAAATCTCAAAATATTACTTTCATCCTAAAATATATGCATTTCAATAAAGATAAGTTTTTGTATAGTATAGAATTTGTATCATTTTAAGAAATCTCAAAATATTACTTTCATCCTAAAATATATGCATTTCAATAAAGATAAGTTTTTGTATAGTATAGAATTTGTATCATTTTAAGAAATCTCAATAAAATATTACTTTCATCCTAAAATATATGCATTTCAATAAAGATAAGTTTTTGTATAGTATAGAATTTGTATCATTTTAAGAAATCTCAATAAAATATTACTTTCATCCTAAAATATATGCATTTCAATAAAGATAAGTTTTTGTATAGTATAGAATTTGTATCATTTTAAGAAATCTCAAAAATATTACTTTCATCCTAAAATATATGCATTTCAATAAAGATAAGTTTTTGTATATTATAGAATTTGTATCATTTTAAGAAATCTCAATAAAATATTACTTTCATCCTAAAATATATGCATCTCAATAAAGATAAGTTTTTGTATATTATAGAATTTGTATCATTTTAAGAAATCTCAATAAAATATTACTTTCATCCTAAAATATATGCATTTCAATAAAGATAAGTTTTTGTATAGTATAGAATTTGTATCATTTTAAGAAACCTCAATAAAATATTACTTTCATCCTAAATATATGCATTTCAATAAAGATAAGTTTTTGTATAGTATAGAATTTGTATCATTTTAAGAAATCTCAAAATATTACTTTCATCCTAAAATATATGCATTTCAATAAAGATAAGTTTTTTTGTATAGTATAGAATTTGTATCATTTTAAGAAATCTCAATAAAATATTACTTTCATCCTAAAATATATGCATTTCAATAAAGATAAGTTTTTGTATAGTATAGAATTTGTATCATTTTAAGAAATCTCAATAAAATATTACTTTCATCCTAAAATATATGCATTTCAATAAAGATAAGTTTTTGTATAGTATAGAATTTGTATCATTTTAAGAAATCTCAATAAAATATTACTTTCATCCTAAAAATATATGCATTTCAATAAAGATAAGTTTTTGTATAGTATAGAATTTGTATCATTTTAAGAAATCTCAATAAAATATTACTTTCATCCTAAAATATATGCATTTCAATAAAGATAAGTTTTTGTATAGTATAGAATTTGTATCATTTTAAGAAATCTCAATAAAATATTACTTTCATCCTAAAATATATGCATTTCAATAAAGATAAGTTTTTGTATAGTATAGAATTTGTATCATTTTAAGAAATCTCAATAAAATATTACTTTCATCCTAAAATATATGCATTCAATAAGATAAGTTTTTGTATAGTATAGAATTTGTATCATTTTAAGAAATCTCAATAAAATATTACTTTCATCCTAAAATATATGCATTTCAATAAAGATAAGTTTTTGTATAGTATAGAATTTGTATCATTTTAAGAAATCTCAATAAAATATTACTTTCATCCTAAAATATATGCATTTCAATAAAGATAAGTTTTTGTATAGTATAGAATTTGTATCATTTTAAGAAATCTCAATAAAATATTACTTTCATCCTAAAATATATGCATTTCAATAAAGATAAGTTTTTGTATAGTATAGAATTTGTATCATTTTAAGAAATCTCAATAAAATATTACTTTCATCCTAAAATATATGCATTTCAATAAAGATAAGTTTTTGTATAGTATAGAATTTGTATCATTTTAAGAAACCTCAATAAAATATTACTTTCATCCTAAAATATATGCATTTCAATAAAATAAGTTTTTGTATAGTATAGAATTTGTATCATTTTAAGAAATCTCAATAAAATATTACTTTCATCCTAAAATATATGCATCTCAATAAAGATAAGTTTTTGTATATTATAGAATTTGTATCATTTTAAGAAATCTCAATAAAATATTACTTTCATCCTAAAATATATGCATCTCAATAAAGATAAGTTTTTGTATATTATAGAATTTGTATCATTTTAAGAAATCTCAATAAAATATTACTTTCATCCTAAAATATATGCATTTCAATAAAGATAAGTTTTTGTATAGTATAGAATTTGTATCATTTTAAGAAACCTCAATAAAATATTACTTTCATCCTAAAATATATGCATTTCAATAAAAATAAGTTTTTGTATAGTATAGAATTTGTATCATTTTAAGAAATCTCAATAAAATATTACTTTCATCCTAAAATATATGCATCTCAATAAAGATAAGTTTTGTATATTATAGAATTTGTATCATTTTAAGTGTCAATAAAGATAAGTTTTTGTATAGAATTTGTATCATTTTAAGAAATCTCAATAAAATATTACTTTCATCCTAAAATATATGCATTTCAATAAAGATAAGTTTTGTATAGTATAGAATTTGTATCATTTTAAGAAATCTCAATAAAATATTACTTTCATCCTAAAATATATGCATTTCAATAAAGATAAGTTTTTGTATAGTATAGAATTTGTATCATTTTAAGAAACCTCAATAAAATATTACTTTCATCCTAAAATATATGCATTTCAATAAAGATATGTTTTTGTATAGGAGCAAGAACAATTGAGTTAATCATTTTTAAATTTCAGACAGAAATTTTATTCAATGACCTTTCTTACTTTAACTCGTAATAGAGTCTTCTTCTTCTTCTTCTTCTTCTTCTTCTTCTTCTTCTTCTTCTTCACTCTCTTTTCTTTTTAACTCCCATCTTCTTTTCCCTACTTCAATCACATTCATATGTTATCGTTTCTCTATGAGAGAATAGTTTTTCTTTTAACACCACAAAAAGTAGACAACAAAAACAGCTCCACCGATCAAATGACATATACAATGCAAATATTTAATAACAAGATTGCTATAATATAAACTGCTGATATTCAAGAGAACGCTTCCAAAGAAAATCTATTTAAAACATCGGAAAATGCTTAGAACTTGAATGTTGATAACATAAGAGTTCTGACAACAGACACAAATTAGATTTATTTCTTTTATTTTTAACAAAAATATCAGATCACCCAAATAAATTGAAATAAAATTACTACCCGGTGACTATTAAAATAACGTCCCCCAGCTATGTCGTCTCGGTGGTTTACTTAAAAAAAAAAACTTAGGGCGTTAAATGTATTTTAGAGGGCGGGGGCTTCTCTTTTTTTGTTGTAATTCTTATTTATTTATCGTAATTTGTTTAGAAATTTATTTATAGAAATTTGTCGTAATTCTTGTTTATTTATAGAAATTTATCGTAATTCTTGTTTAGATATGAAGATGGATATATATATATCTATCTATCTACCTACATCAATTTGTTCATTTTTTACTTTGTTCATATATATCTATCCACCCATCTCCATTTGTTCATATAAAAAAAGAGAACCCCCCCTCTAAAATACATTTAACGCCCTAAGTTGGTTGTTTTCTTTCAAGTAACACCACCGAGACGACATAGCTGGGGACGTTATTTTAATAGTCACCGGATAGATCGCTTGTCAAATCACATTAAAATCTAGGTACGGAACAACTAATTCTAAATCAGAATTTCATGGGCTTTTGCTTTTAGTCTACTTCAAATTTTGGAAGAGGTTTAGAATAACCTCTTTTTCCAATTAGCCAGTAGGTATCAATATTTTTGCCACAAACTTTCATGGTCCCACGGTACTTCATCAAGTAACCCCCAAGTTCTTGAAGAACTTTTACAGTGTCTTCAGATATTTGAATATGCATTGACTTTGATGAAGATTCCATAGTGGAGGCTATTTGCATAGTCTCCCCGAATAAGGTATAACGAGGCATCTTCAGACCAACCACACCAGCAACTACAGGCCCTGTATTGATACCCAATCGCAGTTGTAATTTAACGTTAAGTTGTGGAACTTCCTTAGTCATTATGGATGACATCATATCCAATGATGCAGTGGCTATCTCACCGGCGTGTAAGTTGTCGTTCAATATTGGAACTCCACTTGCTACGACATAAGCATCACCAATGGTCTCCACTTTATATACATCATATTGTGATAAAATACCATCAAACAGAATATACAAATCATTCAAAAGATCCACTACTTGCATCGGTTGGATATTCTTTGCGATTGTCGTAAAACCAACAATATCACTGTAATAAACAGTGACACATTCAAAATTCTCCGGTTCCACTTTGTTGCCATTCTTCAATTCTTCAATTACCTTTTTAGGCAACATTTGACTCACAATATTTTCGACTTTAGTTTTTTCTTCTTCTAAAGCATCGGTTCTCTCGATAACAATTTTTTCTAGATTTTTCGAATAGGATTCTAACAAATGCATCAAATTGTCCATTAGTTCTTCTTTAGTTGGAAATATATTGTCGAGCACTGTAGTTAATTTTTGAAACGTAATCCTTGCAAGTGGATCATTGTCCCACACATCATCAAGCATTTTCCGAAATTTAGTTCGTTCTGATCTTCCTTCTGGGAGATAATCAGGATGAATGTAAGGGCGGACTACTTTCCAATCAATCCCGAGTGATTCCCAGATTTCTAACTCTTGTTCTACCGATGGATCGCCAGGATTTACGATTAAGTCAATCACTGCACAAGTAGATAGGTAATCACGTTCGTACGTGAACGGCAAGTTCCTCGTAGCGATCTCTGATACGACAATACCAAATGAGTATACATCACCTTCTTGTGTACCCATACGAACATCATCGAGACAAGAGACCGATTCCAATAATTCTGGTGCTGTCCAGAGCAATAATTCTTGCATTGCAAAGTATTCGTCTTCTTGTTCCTCTTCGGTTTTTTCTATCAAGTAAGGACCATAGCGAATCGTTGGTGCACCAAAATCGGTTATTCTAACGCACCAACGATTATCCAATAAGCAGTTTGAGGATTTGAGGCGGCCATGCGAACCGATTTTTGTTTTAGTATGCAGAAAATTCATTCCACGACAAATATCTTTCATGAAAGAGAATTTGAAATTCCAGTCCAGATGTATCGTTTCGTTCTGTAATATGTCTTCCAAACTACCTTTCTGAGCTGGTTCTACAAGAAAGCACACATTAGGATTAACAAGACACGCTCCACCGTACGTGATTAAATTCTGATGATTTAGACTAATCAATTCGACCATCTCCAAACGCACATTCTCGTCATTTTGGTCGACAGTATTAGAATGTATTTTCTTCAAATACCATTTTCGTTTCTTCCAGCTGCAAAGAGCATTCGACAAAATCCCTGCGGTACTTAATACTGAAATACTCTTCATCGAAGGGTGGCCTTTCTCTTCCAAATTCACGTCTTGCCAATCCACCAACCAGTCAAGATTTGAGAGAGCAGTTACGTGTTCAATACGCCTCCGAAAGAAAATTAAAAATGTGTAACCAAGATAAAAAAACAAAATCATGATAATAATGAATGGAACCAGAATTGTGGCCACATGAATATGACACTGTTGACCGACCCAGTAATGTTTAAAACAATGGCATTTATTTGGTTGAATGCATTTGCCATGTCTGCAACCACCAGTACAAATGGGAATAGTACATGTTTTGCCCGCGTAACCTTCATAACATATACAATTCTTTGGGACATCGCAATAGCCATGATAACACAGACATATTTTCTTTTCACAGTAAGTTCCGTAGTATCCTGGATAGCATTTACACATGTTCATGGAAATACATATTCCTCTGGTATATAAGTTTACATCGTCTTCTGAGATATTATTTCCACAAGGATGACTACATGTAAAGGATGGAATAGTCTTCTCCTTGCGGATTATATCTATTGATGGCCATGATTCATTACTGTATATTACCATTTGTAAATTACTTCTGCTGACCCTACCACTTTTTGACCTAAAAGTGTGTATATTATAAATTGACGATATAGGAAGTTTACTCTCTAAAATTGTATCTTTAGTTAAAGGCGTGTTTTTATCATCCTCGTATACATATTCTATATTATTATTGTCAGGTGTCATTGCAATGTATTTGTATAAAGGAGCGATTTCTTCCATCGATTGTTTACCCTTTGTAGTATCGATTATTCGAATATTTGCATGAAATCCCTCCCGGTCTCCATTTGCATCTAGCTTTAAATTACCTGATAAACCTTCAATTGTCACTCTTCTCAATTCTTCAGTAATTCTTTTTGTTGTTGCCGTAAGGCTTTTGGAAACTATGTTCGTTAATGTTTGTGCAAATAACCAGGTGGCATCATATCCTAAGGCCATCTTAGCACTTGTATCAGTATTTGGAAACACAGGCATTAATCCAAGGTATATTGATTTGTCAACCGTGTAGTAGTAAGTTAACACTCTTTCCCAGTCTTCTGTGTGCATGAAGCTTGTGTTATAAGCCTCAGTAAACAAAAGAGTCCCTTCGAAAGCAGTAGTACATTCTGGAAACTCATTACATAATAACGAATTGTTGAAGGGAAAAGCCCATGCATATTGACTGACAAAAACCCATTGATAACCTTCCAGAGATGATAACCTTTTTTTCTTAGCGATATATAATATGGCAGGTATTTGTATGTAGTTTGCAAAGCAGGCGATAACTTTAACTTCTTCTTTCCTTACCGCTTCCATAGCTTGACTTAAAACTTTAGTAATATCTGGATCGTCAGCTTTCCACTGAACTTTTCTAGAATCGATTATTACATCAATTGTTTCTAAATTCAGACGACGGGCATAACGATCTAATGCACGGGATACTTGAGTATCTGAGGTTTTTAAGAGAACCATCCGTGTCCAATGTCTTTCCAAGCTGAATTTTAAAAAGGAATGATATATTTGTCTTGAATTCCAGCAGATTCTGTTGAACAAAGGGAAATGTGTGAATTTTATATCTTTTTCATCCAATGAAATTTGCGTCGTTTGTTCGTTAAACAACTCTCTGATCATTGCAAAACTAATCTTCGGGTCTCCTGACAATATGGCGACCCGGATTGCACTACAAGGTTTTTTTTCTGCTAATTCTCGAAGGGATCTATAATTAAGAATTGTAGCTGAAATATCATTTTTTGTTTCTACTGTATCCAGAAGTAATTTCATGTTAAATGGTCGCAAAACGCCAGGTATGACGCCATTATTTATATCTGAGGCAGCAAAGCGCACAAAGGAATTGATGTGGGGCGAGATGTGCCTTCCAGCACCTGTAAATTCAAAATGGTCAAAATGTGCAATGTGTACATCACCCACAACTTTAAATTCTTGTGATGTCACACTCACTGTTGGCATTTTCTTTGCGTAGAATTTCAAAAATGCCGAATCTTTGATCGCACAGATTGATCCAATGAATCTAGCGATGCCATCAAAGGAAACAACAGAATAATCACTTGAAAGACAAACGTTTGGTGGTATTGTCTCTACGTCCAAAGATAACTGTGAATCAACTCCAGAGTAGATTCGATTTCCATTTTGATCGTGAATTTCTATAGTTAATGGTCCTGGGATAGGAAAGTTGCGAGTAATTTCCATCTTGCCTGTCCCCTTGAATTGATTGATATATTGTAACTTTGCAAATGTTTGTGGAAGGATATCAAATTCATGAGTAAATATCATCGACGGTATATCCTTCAATACGCTTGGTGGAGGTATATGGAACTGAACAAGATCGTCACTGCTAATGATTTTATACTTAATATCAGAATAGCATTTTTCACAATTAGGAATCCTTAGAAAAGGATCTCTTGACATAACCATTGTCAAGTTTAATTTTAACCCAGATACGTAATCTAGAATCCTAACATCAGCAAAGGAAACCTTCCCTGCAACAGCCCTTTCTCGAATGACTATATCCCTTGTTGCTTCGTATATTCTAACAAATGGTCCGCCTAAACGAACCTTAGAGGATTTCAACAACATATTTTTTCCAGACTTGTGATAAAAGGTTTTATGATCGTACGAGACAGTAAGATCGACGTAAGCGACAGAATCTAACCCTACGGTCACTCGAGCACCGTTTTTGTCCAGAATTTCGGCCGTTATATCAAACTTAGTATTGGCAGTTATAGACTTTGGTGGTTGTTTAATAATATTTAAACTAGCTGCTGGTTTAGTGACTTTGAAAAGGTTTGTATCTTTGAAGATTTGTAAAGTTGGGATTTCAATTCTTATAAAGCGGTCGTCTGTAGGCAATGTTCCACTTGGGTGCACATGCTTTAACCAATCCATAATTATCTTTCCTTTCAAGATTTTCGTGATCAGAGTTGTTGTTCTCAAACTTGATCCGCACACAGTATGGTAAAATCCCCTATTAAGTCTTATAGGCCAGTCTTGATCAGGATTACTCCATTGACAAAGTTTTCCACCCGAATCCCGCCATTTGTCCAAGTCTGCTGGTTTTTTCTGAGATTTGTCCATACTTGTAACATATACTTCGATGCTGTCATTGAGTGAAGTATCAATTTTACCCGTTTTGTCTTGAACAAGTCCAATGATTGACTGACTTATCAGTTGATTCAACGGAACTGAGTAGATTAAATCTTCGGGTTTAGTCGGAATACTTGCAGGTGGTGAGTGTCCACTTTCGAACTGAATTGTATAACTTTGACCACTGGCGAAATCAAACTTCAATCCTATTGTAGATAATAACAAAAATAATGATAAATAGCTGGAAATGGGTGAGGGTGCTTTGGCGTGTGGGCAATAATCGGGAAAACATCTGATTCGGAACATATTTCATATTGTAATAATGATGTAATAATTACTCCAATTCTTCTAAAATAAGAATCACCCAAAAAGTGATGTGCGTAACTCTGCTATTATTTGCAACATTTACTTTAATAACTGTTAGTATTATGACATCATAGTCTGATGACTTTCAAAATCATGTGATAACTTATTTGATTGAGGAAGAAGAAAGTTAGTTGATAAGTAAGGGAAACTCACCATAAACTCAAATAGGGAGGATCAAAGTGTAGTATCTGTTCCAGATTCTATGCTTTGAGACTTACCGTCTATACCCGGCCTTGGCTGGGGGTCCAGTGTGCTTCGGCCTCTGGACCGGTAAAGTACAATTAATAGCATCGATCCAAGGGGGCTATGCCCCCCAGATCCTTGCAATTTTTATGTGCCCACGTAAAAACGAGACCTTGTGTCCAGCCCTCATAAGTGGGATGAGCAGGCAAATACCCTTACCTTTTATACCCGGCCTCGGCTGGGGGTCCAGTGTGCTTCGGCCTCTGGACCGGTAAGGTACAGTTAATGGCATCGATCCAAGGGGGTCATCTCCCCCCCCAGATCGATGCAATTTTTATGTGCCCACGTAAAAACGAGACTTTGTGTCCAGCCCTCATAAGTGGGATGAGCAGGCAAATACCCTCACCATAAAGCGAGCGGGCTGTAGAATGCTCCTCGTTCCAATAGCAAAACCGACGAGAAGTTCATTTCCATGATTCTTTTGTTTTGTTTGTTTTTGATATGTTATGTATTTGGTTTTGGGATCATCAGGAGAGAATGTGCACCGTTTCAGGGCCTTCCTCTCAACGGTTTTATTTGCACACCGCCCCCCCCTCACTGATGTGAGGTCCAATGTAACAAAAGCAATCAAATATACAACTGAATAACGGCGAAAAGATGCTTTTAAACAGCGCGTGTTATGGAAATGTTGCGCGAATCGCATTACGCTTTCGCGAGCATGTGGTGAGATGACGTTTTTACTGCGAATTGTTCCACAGGACATTTCTTTTTTTCCATAACCACATCGAGCTGTTTTCCGTTATTTCTGTGAGGCGTTTTATGCACTTGGTTCTTTTGTGCCCTTTGATTCCTACTTGGCCCAGAAATTGGTACAGGGAGCTTGCGACGAATCCTCTTGCTCCAACCTCCACAGCTCTAACAAACACGCTATACCCTTATTTTTCCAGCTCTGTTTTAAGATCTTCGTACTTGCTGGTTTTATACACGTGGCTTTGTTCTAATCGGTTCTCATATGGTATTGATAATTCTACCAGGATGATCTTAGAGTTCGCCCTTGAAAATAGAACAATGTCTGGTCGCAATCCCTTCTTAGTTATTATTTTCGGGTAACCATTACGCCAGCCTTAGAGGTCCGCAGATACCTCCCAATCGCCACCAGAATTAAGAAGTTTTTACCGGGTATAGCTTGATGATAAGTTGGTTGTCTAAAGCCGGCATAAGCCTTTCCCCCCTCTGTAACAAATTTATGGGTTAAATCAGATGTCTCAGCTCTCATTAATTCTGGATAGATCTTACCAGCTCGACCAATACACTGTTGTGCCTCTAAGTGTATCTTCCGTTAGCAAGAGCTGTTTTGCAGGAACTGAGGACATGTTCCAGTGTCTGTGGTTTATCCTTACAAAGAGGACAGGTTGGATTGCTTTCTTTTTTCCACTTGACAAGGCTGCTCTTCGACGGAAGCAGGTCGTACGTAGAACGTATTAAATGCCAGATGTCATTCCAAGTAATGGACCTTTGCAATGCCTCCTCCCAGCTTGTCCATTGGCCTTGTTGGGACTGTTGAACTCCTTTTATTAGTCTTTTATTGTCCTCAACATTCCTTACTTCCTGAATTACCATGTCTCGGCGCTCTTTGCCGGTAGTCTGTGACCACCACTGCTTTTCACGCATCCCTAAAGCTTGTCTCCCTGTTTGGGTGAGTCCGAAGACTTCCTTGAAAGTTAGGTTGTCTTTAGCACTTACTATAGTGTCTCTGATATTCCACTTCCTTCCTGTTTTTAACGTAGGCTTGAAGGATTTGATCGTTTTGTCCTTGGAGTCGTCAAGCATCAATTGGAGTCTTATTTTCCCGGATTTAAATTCCCCCATAACTGGCTTGAGTGGTAACTTCAATTTTGCTTGTCTGCAGTACAGTGCGACATTAGATAAGCCCGGAGGTAAACCCAACCATTTTCGGGTATATCTATTTATTTTAGACTCCATTGACTCTACTGCACTTATAGCAATTTCATATACAAGCAGGGGCCATAGTAGCATTTGAATAAAAACATGCTTAATTCTAAGACCAACAGCAACAAATATATGAATTAAAACTTAGTTCAATACTAACAATTTATTGATGAGAAAATAAAACAATGACTGACAATATAAAGTCCTTCCTGTGTATAGAGTCAAGTTTGAGAGACTTACCGGTGTGATTGAGAGGATATCTGGTATCTTCTGAATTAGTGATTTCTCGAGGAGAATTTCTGGTCGAAGTGCAGCCGGGAACTTGTCCGGAATCTATCTCTGGTGATTTTGGTATTTGTCACTAAAACTTCTGGGCTCATCACGTGATTGTTACATCCATTCACAGAAAGACTCTCTCTCACTTAACACCACACACAGGAATAAACATTTTACTGACCCAACAAAGCTAAACATAGGTTTTACACAACGAGCCTGAATCCAAAGACAGTTCATGAACACTAACTTTCCGGTAAAGAAAAAGTTCCGGGTGTAAGAAAAGAAGGCCATGCTGGCAGTCTTCTGGGACATGAAAGGACCCATAACTATTTCCTTGAAAAAAAAAAGGTGCTACTGTAAACAGAGCTTCCTATTGACAATTCGTTGGACAAAATTGACCTTATTTCGTACAATTTTATATACGGATAAATTGAAATATAAAATTTGTTTGTCAATGTTATATTCGTCATTTTTATTCTTATAATTTTGTTTGTGTATTTGATGTGTTCTTTTTATTAAATCAAATAACCAATACCATTTCAATATCATATAGAAACAGAAGATTCATTTCTCATTTTTTTCAGTGTCGTTCTCAAGCTATCTTGGTTGAATATCGGATGACCTGCTTCACTATTTATCTTTCATTAGAGATGTTATTTTCGTTTCTCAAAGACCTTCTCTCTCACCGTATTGCTTTCTTTTTGTTATTTATGTAATTAATTTCTTTTCATTGTAGAAAACATTGCTGCAGCACCGACAGGTAAGATATTCATTTAGTATATCTCAGTAATATATATATAAGAAAAATGGGACTAAGTAACCAATAAGCACCCCAAATCATCAACTTAATGAAAGGTTCATATTTTAACTCGTCACCGGTAACTTCCGCTTCCATATTTTTGTAAACAAATGCTTTTAATCAGAAGTTTATGGAGATGTTGAACTCACAAAAAATTAAATAAATAGATGCTTGGTACACGTAATCAAATTAAAATTCAATAACAAAATCTTTTTTTAAATAAATACTTTTTAATCAGAAATTGATGAATATTTTTCAACACTTACGATGATTTAAAAAAAGACGAAATATGTTTTTTTATACTAAAATACATTTTACTTAATCAGAAGAGAAATGCAATTATGTTTATTTAAATAAAAATACAGTTTTTATTTACAAAATATTTTTATGCTTATTTAGATAAAAGTATATCGTTCAGAAATAGTATCACACAATTTGTAAAAATTTGTTTTTGTCAGATACAATATAATTGCAAAAATCGTCTGTTCGTTTATTTTCAGATTAACGAAACTTACCGGTGTAGAGTTAAAATATGAACCTTTCATTAAGTTGATGATTTGGGGTGCTTATTAGTTACTTTGGCCGAAAAATGAATAAAATTACCTAAGTCACAACTTTTTGACCATCAGATAAATGTTGTTGACAAAGAAATAGTTCTCACAGTAGATTATTATTTCAGTACTTACTGTTCATGTAACTCGTGATATCATAGGTAGGATTTATTATAAACATATGTCAAAACCTTTATTTACTCTAATGATTACAAATATGTTAATACGGTACTAATGCGGAATAACGCGCAAGAGATGATATCATTAGAGTACATATATAAAAAAGCATTACATTTCATGGAAATACCCGAAACCTTTGAGACGCTAGGGTTAGTTTTAGGGTTATAGTTAGGCTACTTCGGGGGGTTTCGTAATCTAATGCTATTTATACGTAAACTGCGATTCTAATGGTATTATCTATTGCGCGCTATTCTGCATTTGTAAAGTTAATGCATGAAATACTTGGGTTGAGCAGAATTACTCAATAACCACGTTTGTATTTTATCGTACATTGCATTTAAACCTTGTATATATTGGCAAGGCTTCAATAACTTTTTGGGTACTTCATCCCCCTCTTCTTAGAATTTATTTAAGATTAATCACTAAAATTTACATATTTTTAAGCAAAAAAACATTTTTGTAATTGTCTACACTATATATTGTACATTGAACATAAGAAGAAAAAAATGAGATAGTGGTCAGGAATTAACACAATCAGCATCTTGAGTGATTAAGGTTAGTATATAGAATTAAAAACCGAAGAATCTTTGACAAGTTTCATTCCTAGTAACAAACATTTATTTGAAGAAAAAGCTGTTTTTTGCCGCTTTTTTTTCCGTTTGAATTTTTAATCATCTATTTTTCGTTCTATTTTAAAGTAATGATCAATGTTCATTTTGTAAGGCGATATTCTTCTAGTCATTACTTTACATTTATTAGTGTCATGTTATTTCTTTTAAAAAGAAATCAAAATAAATCCACTTATAGTCATTGTTATTAAACATTGTTATTATTACTATTAAGTGAGTAGTACCGGGAATATTATATCATTCATTGTTCTTGCATCCAGTGTGTGATTAAAAATTCCTTCATGGTATTACAACTCACATTGTTTGATGATTGATTCAAGTCGAATTGAAAGTCAAAGTTCTTTCCAGAAAAATTTGCATACAAATTTTTGTTATTTGGTTCCAAGCTATAATTAGTGAGGGTCTGACCTAAGCCCAACAACTCGAACCCTTTTTTTATTAGTAATTATGGGGCTATGTTAAGTTCGTTTGGTACTGGTATCTTAACCCTAATAAAAGCTGGTTGTTTCTTCTTCTGGGCTGGTACGCTGAAATGGAACTTAGGAACGAAAAGGCACGAGAAAGGAAAAAGACAAAGGCAGAAGGTGACTTTATGACTTAGGATTTATTGACCAGGTCATAGTGGCCTGTAGCGAGGGAAAATCTCCCTGGCTAATAGGACCAACTAGACCCAATTACGGCCTCAGTTCGAATGGCCGAGGTATTATCTTGGGGGTAGGGAGTCAGTCCCTTTTCTCGGACATGCGCAAAAAAGGTTCTTCAAGGCCCCATGTGTTTTTTTATTTTATTTTTAATTCATTTTTATTTTCGTATTTTTTAATCCCCACATAATTCAGAACTCCCATATTCTTATTGTTGCTTTAATTTGCTACTTCTTTCGTGTCTCTCAGTTCTCAATATCACTTGAGTCTCTTTCTTCGCTTGCATCAGATAGGTCTTTATAATCAACTGGTTTTATGCAAACACTACAAGTATTGTGGATTTCGTAATAGCACTCCAAACAGTAGACAGCATCACAATCTTTGTTTTCACAGTGTTTGAAATTCAATATGTCGTCAATGTTGCCCTCAATATTGCAGCCAATACAAAATTTGACGTCCATGTTCAATATATTTAACACATGTTTAAATATAGGAAACTTAGATACCATCTTACCCTTCCAGCTATTCTTTGTACTACAAATGTTTTGGTAATTACAGCGCATTTTTCGCCGCATGGACTTCAAGAAACTACCTCTACACAATAATATATTGAAGTACTGCCAGTGTGCCCTCTCTTTGGCTTTTTGAACATAAAAATGGTCACATATAACATGTCGCAATCGAAGGCCATACGCTTGGAGAATCACTGACAGGAGACACATGACAAAAATAGCTCCAATCGTATGATATACAACAATATTTGGCTCGTTAGGGTTGGGTAGACAAGCTTTAGATTTTTCAAACAGATCATCGTTTTCTAAAGGATCAAACAAGGAAACCATAGAACGAATCATGTCAGCATAGGGACTTTTTCCTCTTACATGTAACTTCAGACGAGGAATGGATCTTTTGTCTACTTTGACGGAGAAACTGCTTCGGACTAGATATAGGATCCAATAAAGTCCATAGTCGCATAAAAGATAGAACCCAATTGTTAAAGAACTCATTAAAAGAAAAACAAATCCCGTGAGAAATTTTTTCTTTTCACGAGAGGATAACCTCAAAGCAAACAAATCAATATATTTCTTTTTCTCTGATTTCTTTAAAGGTAAAAGAGTTTCTTTTCCTTGAAGCATTCTATCCTTATCAATTTCATAAAAAAGATTTGACAAGTAGACATTGTCAAATTTGTTTTTACTAAGATATTTCAACCGGTAGTGCACCGCTTTCATGAATACGAAGAGAATTGCAAAACCAGTTGGAATACCAAACAGTTGCATTTCCATCATAAAAACAGATAGTCTCTCTTTAACTTGACGCAAAACATCATCTCTAACCTGTGCATAACTTTTTGTCTGTTCAATAGATGCCTCGTACACGTGATTAACAACGATTTTAAAGTAAAACATGTCGTGAAGATTTCGAACTGCGTTTCCGACAGGAACTGCAAATGTTTCCCGTAAAAAATTCTTAATGACTTCTGTAACTGAACAGATCATTTCGACGATACGTGCTAAGTGGCAAAGGTTCTTAAATATGTCGACCAAATTGCATAGATCAACAAAAGCCGTCGCCACTCTTTCCCTACAATCTTGGTTAGCATCTTTGAATGCTGTTACGCACTTCTGGTAAGGTTCCAACATCTTATCATTGCAAACATTAACTATATTACTGAGCCAGGCGAAGAGTCGGTTGATGGAAGCAACAAGCTCTTCCATGCCTCTTTTCATCGACAGAAATGCCTGCTGGGTCATTCGGCTGTAGTGGTTGACTTTTGCGACAAACTTCTCAATTCCACCGACTATACCAGACAAAGGATCAAGCGCTGTAGATAAGAGCTTCTCTGTTTGGTTATTAGCCACTTCTTGGCCACAAGTCATGGCGCTTGTCATGACCACGATGTTGTGATTGAAATTCATCATCGGTTCGTTTAAAGTGAGAATGAAAGCGTACATGATAAGAAAGCTTCTACCTTTACTTGTAAAAAGAGCCGGGACAGCCAAGAGTATGACGCATCGAATTGTTATTGAATGGGCCATTCCAATAGAAAAGATGGAACCAACTGAGAGAAAAATCAAACAAGCAATGAAAGCTCTAATCTTAAGCTGATAAACAAATACAAAATAAAGAAATATATTCAGTGTAGATCCAAAAAGAAACCAAAAAAAGTTCCGAAGAATCTCATTAGCGTATCCACCTTCTTGGAATGCCGAGGTATTTTTTATATATGGAACAACTTTTTTCCAATTTGAAAGATTTTTAAAATCATGATCAGTTTTCGTTTCAAAGTCGGACGCTTTTAGTTTTTCAAGAGTTTTATTTTTTTCCCTCTCCAATTTTGTAAGAGCTAACTTGATACGTAGAGCGTTAGTTGCTTTTCTTGCAAGCATCTTCAGTTAATGTAGTATATTCTTTTGAGAAAAAATGTATCCGTTCCTTTTACTCCCTGCAACTATTTGAAACTGCGAATTTATTAAACGATCTCTAATGAGTAAAGACAGCGCGGATGAACAAGAATTTTTAATAAAAGGAAAAAAGTGAAAAAATAACAGAATAAAAGTTTGACGAAATGACTTTTCGTTTTATCTTTCCTTTTTCCTTTTCACTAATATACAGCCATAGTGCGTTAAAGTATAAAAGCAATATTAATGATAGGGATTGTTATTCAATAACATTTCATTGGTAAATCAGCAGTCCATGAAATTTTAGTGAGTATCCATTAATAAATCATGTTCATAACTTTTTACTCTATTTTAGTCACATTTTCCTCGTATAGAAATATATATTGTCTAATACTTTTCTAGACAGAAATACATTTTCAAAGTTTAAAAAACAGTAAAAACAAAGTTGACTGGTTAGTATGAACGCTTTTTGCAACGCTATCTTTTCAAAAGTTTCCTTTTGAATAAAAAAATAAAAAAGCAGAAGTGGTGGTCAGAATCACGCGTCATGACATGGTGATGTAACAATTATGGTGCTGAGTTTGACATGCGCTCATGTTTATTAACTGGTTTAGATGTGTAGCGTTGTTTGTATTCGCCTGGTGAGTTGTCTGCCCTTTTAGTTCCATGATGCCCGCTAGGGCACCAGTATAAAAGCGCCGGTTTCAAAACCTTCGCTCTCTCTCTTTCAGAACTACGAGCCACATGGGGTAGATTCTATCTAAACCCTCTACTTACATTACTGTAAGTTTACAGCATGGACTATCGCTTGTCTCATGTCAGTACTCTTTTATTTATACTTTGTATCTTTCATGAATGTGTATCTTTATTGTGTAACTCTGTTTACCGTATTATGAACGTTGTATTCTACTGTTATCCATGTGCTGTGTATTAAATGTTTGTCTATTAACCTTTGTCGGAGTTATTTTATTTAAAGTACTGAATAAACATCCTTACAACTGGTGACGTCCCGACGTGATGTGAACACTTTTTCGATGGTCGTAAAGTAACTATCAACATAACTTTTTAAAAAAAGAAAAAACCAAAGAAATTATTTTTTTCTCCGACAGTTATGGACACATTTTTTTTTTACAGCGCGATGTCTTCTAAGAAGTTTTAAGAAGATTCAACACCAAGAATTTTTTTTTACCTCGAGGAAATAGTAAGCCATCAGCCAGGGACAGTGACACGTTCCCCCCCCTTAGGGATACAGGCATCTTCAATTCGGACTACTAAGGATACGCACAACCTGATTACAGCCGCAAGGCTACTCAGCGAAAAAAATTTTGCTACACCTCTGAAAATGAGATGTCATCTAAAATGTCCATTTCAGAAATTACGGTAGCTGTGCCTCCCAGACTCAAAATACCAACCTTGAAATTTCAACTCGACCTTGGCGTCTCTGAAAGACATTTAACCAGGTCAGCATTGAAGAAAATTTCAAGTTTTTTATCACACCACACAGAGACATTTGCTCCATATTTCCCCAAACTGTTGAAAATTGTACACCTGTTCAGAGAATTTATATGCTAAAAGTGAACCTGAAATAATGTTCGTAAAGGATCTTAACATGTTTCTTTTGAAACACCTGTACAGAAAATTTTATATGCTAAAAGTTGGACCTGAAATAACGTTCGTAAAATTCTTTTAACATTTGTTTTTTTCGGCATTTTGTGCCTACCATTTTGTTTCCAGGAGAAAAATTATTCCTCAAGGATAAAAGCAGTCCTTATTTCAACTCAGGAATTTGAAGAAAGTTGATTTCTTTAAATTGTAACCATACCACATAGGAGTTTTCTCACTGACTTATACTTGAAAATTCTCTGTGTATATTTTAAATTGCATTCCTGTTTTTTCATGTTTTTATTTTATAGTTTGCGGAATATGCATATGCAAATTTTATTTCTGTTTTGTGTCTGGAACTTTTAACTTGAACATTCGAAACTCTTCTTTTCCTTAAAGGAATATAATTTTTTGTTTGCTGTCTAAAAAATTTTTGCCCCGCTAAAATTTAGGGGGGAGTATTTGTAGCAGTTGTCTGCCCCTTTTAGTTCCATGATGCCGCTAGGGCACCAGTATAAAAGCGCCGGTTTCAAATCTCTTTATAGTTTTCAGAACTACGAGCCACATGGGTAGATTCTATCTAAACCCTCTAGTGGGCTCCGCCCCCTTACATTACTGTAAGTCTTTACAGCATGGACTATCGCTTGTCTCATGTCAGTACTCTTTTATGTTATACTTGTATCTTTCATGAATGTATCTTTATTTGTGTAACTCTGTTTACCGTATTATGAATGTATTCTACTGTTATCCATGTGCTGTGTATTAAATGTTTGTCTATTAACCTTTGTCGGAGTTATTTGTATTTAAAGCATGTTGAACTTTAAACCATCCTTACAGATGTTTGACATTTTGAAATTCCATCACGTGACAGACGTTGACATTTGACATTGAAAATAAATAGAGAAAACGACGACCATTTCTTTCTAGCAATGAACCTACGAATCCTGTTAAAATGTAACAATACCATTGTCTTTTTAAAAGAAATATAAATAAGTGCAGTAAAATAATAAAAAAATAGCTGGATCCATGGAATTTTCAAGTGTATTCGTAGTCCCGACTTATTGATAAGCAGGTACATGATATTAAGTCAGCGTTCTATTATGGGTGATTATGCATAATGGCGCGCAAGAGATAATATCATTAGATTACGTATAAAAAGCATTACATTTCATGGAAATACCCGAAACTTTTGAGATGCTAGGATTAGGGTTAGGGTAAGGATTAGGGTTAGTTTTAGGGTTATGGTTAGTGTTAGGGTTAGTTTTAGGGTTAGGGTTAGGGTTAGTGTTAGGGTTAGGGTTAGGGTACTTCGGGAGTTTCCGTAATCTAATAGTATTTATACGTAAAATGCGATTCTAATGATATTATCTATTGCGCGCTATTCTGCATTTGTATCCTATTGTTTGAATATAGAGTAAAATAATTTGGAAAATTAAGAGTGATTAATGCAATTATTTGAATAAGTCAGTAATATTTTTAATATCCTTGTTTTAAACCAGTTTAAAACAATGAAACTGGATTTTCTTTGAACTTTATTACATTTTAACAAGAGGGCCGTCGCTTTTAAGTTTATACCAAAATCTTCGTAAACTTCAATTTGTAGGTTTAAGTTACTTTGATTTACGATCGCCTATCGTTTTCAAACGTTTACACACTGTTCCATCAGAGACCAAAGAAAAATGAAAGGTGCACATGCAAAAATTGGCAAAGAACAATAAGACACAATATATTATTTTAAGACACGGTTTTATTCAGGAAGTCGAGAGTTGGGGAGAGAGAAAAAGGTGGAAAGTTCATAAGCATGTATGTAATTATATATATCCGCAATGGGAATATTCATCGGGACAATTCGAACCCGCATAAGTATACATGTAAATTGAAGGGAAATATGAGGTGGTAAATTCTATAAGAATTCATGACAGAATGGGACACTTATCTTAATTTTGTCGATTCATCCATGGACTTGCGTTTGGTAAGCTTCGCTTATTTAGTGGTTCTGTTCTTGGCTGGGTGGATGACTATATGGGCCTAGTTTCTTCATCGCCGAAATGTGGTCGGCGTCCGACCTCCTCGGGGTTTCGAGTGGAACTCTGCATAGTAGAAAAATTATTTTTTAGGCTGCATGAAGACCGTCATCACCTATCCTCAACGAGGTGATGAGCCGCACTGTGTTCGCCAAAAAGGTCCGGAGTGAAAACTAAACTAGTGATAAATATCTCCCAAAAAAAAAGGTGGTGTACGTTTCTGTCAATTGCTTTGCCTTGTCCTACTCCCAAAAAGGTAGTGATGCGTATTTCTGTTAATCTCTTTGCCTTCCTTTTCTCCAGAGACCGGCCTATATGACAATAACTGTTCAAAGAAATTCTGCTCCAGATTGGGGTCCTTTAGTGGGACATGTACCTCAGCTCTGACGTCACAGAGTTTCAAGAATGTTCTGGGGTGTTCCCTTTTAACTTTCGAGTTTCGTTCTATAATCAATTTCGAGTTACTCGTAATACGTAACCCTGTACAATTCTAGTATGATAGATTTTGTAAAAGTGTTATTCTTCAAATCTAAGCATGATCTACTGATTTATGCAGTCTGAAGAAGTAAAGATGAACTCGTAAGTGACATCCTCCTGTGGAAACCAGCCCATAGACATGCTAGTGCGGGTCGTCCAGCAGCACATACATAGACCAGTTCTGTGCATATACTGGATGCTGCGCGGAGGACCTGCCAGGGACAATGAGTGACAGGGACGGTTGACGAGAGGTTGTTATAGATATCTGTGCCACCGGTGCGATATGATGATGATGATGATGATGATGATGACTGTTTTATGCAATAAAAACGGCTGTATTGACGATAATTTTCCTCAATAATAATGAAGGAATCTTGCATTTTTAATAAATGATTTAAAGAATACATTGTACTTCAAATTGAATAAAAATGCTGGAAATTGTATTTTATTCCAGAGCCTAAAGTTTCTAGCGAGTTACTTGCTCAAGAAGAATGTCCCAGTGATAAACCTGAAATCAACTGTGAAGTGGACCCTTGCAGTGTTACACCATATGGCCATTGTCCTTTATATCCCACAGCTGTCTGCAGGTAAGTAAACGTTTCTCCTGGGAGATAAGCAGTTTTATCATTTCACTTAAATGCACAGCTAGAAACCGGACATCAAGTTCCTTTTTCTTTTCAATTTATTCTATTTCTGTGTTTGTCATTATTTTTAGTTGACACAAGAGGTAGATAAAATAAGAATACATGTCAAATCCTCCACAGAAAACGACTGTGACCCGGTCATGGGTTGGTGCAGACCGGAATTAAGATACTGGAAATACTTAAGAAAATCTTTTTTTGTCGGCGATCAGAATTTATAAATAAAAAAAGAATAAAAAGGATTTTTCCACTGAAAAGGTAAAGAGTGTGCGTAGATAGGAATCAGCAATAAAATTGACCACCAGCATATTTAGTTCAATGTTAGAATAAAGGACTTTTTTTCCGCTAAGCAAAGATAAATAGCGAAGGTAGATAAGAATCAGCCCGACGGTTAAAATGGGGACCTGTCCTTTTGTTTAGAAGCGCTAAAAGCGTCTGGATAGCTTGACTGGTTGATCCTTCAGAGTTAATGAAAAGAATGAAAAGATCTTTTCTTAGATAAAAAAAAATCAAGCGAAGGTTTTCCGGTGAACTCTTTGTTTAAAATCCACTTAAAGTAACCGGGAGAGATAGCACTTGGATTGATGAGCGGAAGTGAATTCGATTGGCTGGTTAGAACTAAAAGAGGGCGGTGCTTTTCCAGAGTAGGAGGTCTAGAAGAGGTCACTGATATCCTCATGCCGGCCGGAAATACGAATTTCCGGGTCGGGAAGCTATTTAACTGAGATCTCTCTCTGGTTGAATCAGAAAAAGCTGTGATTGCTTGAGAATCAGATGATTTTAGTGGGCTAGCAGATGAAACTTTGAACTTGTTCGTTGTGAGAACGCAAAAATCCCGTAGCCAACAGTTAAACTGACTTCAGCCAACATTACCGAATAACTCAGCCGACAGGACACTTTAAGAGTTACCCTAACAATAATTTCCATAACTCGTAATATTTTCCGACCAGAACACATTGATTTGAGGTCCATCACTCCCACTTTGAGTAAGAAATAATTGTTTGTATTCTTTTGTTATTTGAATATAAATGTTGTTGAGTTTGAAGAAGAAAAAGTGTCAGTGCTGCTGCATGGCTGCACCACCTGGATCCTAACGAAGCGACTAGAGAATAAACTAGATGGGAGCTGCACAAGAATGCTGCGGGTGATCCTGAACAAGACGTGGAAACAGCACACCACTAGAAAGCAGCTGTACGGCCACCTGCCACATATCACCCAAACCATCCGAGTAAGACGGACAAGACACGCAGGACACTGCTTGAGAAGCAAGGACGTCCTCCTGTGGAAGCCAGCACATGGGCACGCCAGTGTGGGCCGACCAGCAAATACGTACATTGATCAGCTCTGTGCGGATATAGGATGCTGCACAGATGACCTCCCGAGAATGCTAAGCGATAGGGACGGATGGAGAGAGATTGTCATGGATATCCGTGCCAACAGCGCGACCTGATGATGATGATGACATGCCAAATACATTTTATATACAGTTTTAAATGTGAATACTTGTAAAATACATTTCATATCCAATGTTATATCATTTTAGCTCAGTCGGTAGGGCGTTTGGCTAGAAACCACAAGGTTCCTAGTTCGATTCCGGCCCTTGCCTACTCAGCGTATGAGTAGCGCAGGTATCTGTGCGGTAAAGTAAGGAGCTGATGGTAGGTGTGGCGCTCCACCTCAGATGCAAAACAATCTCCTTTGTCTAGCGCTAGTGAAAAGGGTATAGACTCCCTCGCTGATTGGCTGATACCGACTTTAGGCCACCCCGACGACTCTACTTTACTATAAATGAAGTGAAGGTCAGTATCGTTTTCAAGGGTTTCAAAAATCAAACTTTCCGCAGTGAAATAAAGCAAAAACAGATTCTTTCAAAATAATAAAATTATGAAGTTCACTCATCTCAAATGTTATTGAATCAAATTTTAGTGAATATGAGATATCGATGCAAATCATCCCTTCTCTGAAGAAAAAGGAAATATGTTCTTGTTAGGTAGACCTAACAAAAATTGAGTTGCTCCCCTTTGATCAGTAAGGGACTGGCGGGAACTCGAATATGGGAATTCCGCCATGTTACTTTGGGCTGGGTCTTTGGACTGTACAGACGTGCGTTAGCACGGTTGAACTAGTGACCACCGTGCGTTAGCACGGTTTGGCTAGTTAAGTCATTTTTAGGGTAGAAGCATTTTCTACCCTGTGTTAAACAAAGACTGACAAGCAGAGAGTCAGCAGACAAGGCCACTGGCCGCATGTGCAAACACACATATGACAACACAAAGGACTGGCCCATGTGACAAACACGCACATGATACACACAGAGTTGAATTCTATCCAAAACCATCCGACTGTATTCCCTGTCAGTGAGAATAAATAAAACAAATATTTTTATATGTTAAATATATTTCACTGTTTTTATTATTATTTTGACTAGCAAAAATATGCACCCTCCGGGTGCAAGTATTTAAGTTTTAATGTAATAAAATATTGTATTAAATTAGAAAGGCTAATGAAACTAAATAAGAATGCAGATAAAAAGATTTGAAACAGGGGGGTATAATCGAAAAATAGAACAACTGAAACTAACACTCCCATCACTCTGGTCTTTCATTGTTATTTTTTCTAATTTGAGTATTTAGTTAAAAGAGGAAGTAAAGAATAAAATTACTGTTATTTCTTCTTGTTAATGGATTTCATTTAAGATTCATTGAAGAAATGTTTGCTTATATTCATTAAAATAAAACCAAACAATTAGAAATCAATAGTACTAAACACATATTTATTAAAATCACATTTCAAATATCAATATGCAAATTAGCCTTCCCGTTCACACTGTAAACCGTTATTTTGTTGTATATATAAATATAATTGCATGTTATTAATATGTGGATATGGTCAACAGCATTAATAATGTAAAACAATCTTATTAATAATTGAGATTTAAATAAAATCATTGCGATTGTGATGTCAATAACAAAGGGAATTGTGACTTGAGTAGTAATACAGTTTCGGTTACAGACAGAAAAACACACAATCTCCATTATAATAAGATATTTCATACATCTCGGGATATAACAGTTCTCTTCATTTTTCTAAACTCCAAAAACTTAAAAATTAGACTTTTAACTGTTCATATAATAGATGTTGATTTACCAGGTTTGAGTACTAGTGTCTAGCCACATTGAAGAGACGTCAAAACACGGTGTGTGTGGATGGCTATGGCTATATAGATATATATGTGTATATATATATGTGTGTGTGTGTGTGTGTGTGTGTGAAATAAAAAACATATAAATCATTTTATAAGATTTCTAAGAAAGGGAACGTTTGACCTAAATTAAATTGAAATAGGTCTGATTCTTGGAATCATTTTGGGCTCGCTGTTGCTTGAACTTAACATACAAATAAACTGGGAAGTTAAATATCCCTCTCACACTTACTACCCAATCTCTCTCTTTGCTCACACAGAGAAACTAACATATATAACGAAGAGATGATAGATATACAGATAGAGGGGGAAAGTGACAGGGAGAATGGGAAGAAAGAGATGGGTCAGTTTTTTTACTTAATTACAAATTACGATTAATTAGAACCAATTAAAAAGGAAGTAAAAAAACTCAATCCTAAAAACAAGGAACATTTCAGTATGAATTTGTGTCATTAAACTAAACAGGAAAACAGCCTTTAGCAAACATCATTGATTCACTCAGCTTTAGTATAATAATATATATACATATATATATGTGTGTGTGTGTGTGTGTGTGTGTGTGTGCATATATATGTATGTGTTTGTATGTGTGTGTGCGTGCGCGCACGCACGCACGTGTGTGTGTGTTCTGACATAAATGCAAACAGGCATATAAAGTGCACTCCAATCTTAGCAGATATATTCTAAAAAGTAAAAATATATATATTTTCCTTGATCTTGTAAAGTTTTTAAATGCCATCCTTGGCCAGTTGAAAAAGGGCTTAAAGTAAGTAAGTCCTGAGTTATGGAATCCTTTAGTAAGGGAATAAGTCCTATCCTGTGTATAAGTCCTATCCTGCGTATAGTTAAAGGTCCAGTGATTTAATCCTATATCCGTCGTCAATGAAAGTCAAAGTAGTTATGGTCAGTATGCTCCGTTTAAGTATTGTATCAGCAGCAGAGTACTGCCAGCGATTGGCCAAGAGTTTGATCACATAGTTCTCGTCGAGTCTATAAGTAGGAACGGGTATCTAGCACACACCTTATATACCAAAACAGAAGGGCACCTCATTTGGTGTAATGGTTAGCAAGCTAGATTAGCAGACCATTGTTAGTGAGTTCGATTCTCACTGGGCGCCCCACACTTCTGGCCTTGTGCCATATCTAAGCTAAGCTTAGTAAATAACTATATACCAAAACAGAAGGGCACCTCATTTGGTGTAATGGTTAGCAAGCTCGCTTCGCAAACCATTGTTAGTGAGTTCGATTCTCATTGGGTGCCCATACTTCTGGCCTTGTGCTATATCTAAGCAAAGCTTAGTTTTTTTAAAGGCACCCGACGTGGTGTAATAGTTAGCAAGCTGCTTCGCAGACCATTGTAGTGAGTTCGATTCTCACTGGGCGCCCCACACTTCTGGCCTTGTGCTATATCTAAGCAAAGCTTAGTAAATAACTATATACCAAAACAGAAGGGCACCTCATTTGGTGTAATGGTTAGCAAGCTAGATTAGCAGACCATTGTTAGTGAGTTCGATTCTCACTGGGCGCCCCGCACTTATGGCCTTGTGCCACATCTAAGCAAAGCTTAGTAAATAACTATATACCAAAACAGAAGGGCACCTCACGTGGTGTAATGGTTAGCAAGCTCGCTTCACAAACCATTGTTAGTGAGTTCGATTCTCACTGGGTGCCCCATACTTATGGCCTTGTACCATATCTAAGCTAAGCTTAGTAAATAACTATATACCAAAGCAGAAGGGCACCTCACGTGTAATGGTTAGCAAGCTCGCTTCACAGACCATTGTTAGTGAGTTCGATTCTCACTGGGTGCCCATACTTCTGGCCTTGTGCCATATCTAAGCTAAGCTTAGTAAATAACTATATACCAAAACAGAAGGGCACCTCACGTGGTGTAATGGTTAGCAAGCTAGATTCGCTGACCATTGTTAATGAGTTCGATTCTCATTGGCGCCCCACACTCATGGCCTACCATATCTAAGCTAAGCTTAGTAAATAACTATATACCAAAGCAGAAGGGCACCTCACGTGGTGTAATGGTTAGCAAGCTAGATTCGCTGACCATTGTTAATGAGTTCGATTCTCATTGGGCGCTCCATGCTTCTGGCCTTGTGCCACATCTAAGCTCAGCTTAGTAAATAACTATATACCAAAACAGATCTCCACCGACCTTCCATTATTGACGATTCTTATCTACTGGTATTTAAACGTTACTATTATCTTCAGAATAGTTCATACTTTGTTTCCAATTTTTTAAGTTCTCTATGTTCTCCAATAACCTAATATAATGAAACTAAAATGTGTTCTAAACGGCTGTACCGTAACACGCTCTATTAATATGCCTTTTTTTATTACTCAAACTACTTCAGGAATATAACCTGTAATGCTTTGTAAGTGAGGAAACACTGAAAATTATGGTATGTAGCATGAATATGTTATATCTTGCTGTCACTCAGACTCCGGTGTAAGACCATCAGCTAACACTGATGGGAAAACCCAAAAGGAGTAAATAATAATAATAATAATAATAATAATAATAATAATAATAATAATAATAATCTCATTTTCAATTTTTTTCAGGCCGTACAAGTGTGGCTGGTGTTCTGCCAGATGGTACAACGAGTTGAACGAACGAGTCTACTGCTATGCGTTTTAAGAAGACATATACAAAAATCAACAAAACGCTATTACTCAATCCTCTATAATTTTTAATACTCAGAAATGATATGCATCTTTATGAACACTATATTCCCAAAGAAAAATTTGCAGGACCTGAAGAGCATTGAAAATCAAAACACAATATTCTAGCACTATAATGAATGTTTAAAATTGTGACAATGATATTTGCTTTAGTATATTTAAAATTTAATATCTTATATAAAAGAAATGTATTGCATTTTAGATAAAAATGTTAAAACAATCCACAACTTTAGCATGAAAAAACCTAGTACATCTTTTCAACTTTTATAAATGGAAATATTATAAATAAATTTCTTTTATCTGGAAAATAGTTATTATTTATATGTGTGCTTTCTTCACATACACACGAATACATACACCCACAAATACACACACACACACACACACACACACACACCAAAACAAACTATCAAAATTGAGAAAGACTTGGGCTCTTCTAGAGAAGTAAGGACGAACTCATTAGAGACATTCTCCTATGGACTTCTACACGTGGACAAACTAACATTGGCCAACCAGCAAAATCTTACATTCATCAGCTCTTTGTGTAGACACTTGACGTAGTCTAGATGATTTACCAAGTGCAATGGCCAATTGCCATGGATGTTGTGAGAAAATTTAAATGAACCCATGCTGTCAGGATGCCTTGAGTTTGAGTTTGAGTTTTGTTTAACGGCATATCAACCTCTGTGGGTCATTTAATGCCAAAAAGGTTATTTTGGATTTTAAAGTAGTGGTTCTATGGAGATAATTGGTTATGTTCTGTTATATTTTGTTGAAAAGGTTGCTTTTTTTAATAAAATTTAAAATGTTTTCAGGGTTTGTATTCTTGAAGATGTCTTTCAGGTTTCTAGCTTGATAGTAATTTGCGCGGATATGTTTAAGTCTGTTACAATTTAGAAGGATATGCTTGGTTGTAAGTTGTACTTTGCATGTTGGGCACACTGGGGCACCCTCCCCTTTTAACAGGTACGAATGGGTAATGTGGGTGTGCCTAATACGCAATCTGGCGAGTATTACTTCTTCTCTTCTAATACTTCTGTGGCCCGTCGGCCACTCTCCAATAACTTCTTGTATTTCATGGAGCTTGTTTTGAGTCAGATTGTCCCATGATTTCTGCCATTTGTCTAATATAAATTTGTTTATGGTTGGTTTCAGATCTGTATATGGGATTTTAGATTTGCTCATATGTGTCTGAAGTGCCTTTCTTGCGGCTTTGATGATAATGAACTCTTTAACAGTGATACAGTTTTCTTAGTATGCTGAGGAATACCTATGAAAAAGACCAATTAAGTAAGTAAAGAAATGTGCAAGTTCAAATTTATTACAAAAGAAATACAATAGCAATATTAGAATATTTACCAATTAAAGAACTTATAAAGAGGAAGGCTGCATGAAAGATTTTCAGCAGAAAACATAAGCCAATATTTTAGCATTTACCAAAACAACCATTTAATAAGTGTTGTGAGTTTTTAAGGGGTCAAATAAGAACAAAACGACGGGTAACAAATGTAGAAAAATGTATTAACAGAAAGTAGACAAATACAATAGAGATAAGTGGAAATTACGTCCGACAATAGAGGCATTGGCTTACTCGCATTGGCTTACTGCCAAGCCACAATTATCCCTGTTACTTATAGTAACCCGTCGGCGCATTCCATTGGTCAATAGGGTATATCACCTATAACAATAAGAAAAAGGGATTAGCATAGAGCTTAACAGAAAAACGGTGCAAAGAAAAAAATTCTGAAAAAAAAAATATGTGAGTCCCACAATGAGGAATGTGTTTTAATCATAAAGGGTTTGTTTGTTATGTAAATGATGACTAGAAAATTTCTCTTTAAAACAAAACAAAAACAAACAAAAAAAAAAACCCAGACAATTCTGTGATTGATGAAAAAGGCAAATTACCACATTTTCAAAATCTGCCAAAAACATATTTTAGTTGATATGAGCTGTAAAACTTATTTTGTTGTAACTTGGTAAGAAAATGTTTCTGCGTTTGTCTCACTGTTGAAATGGGAATTATGCTAAAGTTATATAAGACATCATAAAATGCAATGAAAATTATACAAAAATTATTCAAGTCATTTTATTGTACATATGGTGTTAAGTATGGGCTGTTTGATGTCAATATTTAATAAAAGTGTTCAAACATTTAAAAGACCGTAAAACAATCAAGCACATGGCATAGAAGATAAAACTCTTGATTAAATAAACAAAATTGTATTAACAGAATGTATACAAAAGGGCAGCATTGAATACTGGGTGAGGTTCAGCCAAAAGTTCTTTTTTTAAAGTCCAATGTAAAATGTAAGCTGATATTTCACAATTCACAAAGTGAGAAAGAAAGTGTAAAGTTTTTAAGTCACAATAATCATCAGTCAGGCAATAGTGGTACTGATATTTAGTTTGCCTCTGAAAGCGATAATTATTTAAAGAGAGAGAGATATAGGTAGATAGATAGTTCGTACCTTCTGCATTAAAAGTTCTTAAAACATGTGACAAGGATTCTCTTAGGCAGGCAAAATCTTTCTGCTTGAAAATGAAAAAGTTTGGGTTTAAATAGAATTTTGGTAGGCTCCGCGAGGCTCTATTTGATAATTTTTCTTTTTAAGCGGGAACGCCTCTGATTGGTTGAATTTTACGAATTTTATTTTTTTTATTCTCTTTTTCTAATATGCGCGATTCCATGCGCAAAACAATCATTTTTGTCGTTCGATCTCTTTCTGTCGAAGTATGAACTTCCGGTCGCCGCATACACAAGCAAACAACTTGAACTCTCAAGAGATTATCATTTAGTCGGCATCCTTCCATCTATTAAAGACGATGATGCAAAGTCAACTTTAAAACATTTTTTTATTTATCTACAGCTATGTGAGTGGCTGAACAGACCAATCGTTGAATGGCAATCTCTGGTACAGTGATTGCAAACAAAAGGTGGTGCTTGCTGTAGATGCTGTTGTCTCTCCTTTCTTTTAACTCTCTTTTCTGCGGCGGCTTCTTTACTCTCTTTTCACTCCTTTTCGTTCCTTGTTTGACGAGGAGGCACCAGGTCGCACGGTTTTCTACACAAGCCTCCCATGTGTCTATACCGATGTGGCATTTCATATAGTCCCACTGTAAATTAAGGTACCATTACTAATCTCTTTTTCATTGTTTCTGCAAAATTTAATCTTTCCTTCTTGTTCAACTAACAGTTTTACATTTTGAAAAAATAAGAGCAAAGGTGTATGAGACAAGGAAGTGTATTTGTATGTATAACATTTCGATTACAATTACATATTTTCCATTTATTAGTTTTAATAATTTAATTCCTTGGACTCTGCTGCTGATGGTACAATTTCTTGGTTGGAATTTTGACATAAAATCATAATATAATAATTTAATTCCTTGGACTCTGCTGCTGATGGTACAATTTCTTGGTTGGAATTTTGACATAAAATCATAATATAATAATTTAATTCCTTGGACTCTGCTGCTGATGGTACAATTTCTTGGTTGGAATTTTGACATAAAATCATAATATAATAATTTAATTCCTTGGACTCTGCTGCTGATGGTACAATTTCTTGGTTGGAATTTTAACATAAAATCATAATATAATAATTTAATTCCTTGGACTCTGCTGCTGATGGTACAATTTCCGATAGAGAACAATTTGAACAATAATCTTCAGGACAATTTGAACAACGCTTAGGATTGCATAAAATGGTGGAAGAGACCATAGCTAAAGTAGTTTGTCTTTAGATATCAATTATAAAGAATTGTATTTAGTTATAAACTGCTAGAAGAAAAGGATAATGATAATCGGAACTGACTACGATTTAGAATAATATTTTCAAACCATTCGTAAAACTAGCAAATATATGCACCCTCCGTAGGGTGCAAGTATTTAAGTTTTAATGTAATAAAATATTGTATCAATTAGAAATGCTAATGAAACTAAATAAGAAAGCAGATAAAAATATTTGAAACAGAGGTGGGTATAATAAAAAAAAATAGAACAAGTGAAACTTACTCTTCCATCACTCCCGTCTTTCATTGCTAAATTTTCCTAATTTAACTATTTAGTTAAAATAGGAAGTAAAGAATAAAATTACAGTTATTTTTTCTTGTTAATGGATTTCTTTTTAGATGTATCCCTGAGATTTTAGATAATATTCATTAAGATAAAACCAAACAATTAGAAATCAGTAATACTAATCACATATTTATTAAAATCAAATTTTTTAATATCAATATGCAAATTAGCCTTCCCATTCACACTGTAAACTGCTATTTTGTTGTATATATAAATACAATTGTATGTTATTAGTATGTAGATATTACCAACAGTATTAATAATGTAAAACAATTTTATTAATAATTGAGGTTTAAACAAAAATAAAATCCTGTAGAATGTGACGTAAATAACTAAGGGAATTGTGACTTGAGTAGTAATATAGTTTCGGTTACAGACAGAAAAACACACAATCTCCATTATAATAAGATATCAGTTTTAAAAGTGAAATAATCTAAAGTAGATACCGTTTTTGAAGGGAGGCCACTCTTATTCCTCAATTGTAATTATTCCCTTGAATAGCTTATCTTATTATAATGGAGATTGTGTGTTTTTCTGTCTGTAGCCGAAACTATATTACTATACAAATCACAATTCCTTTTGTTATTTACATCACATTCTCCATGATTTTGTTTTTATTTAAACCTCGATTATTAATAAAATTGTTTAACATCATTAACACTGTTGACCATACCTACATACTAATAACATGCAATTGTATTTAAATATACAACAAAAGAGCGGTTTACAGTATGAATGAGAAGGCTAATTTGCATATTGATCTTAAAAATTTGATTTTAATAAATATATGCTTATCATTATTGATTTCAAATTGTTTTTTTTTTTTCTTATTGAATATAAGCAACAATCTCGGGGATAAATCTTAAAAGAAATTCATTAACAAGAAGAAATAACTGTAATTTTATTCTTTACTTCCTATTTTAACTAAATAGTTAAATTAGGAAAATTTACCAATGAAAGATGGGAGTAATGGAAAATGATGGAAGAGTTAGTTTCAAAGTTGTTCTATTTTTCGATTATACCCCTTCTGTTCCAAATCTTTTTATCTGCATTCTTATTCATTTTCATTAGCCTTTCTAATTTAATATGATATTTTATTATATTAAAACTTAAGTACTTGCACCCGGAGGGTGCATATATTTACTAGTATATCTAATATATTTGATATTTATTGGTTTAAGTGATATTACATACATTGATGTCATTGCTAAAGAATAGACCCTTTGAATAAAATATGCATGAGTTATTGATTTTTATTTTACTTTTATAGTTTCCTAATATCTTTATTTTGTATACATACAATATTTACTGTTATAAAATTAGGATACATAATTAAGCAGTGATGCATATAACCACAAGATTCTGGGTTTGATACTAGCCCTCACCAACTCAGCACATGCATTGGTTGGATCTATGAACATAGTAACCAAACATGACGATATTACAATACAATATCAATCATCACATTCTCCATGATTTTATTTTTTATTCAAACCTCAATTATTAGTAAAATTGTTTTACATAATTAAGACTGTTAACAATATCTACATACTAATAACATGCAATTATATTTATATATTCAACGAAATAGCAGTTTACAGTATGAATGGGAAGGCTAATTTGCATATTGATCTTAAAAATTTGATTTTAATAAATATATGCTTAGTATTATTGATTTCTAATTGTTTGGTTTTATCTTAATAAATATGAGTAAAAATCTCGGGGATAAATCTTAACAGAAATCTATTAACATAAAGAAATAACTGTAATTTTATTCTTTTCTTCCTATTTTAACTAAATAGTTAAATTAGGGAAATTTACTACTGAAAGACGAGAGTAAGGGAAAATGGTGGAACAGTTAGTTTCAAAGTTGTTCTATTTTCTGATTATACCCCCTCTGTTCCAAATATTTTTATCTGAATTCTTATTCAGTTTCATTAGCCTTTCTAATTTAACATGATATTTTATTATATTAAAACTTAAAAACTTGCACCCAGAGGGTGCATATATTTGCTAGTGTATTGAATGTAAACAGAATAGACAGTGCTGTTTATAGAAGTATAACTTAAAGTTTCAACTGGAATTTAACTAAATTGGCAATTCTATTTTTGAAGTTGATAATCATAACATTTCCATTACACAGTCTAAATGCTTCAGTTGACTTTTTAGGGATTTTTTTTGTTTTATTGTCAAAATTTAACTTTTCATACTTTGAGTTTCCATGGGTGAATGGTTCAGTTTTGATGTGGATCAGACATTTAAATATGTTATAAATACTAGCAAATAAATGCACCCTCCGAGTGCAAGTATTTAAGTTTTAATGTAATAAAATATTGTATTAAATTAGAAAGGCTAATGAAACTAAATAAGAATGCAGATAAAAAGATTTATAACAGAGGGAGTATAATCGAAAAATAGAACAACTGAAACTTACTCTTCCATCACTCTCGTCTTTCATTGTTATTTTTTTCTAATTTAAGTATTTAGTTAAAAGAGGAAGTAAAGAATAAAATGACACTTATTTTTTCTTGTTAATGGATTTCATTTAAGATTCATTGAAGAGATTTTTGCTTATATTCATTAAAATAAAACCAAACAGTTAGAAATCAATAATACTAAGCACATATTTATTAAATTCAATTTTTTTATATCAATATGCAAATTAGCCTTCCCCTTCACACTGTAAACCGCTATTTTGTTGTATATATAAACATAATTGTATGTTGTTAGTATGTGGATATGGTTAACAGTGGCTTCGGCCTCTGGACCATTGATATAATTAACGGCGTCGATCCCAGGTGGCCATCCCCCCAGGCAACACCTGCCCCCTTGATTTAAAGGGCAGGGCTGGGTTTATTGCCCAGTGCCTGAGGCGCCCCCTTGAGGGAGAATGCCGACGGGATCAACGCAATTTTTCACCTGCCACTCCATGAGCTTCAGCTTGTGGGTGGTCCCACGTTAATAGGGACTTTGTGCCTGACCCGTACAAGTGGGGTACGCGGTAAATACTATGTGGATATGGTTAACAGTATTAATAATGTAAAACAATTTTATTAATAATAGAGGTTAAAATAAAAATAAAATCATTTAGTATGTGATGTCAATAACTAAGGGAATTGTAACTTGAGTAGTGATATAGTTTCGGTTACAGACAAAAAAGCACACAATCTCCATTATAATAAGATTTGTAATTATCAAGTAGTTGAAAAAATGGATAGGGAAGTGGAAACTGAAATTATCAAAAGCTTCATTTTTCCTTTCATCTTGGTGATCATAAGAGTAGATCACATGTTTAGTCTACACACACACACACACACACACACACTACAAATTAAGGTTTCTTTGTTTGCAAGTTCTATAAAAAGAAACCAAAGTTCCAAAAATCAAATCTGTTCTTGGAGTCATTTTCCTATGAATTACTTCTCCATCTCTGAAGTGAATTCGTAACAAATTTATAATAACTAGCAAATATATGCACCCGGGTGCAAGTATTTAAGTTTTAATGTAATAAAATATTGTATTAAATTAGAAAGGCTAATGAAACTAAATAAGAATACAGATAAAAAGATTTGAAACAGAGGGAGTATATTAAAAGATTTGAAACAGAGGGAGTATAATAAAAAATGGAACAACTGAAATTTACTCTTCCATCACTCTCGTCTTTCTTGTTATTTTTTCTAATTTAAATATTTAGTTAAAAGAGGAAGTAAAGAATTAAATGACAGTTATTTTTTCTTGTTAATGGAATCCATTTAAGATTCATTGGAGAGATTTTGGCTTATATTCATTAAAATAAAACCAAACAGTTAGAAATCAATAATACTAAGCGCATATTTATTAAATTCGATTTTTTTAATATTAATATGCAAATTAGCTTTCCCGTTCACACTGTAAACCACTATTTTGTTGTATATAAATATAATTGCATGTTGTCAGTATGTAGACAGTTAACAGTATTAATAATGTAAGACAATTTTATTAATAATTGAGGTTTAGATAAAAATAAAATCATGGAGAATGTGATGTCAATAACTAAGAGAATTGTGACTTGAGCAGGAATATAGTTTCGGTTACAGACAGAAAAACACACAATCTCCATTATAATAAGATATCTTCTGTACTCTGTTTCCTGGATGTCAGGATGTTAAACCATCTTCAAATTCTCATGTCTTATCTCATAGCCATCTTTCTCTGCCATATAAGCCTCATCTAAGTGGAGTACTACCTCCCAAAATACACCTGTCCCATGAAGGGGAGTAACTCTAGCTATTTTGTTAGGACTTATCCTAACAGTGATCAAAATGGGAATTCTGACTGCTTAAGCCGCTTGCTGTTGTTGATCAACATAAAAGATGTCCAAATGCAAGAGGAAAACATCATGAAATTAGTAGACTATTTGGTTATTTCCTATAACTCAAACATAAAAAAGGGGAACCACTCTTGACTGATAAATTATTTATTTATTTTTCCATTAAACTAACCCTAAACCCTAATCCTAAATCCTAACCCCGTCTTCTTTTTTACTAGTAGATCAATAAATAAATAATTTATCAGAGTGGTTCCCCTTTGTTTATGTTGGAGTTATAGGAAATAACCAAAAAGTTTTTTTTTTATTTACATATCTTTGTACAACATTTTGGTGATCCTTTTCTCTCGGTCAAAATTAAATGGATTAAACAAAAGACAGTTTATGTTTTGTTCTAAATGTGCCACGTTCATGATTTGTTACACAGATAGACACACGCACACAAGTGGACACGGACAGACGGACACATACAGTGAACGCGTGAAATAAGAAAGAGGGAAAGAAAGAAAGATAATAAACATTTATACGAGTTATATATATATATATATATATATATATATATATATCATACACTAACAACCTAAACATCTAAATAAAAATGATAAATATAATATATATCTCTCCTATATATAAGGGATGGAGCACTCTATGACGGCCTTTACATACAAAGTGATGTGTGTATTAAAACAGTTAAAATCCCTTTCACATTCTGTAGGTGATGACAGCCTGATGGCTAAGGTGACGGACTGACACTGAACCGATCGGATTTCAATCCCGGCTGTAGGTAGCTTACAAATGTCTAGCCACACTGAAGAGACATGATAAGTCGAAACATGTGTCTGTGGATGACTATATATAATATATATAATATATATATATATATATTATGGACTCTCTCGTCGATTTTCGACGCATCTTTATTATGCCGCTGTCGAGGTTCACTTTTGCCATTTTGGTTAAGTCAAAAATAAGAAGCAGTGCCAAAATAGCTTTTGTTGAAAAAAAAAAGAAAGTTCTTTGAGGAAAGGCTAGATTGAATCTACAAAAGGATGTTACGTGCTGTCTCGAACAAATTTTGGAAGCAGCACCCAACAAAAAGAATAGTAAGGCTACCATCACACAAACTATCAGAGTAAGACTAATAAGATATGCTGGCTACTTCTGGAGAAGTAAGAACGAACTCATAAGTTATGTTCTCCTGTGAATACCTACATATGGACACACCACTGTAGGCCGACCAGCAAAAACCTACATCAATAACTTCTGTTCGGATTCTGGATGCTACATAGAGGACCTGCCACACACACACACACACATACACAACACACACACATCCTGGTGTTGAACACTTCCTTTATCAAAAACTAGAAGCGGCTACTCAACGTCGCTTGGGTAGAGGAGAGTTTGTTTCGCAGATCCATTATTACTAACTGCGAGTTGGATCCTCGGTTCATACCGCATAAAAATCTCCATATAAAAAGCCCTGGTGGGAGGTTAGTTTTTTTGTTTGTTTGTTTTTTTCTTAAATATAAACCAAATCTTCATTATTTTTGCACAAAAAGCAAGCTCTGATGATAGTGAATGTGTATATATATATTCACTGTTGCTAATTGTTTTATTTTCTTAGTTTACTCCGGATGTACATACATACTAGGTATAACCAAAAATTCGGCTGCTAAAAATTTTAAAAACGAATTAAAATTAATTAAATCGATTATCTAAGGTCAAATTTTTGTCCAAGTCAAAAAGTAGTAACATAATGAGCATTAGTAAAAGAAATAAAAATAAATAAATAAAAACGGCAAAATAATATTACACATGTAATTTATTTTTAATACATTTAAAACGATTTTTTCGGCTAATTTCGCAGATGGCCAAACGCTGTTTAAAGATGGCGTGTTTACAAAATAAATTGTAACATTCACGATTGAAAAAAAATTACCAAAAATCAGAGAATTATCCGATTTTAATGAAATTTTCAGTATTGATTTATCAATTAATGGATTTTATAATGCAGTTATTTTGTTTCAAATATTTAATTAGGTATTTCTACTATGATAAATTAATATATAAAATTCATTTAAAATATGAGTAGCATGATTTTAAGTTTAAAATATTAGACTATTAGATTCTAAAAAATATTTTTTAATAACTACTTTAGTTTAGTATCAATCACCTATATTTTTTGATCAAAAACTGTATTGGAAATTTAGCCCCCCCCCCACACACACACTTTTTAAACGGAACAAATATTGATGTATATAGTTTTTTCTTTTATAAAATAATAGCCAATTAAATAATTATCGAAATGAGTAAAGATTTTTCGATTTTTGATACTTATTTACTACCCGAGCAGATTCTTTAAAATAATTTTTTCAAAGTTAAGTGACCTGAAAAAAATCAGAAAGTTTCGAAATAAAATAATTCATGCATTATAAAATCCATTCATTGATAAATCAACACTGAAAATTTAATTAAAATCGGATAATTCCCTGATTTTGAGTAATTTTTTTTTTCAAACGGGGAGGGGGGCCAGAATTGTATATAAAAAACACGGATTTTTCGATAAATTCGGTATACCTCATACATACATACACACCAACTGTCCTTTATATATGTATAGATAAATCCGTTACTAATGAATAAGCGAGTTCGATTCTCGCTGGATGCCACATAATTATTTTATTCAGTCTGATAGTTACATCTTATTCTTAATTATAAAAAAAAATTCAACTGTACGGTCCGTGATTCCCTTGCTAACAAGGTAGATAACTCGTCTGGAACAAAACTTAACAGTTATCTCCCTTTGTTCTTTAGTCGAACGCATAATTTATCGTCTGTTATGCAAGTTTCTTTTTTTAGTTGAACGCCAAAAACAAAACGTTTTAAAGTTTCAACTAAACCACCAAAACCTCAAAGATTTTAACTAATTTATGTTTGAACAGACATGGAAAAACAATCTCTGGAATTAAACAAGAGAAAGAAAAAAAAAAGTACAAGATATGTAGAACTGGAATTTCTAAAATGTTCGTCAATATTTTTTGCAATTTAATCGAATCTAATTTTCTAAATTAATTTATTTTAATAATTGATTTATATTTTTTAAAAATTTATAAATATCGAGATTCATCTTTTTCTTCTTTTTTTGTTTCTTTTTTAATGTTGTTTTTGACAAAACTATTTTTGAAAAGTTAAATACAATTTTTTTTAAATTGGTTCTAAATTTTCTTTTTCGGTTTTGCATAAAAAATAAAAAATCAAGATTTATTTTTAATTAAAAAAAAAGAAAAGAAATGAATTAATATTGGTGAAAACTTTCTTAGTTTTAAAAGTTTTCTTATAAATATTCGTTAACATTTTTTTCTCTACTACTGAATGTAAGTAACCAATATTGACTTTTAAAAAAGTTAAAAAGTCGGATTCTACAGGGTGGTCAGAAAGACTTGTCACTTCTACATATTGTTTTAATTTCCATTATTTATTGTTTAAATATACATTTATCATTCATTCATCATCATCATTACATTTATATAAGTTATATAATCATTTTACCTCTAAAAAAATTATGTAGTGGTGACAAGACTTTCGGACAACATTGTACATGATTATACAAAATGCTCTGAAAGTCATGTCACTGGTATATATTCTTCTAACTTTCATTATTTTTCTTTAAGTGTTGATAACATAATATATAAATTGTGCAATTATTTTACCTCTAAAAACAAAAATCTTTAAAAATTAGATGATTTTCTATAATTTCGGGTTGTATTATGTTATCATTTTATCTCTATAAAAAGAACATTCTAGAAGACTTTCATATCACTCTGCATATCAAGATTTTTTAAGACAAATTAAAACCCGAAATCATGAATAACTTAAAATTGGTTGACTTTAAGACTTTTTGATAGCATTTTTTGATTCCTTGGTCAAAAATGATTTTATAAACCAATTTTTAGCAGTAGAAAAACCATGGAACTTGTTTTACAAACAAAAATAGGTTTTAAAAAGTCGCCATTTTTTTTTTTTTTGCGACTCTCCACCTCAAATTTGACATAACCCCGCCAATCTTTAGAATTAGAAGCTCAAATTTTGGGGGGTTGTCTAACTTTAACATAGTCTATAGCTGTACAAATAATAATTTTACTTTTTCTGAATGATTTGACATGGAATTACCCTATTATTATTATTATTATTATTAGTATTATTGCTCTGTTTTTGAAATATTGAGCCGTTTGGATAATTTATCAATGCCACTGCTATTGCAAATTTAAATTGGCTATTAGATGCTATAAATATGTGTGTGTGATTGTATTGCAAAACCAAGAGAAAATGTGAGAAGGTTTATTGGTTGTTGTTTTTTTTTTGGGGGGGGGTAGTTTTCAAAAGTTAATGTTCTATATAAATTATAGAATATTGATTTTAAATATTATATTTATTTAAACAGAACTTGGTCGTATTTATTCTAAAATTTGTGACAGTTGTTTTGAATTAAAACAAAATGAAAATACCGAAAAAAAAAAAAAAAAAGACGTTTTAAAGCGGGTGGTAAATATTTACATTTACTTGTCAATAAAAAAGTAATTTGTCAGTAAAAACGCCTTCAAGAGGGGGGGGGGTAAAATATCTGCATTTACTTGTCGAGAAAAAAATTGGAGGAAAATGCCTTAAACGTGGGTTGTTTTTTTAGCAGGCGCTGCTTTTCGTTTCTAAAGGCAGGGGGCCAGGACGCATTTATGCGAAAAGCCCCGTTACTTTTTTAAGTTTGACAACAACAAAAAAAAAAAAAACGTTTTAAAGTGTAAAAGAAACCAGCGAACTCAGGAAGATTTTAATTTTTTTTAAATGACAAAACATACTCCCTAATTCTCTATATTTACCAAAGATCATTTTGCAACCTGTTTTCTCCGTGTCATTATCTTCTTTTTTTTTTCTAATTTATTTACATTATTACCTATACAATTGTTTCAAGATTAAAAAGAAAAGAAAAATTATTAATCTAATAAAGAGAATGTTAGGAAGATGTAACAAAAATAGAGTTGCTCCCCTTTGATCAGTTAAAGCCGGAAGTGGGTTTTCTGTCATGTTATTTGTGGATTGGCATTTGGTTGTGTGTAGATGCAGCAGTTGAACCTGTTAATTCTATTGAGGATAGAAGAATTCTCTACCCTGTGTTAAATAAACCCTTGTTAATTTTACAACAACCTGGTCTTGCATTATCATTTCAGTCTTCCAGATTTTATCTGTATATTAAAAACATAACAGAGACAAAATTAAATTGTAACTTATCTAATTTTGTAGTCACTTTCTGAATGTGAGTTATGTATACAATAATCAATATTTATTCCCCATTTTTAATACCAGTGAAATTGTTTTGAAAAGGATTATTTGAAATTAACTACAGTAATCACTTTCCCAATCCACAAAAAAGTATTTCTGCCTGCAACAACATTACAGCAGTCTTCGATAAATCAGCTAAAGTTTAGTCATTTCTTGTCCAACACAGGTTTGTTTTCTCATTAGCAAGATCAAACACAACTGCCCCTCGGTGTGGGAAGACAGGCTTTAAATAATAATTAACTGCCCTGACCAAGATCCCACATCTAGGCCAATCACGCCCAGTGCTGCCGATTGCAATGTAAAAATTTGTATACATGTCAACGTGGGTGGAGCCACGACTCAAGATTAGGGGTTCCGATTTTAGTCTCTGTAGTCACCTGCCACACTCCCCCCTCCCTGGTCTCCTTGTTTTGCATGTCAGACACGTTCGCACTTGTTTTGAGCTCCTACGTAAGTAATTTCTCTCACTACAATTAGATAGAAATACTTGATATCATATAACTGTGTACAAATTATTAGGATTAGATAAGAATACTTGATTTCATATAACTGTGTGCAAATTATTTGTATTCGATAGGAACACTTAATATAACTAAGTGCAAATTCTTTTTTTTTAAAAACTACTCAAAATGTGAATATGAATGTGATTTCCTAAACACTAGGCAGAAAATAACCCTAGACAGGTTGACATATATAGTAACAGTTGAAAATGATTCCTTACAAACAGCAGTTATTGTAGTTAATTGAGAAAAAAAAATACAATGTTTTTCAAACAATTTGTAAGCAGTTTATTCAATTCATCTTTAAATTTAAAATACATCCAAACATTTTGCAAACGTATAACAAGTGCATCAAGATATAACATATTTTTTATTTTCAAGAAAATTTTTAAAAAATGATAAAAATAATAATAAAGAAAACATTGTCCTGGATATGACACTAAACTGGATCTGATTGTGAGGCTCCAGTTCTAGAGCTCTTAGAGCCATATGATAATGTATAGATTATTAGTATCAGATAGGAATACTTGATTAGTATCAGATAGGAATACTTGATATCATATAACTGTGTGAAAATTATTAGTATCAGATAGGAATACTTGATATCATATAACTGTGAAATTATTAGTATCAGATAGGAATACTTGATACTTGATATCATATAACTGTGTGAAAATTATTAGTATCTTGATATCATATAACTGTGTGAAAATTATTAGTATCAGATAGGAATACTTGATATCATATAACTCTAAAATTATTAGTATCAGATAGGAATACTTGATATCATATAACTGTGTGAGATAGAATACTTGATATCATATAACTAGTATCAGATAGGAATACTTGTAGTATCAGATAGGAATACTTGATATCATATAACTGTGTGAAAATTATTAGTATAGGAATACTTGATATCATATAACTGTGTGAAAATTATTAGTATGATAGGAATACTTGATATCATTATTAGTATCAGATAGGAATACTTGATATCATATAATTATTAGTATCAGATAGGAATACTTGATATCATATAACTGTGTGAAATTATTAGTATCAATAGGAATACTTGATATCATATAACTGTGTGTAATCATAGGAATACTTGATATCATATAACTGTGTGAAAATTATTAGTATCAGATAGGAATACTTGATATCATATAACTGTGTCCAAATTATTAGTATCAGATAGGAATACTTGGTGTAGTATCAGATAGGAATACTTGATATCATATAACTGTGTGAAAATTATTAGTATCAGATAGGAATACTTGATATCATATAACTGTGTGAAAATTATTAGTATCAGATAGGAATACTTGATATCATATAACTGTGTGAAAATTATTAGTATTAAATAGAAATACTTGATATCATATAACTGTGTGAAAATTATTAGTATTAGATAGGAATACTTGATATCATATAACTGTGTGAAAATTATTAGTATCAGATAGGAATACTTGAAATCATTCAACTGTGTCCAAATTATTAGTATCAGATAGGAATACTTGAAATCATTCAACTGTGTGCAAATTATTAGAATTAGATAGGAATACTTGAAATCATTCAACTGTGTCCAAATTATTCGTATCAGATAGGAATACTTGATATCATATAACTGTGTGCAAATTATTAGTATTAGATAGAAATACTTGAACTCATTCAACTGTGTGCATTGATTTTGTAGTCCCTTTCTGAATGTGAGTTATGTATACAATAGTCAATATCTATGGCTCGTTTTTAATACCAGCTGCAAACAATTTATTTAATGTTTTAGAACAATATAAAATATTTTATTTTTTAAAATAACCTTTTTTGAACAATTTGTAAGCAGTCTATTCAATTCATCTTTAAATTTAAACTACATACAAACATTTTAATGATAATAGAACAAGTACATCAAGGTGTGGCAACCCACCTTAGACACAAAAGCAATCTCCTTGGTCTAGTGCTAGTGAAAAGGGGATAGACTCCTTCGCTGGTCAAGAGAAGTGTCATTGGGAGAGTACTCTTAGCATGTAATCAATATCTAGCAGTAATTGATTTCGATCTAACCACTTGTATCCTTTGGGACTTATTCTGTCTCTTATGATTTGGGTGTTTGAAATGATTTCCACCTCAGGAAATAATTAATCTTTACTGGTTAATTTTATTCCTTTGTTCTGCATTTGAACAATCCACATTTTTCTGCTTGAATTGATAATTCCGAATAATTTGGGAATTTGTACTTTTCATTTGTTTAACTTATTGTTAAATTTCAAAACACAATTGAAATTCGCACAAATGTTTTGTTTTGGATTTTCATACCAAGTCATAATTCAAACTCATTGTTATAAACTTTGAAAGGTTTTAATCAAGGACTTTTACATATTCAAATAAATGCATTTTTTTGATATTTATTTAAATTGCTGCCGAATTTGACGTACTTGCTTTTTGCCATTTTATTTCTCTTTTACTCTCTTAGCGGCTTACAGGCTAGCTTATTGTGTGTATAAGTGTGTGTGTGCGCGTGCTTGTGTGTGTAAATGTAAGCGTACAGACACACAGACATAAGCACCACGCACACACACATACGCTTACATTTACACACAAGCACGCGCACACACACACTTATACACACAAACACACACATAAGCAAGCACCCCAACCATACACATACACACACAGAATTTGGAAGACCCAAGACAGAACGAATGTAGCAGCCGCTAAGACAACTTCAGTTCCAGTGTTCTTCTGAGGATGGGGGTTTCTTCCCGAAATATTGAGAAATAAATGACAGGTTAACAAAAAACATCATAGTTACCTTCTTTTTTCTTTACACTCGCATTGTGACAGCCTTCAAAACCAACCAACAAACCAATATATATATATATATATATATATATATATATACATACAAGGAAATATATGCACCCTCCGGGTGCAAGTATTTAAGTTTTAATGTAATAAAATATATTAAATTAAGCTAACGAAACTAAATAAGAATGCAGATGAAAAGATTTGAAACGGGGGGGGGTATAATTGGAAAATAGAACAACTGAAACTTACTCTACAATCAACCCCATTTTCATTTCGAAATTTTCCTAATTTAACAATTTAATCAAATTAGGAAGTAAAGAATAAAATTACAGTTATTTCTTCTTGTTAATTGATTTCTTTTAAGATTTATCTGCGAGAATTTTGCTCATATTCATTAAGATAGAACCAAACAATTGGAAATCAATAATACCAAGCACATATTTATTAAAATCAAATTTTTAGTATTGATATGCAATTTAGCCTTCCCATTGTCACTGCAAACAACTATTGTGTTGTATATATAAATACAATTGCATGTTATTACTATGTAGATATAGCCAACAGTATAGATAATGTATAATACTTTTATCAATAATTGAGGTTTAAATAAAAATAAAATCATGGAGAATGTGACATAAATAAGTAATGAATTGTAACTTGAGTAGGGATATAGTTTTGGTTACAGACAAACACACAATCTCCATTATAATTGCGAAAAGAAGGGAAAATGTAGGAAAGATATTTTGGATATTTTTTTTCAAAAGTTAATTGTTTTTAAAAATTATAGAATATCATTTTTTTAAAATAAAACATACTCCCTAATTATCTATATTTACCAAACATTATTTTGCTATTTTTTTTTCTCCATGCCATTATTTTTTTTCTTTCTATTTACAATATTACCTATACAATTGTTTTAAGATTAAAAAGAAAAATCAATAATATAAAAATATAAAAAATTAAATTGTAACTTATTTTGTAGTTCCTTTCTGAACGTGTGGTATGTATACAATAGTCAATATCTATGCCCTGTTTTTAATACCAGCTTCAAACAGTTTATTTAATGTTTTAGAACAATATAAAACATTTTATTTCAAAATAGATAACCTTTTTGGAACAATTTGTAAGCAGTCTATTCATTTCATCTTTAATTTAATACTACATATAAACATTTTACTGAAAATATAACAAGTACATCAAGGTATAACACATTTTTGTTTTTTAAAGAAAATTTCTTTCAAAATAATAATAAGAAAAACAGTGTCCTGTGTATGACATTAAACTTCATCTGATAATCAAAATTGGGTTGGTCTAGCTCAATCAGTAGAGTATCTGATACCCGCCCTTGCCAACTCAGCACATGAGTAGTACAGCTTAGCTTGGGGCAATAAAATGGGGAGCTGATAATAGATGTGGTACCCCAACCCACCCCCACCCCCACAGAACCAAAAGCAATCTCCTTGGTGAAAAGTGAATAGACTCCCTAGCTGTCAGGCTGATATCAACAATAGACCACTTCACCTACTTTACTAACTTATTACATAGGAATACTCAAAATCATTCAACTGTGTGTAAATCATTATGATTAGATAGGAATATTTGATATCATATAACTGTGCAAATTATAAGGACTAGCAAAATAAAAAACACCCTCTGGGCGATGTAAAAATACATTTTTGAAAGATATTGCTTGAGGTGGTGGAAGTTAAAAATTAAATGTTGGAGAGTTTGAACCATAAATCATGAATCCATCAAATTTATTAAAGGAGTAAAAAAAATAAAATAATTTGAAGTCGAAACTAAGTTCTATTAACTTGGAATATCTATTAAAATAAAACAAACTATATATATAAATATATGATACTGGGGATGTATCTATTAAAACTTGTTTTAAAAAACAATGAGTACTGTCTAATGTTGCATGCTCAAATTTTGAGTGTGTTTATTCTATGTTATGACGATTTATGACGGGTATATTGACGTAAGCAGTGACGTAGTTTTTGTTACAGACAAAAACCAGAAGCAAATCTCCATTATTAATAGATTAGACAAGAATACTTGATATATAGCTATGTGCAAAATCTTTAAAAAATAAAAAAAATAAAAATCTCTACAAAATGTAAATATGAATGTGATTTCCTAAACTCTTGGCATAAAATAACCCTAGACAGTTTGACATGTGAATACAGTTGAAAATCATTCCTTAGAAACAGCAGTTATTGTAGTGTGACCAGAAGAAAAGCATATATATTTTCTGTACAGGGAGCATTTTCCGAAATATAGACGTTTATGAAGCTTCTAATTTTCTGTGTTAAGCCCACAGTCGGGTTTCTTTTAACCAGTCACTGTTGATTAGCTTCAAAACACTTTCACAATTAGTTTTTATAATGAAATTTTCACAACGACTTAGATTTTGCATAATGGTCCTTAAATCGCTTAAGGATAAAGAAAGACGAGTTAGAATTGTATTATCCAGTAACATGGTCAACATGATATTCAGGGCAAGCTCTTGAATCTTTTCATCATTCTGTTCCAATAACTCTTTCATTAACTCAAGGAGTTTACATGTTTGTAGCTGCAAAGAGAAAAAATAAAATAGTAAAGGGAATAATTTTCCTGTTCAATAAATATTAATATCTATTGGGTAGTATAAAGTACAGAAGACATGGTTAGCAGTTCAAACGTCAGTAGACGTGCAAATGGCTGCTTACCAGCTCTTTATTTATACCCATTCTCTCAAGGGCAGATCACTCTATTCAGACTACACACAGGGGGTAGATCACTCTACTTATAAAGAAATAACAGATGTCTTAAAATGATTTTAAAAAAAAACCTGTGTTGAGCCTCCAAAATATTCAGTTATCTACCCTTTAAGCAGAGTTTGATTCATTCTTCAAACATACTCACTTGGATATCCCATTTTGGTGTAATGGCTAGCAAGCTAGACTTGCTGTTTCATTACTACTAAATAGTGAGCTCAAACCTCACTGGATGTCCCACACCTGCAAATTTGTGTCACATTCTACTTATGTCAATCAGGTTGGATAAATAGGGCTTCCCATCATAGTGTAATGGTGTTGTATACTAATACATCCAAATAAGTGTTCTCACTAACAATAAAGTACTTTGCAACAGAGAGCTAAGAATTGAGGTCTTAAGTAGACGGTTCTCATAATGATCTGCCAACTGCTCTAAACAGCACTACACAAATAGTTTTGGCCCAGTTCATTTATTCTCTAAGAATAGATAAGACAGGATAGTCCACAACAGATGGTCAGCAAGCCACACTTGCAGATCCATTGCAACTGAATAGTGAGTTTGATCTTTGCTTGATGCCCCATACTTACTACCTTGTATCACATCCTACCTGTGTGTGAATGGGTTGGGTAAATACCTACTCACCTGGAAATATTTTGGCGCACACATGCGCACCATTTTTTCCCTTTCAGTTACCTAAGTTGTAACTTTGTTTACATGTTTAATTGAAAGTTTTTGCATGTTTGTCTACCTTTTTGTCAACCTCTACGTCCTGTTTATTTAGTTTGGTGTCAACGTTTTTTTGTGTGTGTGTTTTGTGCCTGCCCGTTAGTTCTTTATTTTTGACTGAGTTTAGGCTTCTCCGTGCGAGGCTTTATTAATGTTTGGAGCGCCAAACAAGCAAAAATGGAAGGTCAGCAGCATGAGGAAGACTTGTCCCAAAGTGGTAGTGCCCGGAGAATGACGGATAACTTGAAAACCCTTACTAAGGACTTCAGGGCATACGTCACCAAGTGGAGTAGTCAGGCTGTTTCCATCCAAGAGCTCTTGTCGGATTCGACAGACACAGTGGAAATAAGGAGCGGTCACAGCGACTTAGAGAATGCAAAAAAGGAACTGGAGGCTACATATACAAGACTGAGCACCCACCTCAATGACAACCAGGGAAGGGTGGACGACAAGAAGGCCTTTGGAGAATTGCATAGTAGGTATGACGAGATAGATAAAGAACACTATGAAATAGCAAAACAAATCTCTTCTCACCTACAATACTGGCCTCCAGAGGCTCCAGCAGAACAGCAAAAGGCCATTTATCAAGAACTTCTCGGTCGTCTCACCTGTCTCAATGATCCTTTGAGGCAAAGGTTGAGGCTGTTGCCCTCAGGGCGAAATTGAAGTATCTGGAAGTGGAGGCAAGGCATAGGGCCGATTTGGAGAAGGTGAGGTCACAGATGCGAATCGACGTCACTCAGGCGAAGTTGGATGCTCTGGAGAGCGTGCAAAGTCCAAGCTCGACAACGGTGCAATTACCAGCAGAGGTTGACACGACAAACAAGTGAGTGAATGTTTGGGATTACAAATAGATATAGCTGAACTTGATCCTGGCCATGACAGTGGACCACCTTCAGCAACAGAATCGACATCGTACAAGACTGACTACACTGTTGGAGAAGTCGAAATTGACCTGGATACTTTTGGAGCTACCCTGAACCCAGACACACCCCATTTTGTACCACACCACGAGGTACCTGCGATGGCAGCAGTTGACGATAATCCTGCCTGGGGCTACACCAACATTTTACCTAATCCCCATTTGTACCACAACACGAGGGTACCTGCGATGGCAGCAGTTGACGATAATCCTGCCTGGAGCTACACCAACATTCTCCCTAATTCCCATTCTGTACCACAACACAAGGTACCTGCGATGGCAGCAGTTGACGATAATCCTGCCTGGAGCTACACCAACATTTTACCTAATCCCCATTTGTACCACAACACGAGGTACCTGCGATGGCAGCAGTTGACGATAATCCTGCCTGGAGCTACACCAACATTCTCCCTAATTCCCATTCTGTACCACAACACAAGGTACCTGCGATGGCACAGTTGACGATAATCCTGCCTGGGCTACACCAACATTTTACCTAATCCCCATTTTGTACCACAACACGAGGTACCTGCGATGGCAGCAGTTGACGATAATCCTGCCTGGAGCTACACCAACATTCTCCCTAATTCCCATTCTGTACCACAACACAAGGTACCTGCGATGGCAGCAGTTGACGATAATCCTGCCTGGGGCTACACCAACATTTTACCTAATCCCCATTTTGTACCACAACACGAGGTACCTGCGATGGCAGCAGTTGACGATAATCCTGCCTGGGCTACACCAGCATTTTCTCTAATCGCATTCAGGGACTCTATTCAACCCACAATGCCACAACATCACCTGTCCCCTTGGCAAATTGTGCTGCTACACCCAGAATGATTCCTATATGGAGCAAGGAAGGCCAAGTGATGAAAGTACTGGTCTCTCGGATGATGATGATGAATTGAATGTTATCTTTGGAGATACTGATCTTTCAGAAAATGATCCATATGAGGAATGCTTAAAAATATTTAATGAATCCAATTCACAAATACATCAACAACAACAAGAAGAAACAAGCCATTATCTATTATGGAACGCCAATTCACAAAATTGTGCTGTTACTTGAATCAGAGACCGGGAAGTCCCCGCCGAGGAGCCATAACTTTACCAATAGTGTAAAAATAAGTGAACCTTATTTTGGGGAGCCATGTAAATGCAAAATAATTATCTCCCTTGTTTTGTTCGGCTATCATATTGCATGGGTACAAGCACCCTTTTGACACCGGTAAAAGTCACATGTTTGCGTGGCGCTGGATTTTGAATTCTTTTAGCAGCAGGATTTGAGGCGGCAAGAAGGTAAGATATATGCTTGGAACTTTTCCTCCTCTTTTTCAATTTTATTAGTTGTATTAGAGAAACTACATAGTCTATTTGTTTTCTATTGTAGTTTCACGTTGAAGACCAGTTGCGAAATAGGAGGATAGGTGACAACTCCCGTATTTACCTAAATAAAAGCGTCTTCATCAGTCGGACTCTGTCTATACTCATTTCCTTGCTTTGGGCGGCTGTCACATAACCCTTTATTTAATCCACAGGGATAGATTGTTCTCATTCCGTTAACCCTGACTGGGTACAAGTGTTAAGCTGTGTTAATTATTCTATGTTATGTTGCCCTTGAACCAGGATTGAACATGGGCCTAGAGATAACTGTCACTTAGAATTGTATTAACTCAATGCCTATATCCACCAAGTTCGACAAGCATAATCCAAATAATACAAAATTACCACACAATAATATGGTATACATTTACCTGTTCTCTGTTAAAAGCATTTTTCGCCAAATTGCCTACTGCAGAAAGCAATTCCTCCAAAGTAAATCCATGATGACGATGATCCTTACTTTTGCTGCATCTTTAATAAATTGCACAATTTCACCAATATTTCCTGAAAATTGAAAAAAACATTACATCTTTTGAGTATCTTCAAATGAAACAGACCATTTCAAAAAATTCTTTAAGAGTATAAGAATTGAATATGTAGAAGGCTCAAAGTAACCTTCCAACATATGTATATATGTACATAAGATAATCCGACAAAGAAGTTAAACATATAACCACAAGTACAGACTTTATTGTCTGAGCACATGGACAAAATGAACATACATACATGACAAGATACAATATGATACATAGATACAGAAGTGATAAAATTTCATGAAGAAATGTCACTTACTGATAGTTGGGGGACAAAGACCCCACTTAAGGGACAGGCCACTATGTGTCTAGCCCATGTGTAGTGGTTGCTAGACCAAGGGAAAGAGACGGAGAAATTCCAGGGCTACTGTTTAAATACCCCAGCCACCTATGGGCAAAAACCTGGCAGCTAGAGAAGATAAACCTTCTGGACCCAAGTCCATCTGAGCAGATAGAGACAATCACTATAAGAGTAAGATATTGACAGTCATGATACTTTATGGGTATTTATTCATACACACATGGATAAATAAATAGGGCAATCAAGGTCTTCCTGGAAGTCATGTGAAATCAGCTAAAACTAAGGAACCTCTTTCTTTTTCACCACTAGCAGCCCCTAGATTCAATATGAGAGAGTAAGACATCACTTCCTGACACTGTCCAAGATCCAATTCAAATCAGTGCATCCCTCTACCACCAAAGGGCTCAGAGTTAACAACCAAAACTCCTACTACTAATTGAACTGGGCCATAAGTGAAGCAGCTACCAGGAAAATCCTAGCAGATAAGTTGCAGTAATAAACTTCAAGTGTTTCTATACAAAACTATGCATCATTAAAGTCAATATCTTAAATAGATTTTTTCCTTAAAAATAGAATCAATGAATTAAGATTTAATAAGTATAGATATTTATTAAGCTTAGCTTAAATGTGGTAACAGGTCATAAGTATGGGGCACCCAGTGAGAAACGAACTCATTAACAATGGTCTGCTCATCTGACTTGCTAACCATCACACTACATGTAAGCTGTTAATAACATCAACAAAGCAGTACATTTTGTTAAAGAAGGAACATTTTGAAATTTTCACGTAAAAATAGGCACATTTCGTCATTGTTTAATGGCTCCACAGACTGGAGCATTGCATGCGACTTGGATCGTCAACTTTTTTTCCAACTAAAATAACGTTAATGGCCTAGCGTCCTGATATTGTCATTTGTCTGTTAATCAAAAGAAAGTTTTTATCGTTGAATTGACAGTTCCATTGAAGAAAATCTTGACTGGGCACATCAGCGTAAGTTGGAAAAATATGAAGACCTAAGTGAACAATGCATCAGAAACAGATGGATAACAGATGTATTTCCTATCAAAGTCAAATGCAGGGGATTTATTACCAACTCAACCTCGGCATTTTTGTCTAAACTTGGACTTTCTCAACCAGACAAGAGGAAATATAAAAAAAAGATCCAGGATTAAAGCTCTAACTGCATCAGCATGCTAATGGCAATTTGGGACATCAAACCGACAAAGTCTGTGGTATTGTGAGATACTGCTGGGGTGCTCTGGGTTAGTGGTAATGATGCTTTGGCCCTGAAACCATGCCTGAACCCAGAGTCATCATCTGATGAAGGCTTTGTTGGTTGCAATGCTACTTTATAAATAGCAGTCATTGTATGAAGATATTAATTATATTAATTTGCTACATGTGTCTCACTTAAAACACACACACACACACACACAATCGATCTAGAAAAGCTTCATAGATGAGTTGGTAAAAAGGATGAGAATGTTGAACTGTGATACATTGAGGTACAAGAGAGAGCATGAGCAGAAGTGATAACAGTAATCTGTTTCAATGGAATGAAAACATGGATGGAAGTAGTGAGAAAGAAAAAGTTAAATCAAAATTTTTATACTTCTTACATATTGAACTATTTTGCAATAGCTGTTAAATATACATAACAAACATTGTAACAATTAAAATATCCTACTATGGTATCTCCACAGGTCTTGTTGTTATATTATTCTTTTTTCATTAATAAGCATTTAAGAAACTAAAAGCAATTTAATTATAAAAACAATAATATATATATATATATATATATATATATATATATAATATATATATATTTTCCTCACTTACCTATGTCATCTAATAAGACTTCATTCTTATTGTCATCCACAAGTGTGACAAAAGCATTATAGAAAGAGATTGATGTCATCTGTTTTTATGCTCAGCATAGGAATGAGCCACTGATTAAAGAAAGAGAATGAAATTAAAATATTGCATTTAAATTAAAATATACAAATCTAGAACCAATTAAACTATTGCTAAGTATGGAATCTTGGTAGCAGAGAAGTCATTTAACACTCCACTCTGTCCTTATTTGGGCTAGACAGACAGTCGGAGAGACACCCTCTGATCACCGGCTGGTCATGTCAAGACCTAGCACATATTTGATTGTTTCCATATTGCTCTTATAACAACCCACCGACCATTGATCATATATGCATTAGAAGCAGTGGCTGAGGGTCTTAGTGTCTATGGTAGGATGTTTTAACTGCATCAGTTGAGTTACAATTCTGGAGATCGGAGAATGTGGAGTACCCTTTCATTGCCATACTCCCAGGTCCACTCCAACCCAAGGTAGTACCTGTTAGGCCCATCTAGATAAAAATTAGTTTTAAAAAATGTGTCAAAACTAAAATTTGAATACTAAACAAGAATGAATAAAACTAAAAACATCTGCATAAAAATAACCCAAGAGTTGTTATGCCATAAAATCCAACCAACCAACCACTTAATTACTTCAAAACTAAAATTTGATGATAAATAAGATGGCATGCATTATTTATTATTTATGGTAATATTTAAAATTCCATGAGATTGTCATTCAAACCAATTTCATCAAAGGTCCTCAAATCTTTTTCAAAATTTCACCAATTGTTTGTATTCATGGGAGAAAAAAATCTGAAAATTGCAGCACAATAGCATTATCATTTTTTATTTTATGACATTAAAAATTTAGGAATTTCCAAAAATTTCTGCATTTTGAGTTTTTCCAATTTTTTTTTTTTTTTTTTTTTTTCCCATTGAAATTGAATTTTGTTACAAGTTTGGCAAAAATTGTTATCTTATCTCAATGCTAATTTTTTTCAAAATAATTAGAACAAAAAACACTTAACAGTAAAAAAAAACTCTTTAAAAAAACACTCTAAGGGCAATTTTCAAAAGATTCAAATTTATCTATCTTGTTTGATAACCATAAGCACTGCATCTACTCCACTCTAATGGTCAAATAGGCTTGAAGTAGTCAAACTCAACATCCAAACCTATCTGATTAGAATAGGGAGCATAAAAATGCAAAGAAAATGAGTTCTTTTTTTCAAGAACCTTTTTGTGAAACCTGGGTAGTAAACTTCTGTTAATGATTCAGTTCTTTAATCCAGTTCTAAATACATATTTAGGACCTTTCAATATTTGTTTGTTTTAAATTGCAGATTGGTGCATCCTGGCCTCCTACACTAAAAAATGCTTGAGTGGTGCCTGCTCAAAATGTTAACTATGCTAGTTATGAACTCCTTAGCTGTTTGAAGGTGTTTTACCCAACAAGTTAAAGCGAATATGAAAGCAATATTCTCCCCCCACCACAATTCTTTTCTCAACAAGTAAATGTAAATATTTTTTATCCCCCCACTCCTCTTTAAAATGTTTATTAGCAGTTTGAAAGCATTTATTGACAAAATAACTGTTTTTTAGTGGTTTGAAGGTATTAAAATCAAAGATTAATGCGATAAGAAAGTGATATTTACAGCCACCCCAAATTTTTTATCGACAAGTAAATGTAAATATTTTACCTTTCCCTTTTAAAATATCTTTTTTTCTTTTTTTCTTTTTCAGATTTTTATTTGTAGTTATTTAATTATTGATAGTTTTTATTTTCGAAACTAAGTCATATTTATTATTATAAATACATGACATCACATCATCAGCTAATTATGCAAGAGCTATTATGGGGCTTAGCAAGTATGCCTATGCCACCTGATTAACCAACCCAAACCAGGATTGCGTCAGTTATGTTCTTGGGATAGGAAGTTTTTTTATTGCATTTAAGCAGTTCTTCAGCATAGCACTTATTCCACCTTGCCATTAAAACCATGAAAAACAGATCTTTTTTAACCATTTTGGAACCTCTTCATTACACTGTTCGTTGATAGAACATATGTATAATTACCCTGTTTGGGAACATATGATATACATGCTATGTATATCAAACATTCATATGTGCATTCTAATGTGAGTTAGATGTTTGTCTTTCCTTACTAAATGTTCAGTGTTAATGTATCCATGGATTCACAAATGCATTATAAGGACTTAGTGTTGGTTATAAACTAATACCCACTATTCTTATAACAGGGCTTCATTTAGAGGAGGTTTACAGAAGATCTCATTCAACCCTTTAATTAGATTATTAGATATTTGTCAAATCTATCACAGCTAATTCATTATCAATTCAAATACTAAGGTAATGACATATAATATTTACAATATAATTCCTAATTGTCTTATTTCTACTCCTGTTATTATTTAAATTGTGATGCAAAAGTACTTCATCCACACTGCCTCCACATTTTTCTTTGATAGGAAACACACGAGAAATGTTAGAAAGGGTCCCTACAGATAGACCAAGGATTTTAATATACCCTGAAAAAGAAAAGGATTGTAGATCACTTCAATGGAAGGATGTGTGTGTTTGTGTAAATGATCTATATATTAGTAAAATTCTCACTATATATATAAATAATTATATATATACTATTATATATATATAAATTATATATAATATAATTTATATATGTGTGTGTGTGTGTGTCGGTGGTGTTGTGTGTGTGTGTGAGAAAATGGAAGCGAAATCCAATTAGTAATTAATATTTAGTGAAAAAATTGGAAAAACACAAAGTTCATAAAATGAGTGATGTTTATTTCCACTAATACTGCAGTGTTTTGATCTTTTCAATAGATCTTTATCAGGTTTGGTAATTATGAGGAAAAATAAAATTTATCACAGGAATAAGAATACTGTGAGAGTCTTTTGTTTTGTCGCATCAATCTATTTAGAATATGAATGAAAAACTTAGCGTTCTTTGGATATTTGAAATTATGAGGAATGCTAAGACGACAGTGAAAAAGCTGACATAGATGCTACCTTACGTTGTGTTGTTGATTGTGTGAAACCACATTTCCATACACACTCACTCACACCACAATTCATGTCACTTCACAACTGTCGTCTTAGCATCTCTAATTGTTCAAAATTCCAAAGAACGCTAGTTTTTCATTCGACATTTTTAAAATAGATTGACCGACAAAACAAAAGACTCTCACAGTCTTCTTATTCTCTGTGATAAATTTATTTTTCCTCCAAATTAAACGAAAAAAGCCCTGAGAAGATCTATTGAAACAGTATCGAAACCTGCATCATTGGCAAAAATAAACATCACTCATTTTATGAACTTGTGTTTTTTTCAATTTTTCACTCATATTTTACAACACACACAACATATATTGTATAGTAAGAAACAATTCCAATAGTGAAGATACTGGGTGTTTGGTCAAGTAGAGACTGGAAATGCCTAGTCAAGAACTCAATAAGAAGACGGTATTCATCTAAAATATTAATGACCACACTAAGACCAAAATATTCATAAGGTGTTCAGCGATCCAAAGAAAATCTTAATTATTTGTTTAGAATTGGTTAGTACCATTTGGAAAAACATTGGTAGATAATAAGGACACAAAAGAAAAACAATTAGTATTCAGAGATCAGAAAGAAAATAAAATCAAAGGGTGGGTAAGTTATAGTCTGTCTGCCAATAGAAATTGGTTTTAATGTAAGGTTTCCTGGCTTCATCCACAATCAAGATGACCAAGTGCCGGATGCGAATCAAAGGCCAAATAATAAAAAATAACATCCGTTCATTGCAAAGAATAACTGAAAGAGGAAGTAATTGATTGTGGATGGTGAAAAAATGATTTAGATATTTGCGATAAATAGAGGAAAGAAGAAAAAGTTCTGTATAAAAATTCTAATAATAGTGTATTTTTAAACGTTTTGTAACCAGGAAAGATTTTTTTTTTAATGTATTTTTTAATGTATATTTCAAAAAATATATTTCATGTAAATTTGTTTTTGCAGGTTGTGGAGGTATTTTTTAATTGAAAATGTATTGGAGGATGAAGCTGCTACAATCTTGTAGAATAAATTAAATACATCCTTTCTTTATATTCATTATTTGGAAAGTCTATTTTACAAATTAATGTGAAAAAAGTGTGAAAAGAAAATGATGCAATCTCGGAAAATAATGGATCATTATCCATTTTTAAAAAGGCCAACATTATGTGAATCAAAAGAAAAAGAACAGAATGAAAAAAATAAAATAAACAGCAGGAGAGTCAGTTATGTTATGACAGCTTATGCTAAGAGTTGGAAATAGTTAATACAAATAGAATCTAGATGATTTATCTCTAATGTATTTCAGTGAAATAAATTAAATCAAAGAGTGAAAAGAAAATGATGCAACACTTTTTTAAATCCTTTAATTTTTTCATCAGGATACAGGTAGGAAAATGAGGAGAATATAGGCAAAGGTGTTAGATTAGAAGCAAGACATGTAAGATAATATTTATCATGAACTACCATGGAATTTTCCATAGTTCTTGCTAATTACAAAATTACTGCAAGCAAAAATTAACAAAAATACTAATCCAAGATTTGTTTGAACTAATTAAATCATCAGAAATATTTACCTCAGATTTTCAGGCAAGGCTTCAATATAAAAGCACAACGTTTTTGAATTCAACCACACCAACGTCTATATATTCGAAAAAATATAAAAGTATCCTCGATTAATAACCCACAAAGGTGATTATTATATCCATTAAACAAAGAAACTAAACTAGCACATAGCAAAAATATCGCACAACTTTTGACTCTTCCTAGTATGTTTTTAATACTAAAACATTATCAAAATATTCATTAAGCAAAATGACATAAATTGTAAGTTCTATGTACAAACTAATCTTAAACAAATTCCTGTTTGTTGAAATCATCATCATTATTAGGTCATGCTGACAGCATAGATACCCATGACTCTCTCTCACCACCCATTCCTATTAGATATAGCTCCTGGCAGGTCTTCTACAGGCATGCAGAATTCACACAGATCTGATTGATGTAAAGTTTTTTCTGGTCAATCTACACCAGCAATGTCCATAGGAAAATGTCACTTATGAGTCTGTTGTGGCTTTTCCAGTGTCATCGAAACATGTCTTTTTTTTAATATCTTAGATGGTTTGTATGATAAGAAGCAAGTGGCCATAAAACTGCTTCCAAGATTTGTTTAAGTTAGCATGCAGTATTCTTTTTGTAGTTTTCATCTAACTTTTTTCTTTAAATGTTTTGTTTAGAATCAGCTCTTGGTTAATCTTTAAAAAAAAGAAAGAGGTTTCTTTTGGAACTGTGCTGTTTTTACTGTTAGAATATTTATTTATTGTCTGTATTTCTTTACTTCTTGTTAGGTCACTCAAATAATTCCACTGGAATATTCAAGCAGTACAGAAATTACAAAGACCCAAATGTTAAACATATAGCTGGTGTAGGGAAACAATAGATAACTATTACTCTTAGATAATTTACATGTCTTTAGAGATCCATTAGAGGTCTTATGACAAATCTCAGAAACCCCTTCTTGGACCTATTGGCTTTGGATCCAAATAGACATATGTCTTTGTCACGGTCAAGGAATGGCAAGGGCTACATGGCTATATTACCTACACTCGTCAAATAAGGTTTCTTTTTGTACTCCTTCTACAATAATATGCACCAACCCTCCACATGAGTAGTATGTGACACATAGTCAATTTCTTAAGTGGAGTTTGACAGGTTTGAATTTAGAGTTTCCTTTCTCCTAGACTGGTGGTCTAACTAAAATTAAAGAGCCCAGACTTCCCTAATATTTACTCATAGCTGGAGGGAGGATAGTTGGATTCATACATTTCCCAAGGGTATTACCGTGACATGAAATACAAACAGCCTCATCCAATATTTGAACTTGGGTCACAGAATTCATTTCCTATGATGATAACCATTACACCATGCACCTCCACAATATGTGTATAATTCTACCATGGGACACATTAGTGCATTCTTGCCTTGTAAGGCCACCTGCATGTATATTGTATATATAAAATATCAAGTGTTTGTGTAATTGAGTTTATTTTGTTTTTCCTTCTGTTTTTATCAGTGTTGGTATATCATAGATATACTAATGCTAATATTGGTCCTTAGAGAGTGGGGACTCAACTAAATATTTCCCCTGCCACTAAGCATACTAATACTTGCTTTAAACCTTTATCTCAAGGAACTTGAAATTCCACCTTTCCAATAAACCTTATAGAAATAAATTGTTGCGGGGCCGATAAGGATGTCGACCCCACAGACTTTTGAATAAGTGAAACGACTGGAGGCAATGAAAGAGACAAAGGCAGAGGATTTAGATGGCAGGAAGTAACCAGGTGGTCAATTTATTCACGAGAATTGACAAAGGTAAATCGGCAAGTTGAGTTTTCGTCGTTCGAGGTTGGTCGCTCAACGTTCGGTCAGTCTTTCGTTGATCTGGGATAGGTCGTCCGTCGTCGGATAGACAGCTGGAATCCGGAATCGGATACAGTGCGTCTACGGGTTTCGGTTGACGTCGTGGTCGGTCGGTAACGGTCTCGGCTTGCGGTTTGTATCGGCTGCGAGCCCGGTCGTAGTCCCGTCGAGGACTGTTCGGGTACGAGCGTGAAACGTAACAGCGACGGACCGTTCGCGCTTAGCACGTGCGTTGCTTGGCCGCGGTTATGCGGGATTTCAGACCAGGCTGGTACGTGTGCGCAAATGCCTCGAGTAGCCAGGTGTTTGCTCGGCGGAAGATCGAGTCGGGTCTACCAAGCTAGGACCTAGCGTACTGTCGGCGAGGGACGCCTATCTGGTCGTAAGATCCAGATCTTCTAGGGATTTCGCCCTAGGATCGCATTCGTGGTTAAGGAAAGACTGAGGTGAAAAGGGCCGACTGGTTAGCTCTGAAAAGAGCTGGGTTTGTTTAGCCTTGAAAAAGGCTGATATTGCTGGACTGGAAATATTGGTGTCATCACAGCAAAGAACGAGGCTGGTCGTCTAGCGTCAAAGAAAGGCAGGTCGTTCCAGCAGCGTAGAGAGGCAGGGCGGTCAGGAATCAGGAAAGGCCATTTGTTCAGAATAGGAATCAGGATCGTTAACTGTCGGTGGCTGGCTGGAACTGTCCTCGTCATCGCAAACGACTTTCTTAAATACCCGAAATTTGCCGGAAATATCAAATGACGTCAGGGAAAAGTTCGTTAGAAATGATGATGACATAGTTTTGGCTACGTGACCCAATACACGTGATATACTTAAAGGGTTAAAGCTGGGCAAAAACTGGATATATCTGGTCAGACATGGAAAGGGGTTTGCTTACGTGCGAAAATGCACACGCGTGCTCTGATTACGTGCGTTCGTTCAGAGAAAAGGGTCAAGGCTGTTTTGGCCCCGGCAAGGCCCCCCTCCTAGAAAATTGATCGTATCAATTAAAAGAATCGATAGTCGCAGAGTTTTTTTGGAAAGGTGACTCTGCGGCCTGATTTGGTTCGCTGTACAGGAGGCGCTGGGGTGTCTTCGATCGTCGGCGGTGCGGGTTCTTCGTCGTTGCTCCGAGTCGCTCCAAAAAGCAGGTTTAGTTCGATCAAGTGCGATGGTATCAGTCGTGTTACCACGCTTGATCGTAAGGTGCTTTCGGAACGGCGAATAACTTTGAAAGGTCCCTGGTAAGCAGGTGTGAGTGGTTTCTTCACCGTGTCGTTTCTGATGAAAACGAACTCACAGTCTTGCAGTCGTTTGGGACGTATGTCGAAGTCGATTGTTGTCGTGGAGGAGTGTATCTTAGTCGTGCCATCTTGTGGCGAAGTTCCTCGACGAATGGTGTCGTTGCTTTCGTGCTCGTAAGAGAGTCGTTGAAATACTCTCCGGGTAGCGAAAGAGGCGTGCCAAACACGAGTTCGGCCGGTGAGCAACCCAGGTCGTCCTTAACGGTATTTCTCCAGGCGAGGAGGGTCAGAGGAAGGTTGTCAACCCAGTTGGTTGAGTCGGTTTTCGTGGCCAGGGATTTTTGAGAGATCGGTGGAATCTCTCCACAAGGCCATTAGCGCATGGGTGGGTATGCCGTCGTCTTGATGTGCTTGACTCCGAGAATGTTGGAATTCCCTGAAAGAGGGACGATTGGAATTGCGCGCCGCGGTCAGTAGTAATGACCGAGGTGTGCCGAAGAAACCGATCCACTCCTTCAGGATGGTCTTGGCAACGGTGCTGGCAGTAATGTCCTTGATGGCACGGCGGTTGGCCATCGGGAGAAAACGATCCACACTGTCAAAAGTACTGGTAGTCCTGACACATAGGCAACGGTCCCACCAGGTCGATGTGTATGTGTGAGAACCGTGCGTCAGGGTTGCTGAAAGTACCGACGGGCGATTTGGGTGTGGCGATGGATCTTGCATTTTTGGCATGCCAGGCACGTCGAAATCCATTCTCGGATGATGTCCGCGTTCATGTTCGGCCATACGAATCGATCCGCAATGAGCTTAAGAGTAGATCGCTTACTCGGGTGAGATAGTCCGTGGAGGTGTTCAAAAACCTGTTTTCGTAGCGTAGGGGAATGTGTAGGGCTAGGATGCCTAGGCTGATGTCGCAGTACAGATTGTCGTCACTGAAGGATGCTGGGAACTCCTGAAGTTTCAGGACGTGTTCGTCAGAACGTCCTGTAGCGTTGGGTCGGACTTTTGTTCTTTCGCAATTAAGTCCTGACTCAAGGGGTCGTTGCTGAGGGCGTTGATATCCGTTCGGGATAGAGTATCTGCGACAAGGTTGTCGTTTCCCCTCACGTGTCGGGATGTCAGTCGTGAAACTGCGACAGGTAGTCCAAGTGCCTGAATCTCACGGGAGGTGTATTTGTCCGAGCTGGTGCTCAATGCGCGGTCGTCAGGGGCTTATGGTCGGTATAAATTGTGAAATCTCTACCTTCAGTAAGTGTCGGAAGTGTTTGATAGCCAAAATAGATCGCCAGTAGTTCCCGGGAGAAGGTGCTATACCTCGTTTGGGCTGACGTCAGTTTGGCCGAGAAGAAAGCAATGGGTTTCGCACAGAATCGATCTCCTGTTCGACCACTGCTCCTATCCCTGTGTCCGATGCGTCGGTTGTCAAGGAAATTCGTGTCTTTGGGTCGTCGTTGATGAACGAAAGTCTAGTGAGTTCACTAGCGCGGTCTTCGCTGCGTGAAACGCGTTCAGGGCGTCGCCTTCCAAAGTAATGCCTTTGTTCTTCCTCTGTAAGAGGTTCGTCAGTGGCTGGAGAATCGTGGAACAATTCGGGATGAATCGTCGGTAAAAGTTTTATCATCCCGATAAAACGTCTCAGCTGTTTTATCGACGTAGGCGTTTGAAAATCCTGAAATCGCACTGACTTTAGCTGGTAGAGGTGTGATCCCATTCGAGTCGGTGTGGTGCCCTAGGAAGTCGATGCTGGGCACTCCGAAAACGCACTTGTCGAGGTTTAGCTTTAACCGTAGTGCGAGAGTCGCTGGAACACTGCGTGAAGGTGTTTCTTGTGGGAATCCACGTCTCTACTCGCTATCAGGATGTCATCAATATACGCGTACACGACGGTAGACCTCGAAGAACCTCGTCCATCAATCGTTGAAAGGTTTGGGCAGCGTTACGTAAACCGAATGGCATTTTCACGAATCGTATAGGCCAAATGGTGTTGTAACTGCTGTTTCGGAATGTCTTCTGGGCCACGGAGATCTGGTGATACGCCTTCGTCAGGTCGATTTTCGAAAATACCGTGCTACCTTGTAATCCAGACGAAATCATGGATGTGAGGTACAGGGTAACGGTCAGGGATCGTTGCTGCGTTCAATCGTCGGTAATCGACGCATATCCGATACTCCGTGCTGCCAGGCTTCGGTACCAGGTGTAGTGTGATGCGTAAAGACTGTCGGAGGGACGTATGACGCCGTCCTTTAGCATCTCGTCGAACCGTTTCTTGGCGTAGTCAGTTTCTGCGGTGCGAGTCGTTTGGGTGCGAATATGCCGGTGGTCCGCTCGTCCTGATGTGGTGCTGAGTTTGATGATTATCTGAAACAATATCTGCAGAAGGAGTTGTGATGTTAGCGTACTGCTTCAGTATATCCATATACTCGCGTCCATGGCAAGTTGCTACGCTGATTCCCGTGTATTGTGGCGTGTAGGAGCCTATGACGTGAAGTTTCGTCGTAACGTGTCGGATAGGGTCCTAGTGCTCATGTGCACTGCCAGCTCGAAATGTGCCAGGAAATCTGCGCCAAGGATGGGGATCTTCACTTGGCGAGTGTGAAAGTCCATGTGAAGTCCCGTCGCATGCCGATGTTCAGGGTTAGCGTTTGTGTCTCCGTATGTTGTTATGCTGGGAACCATTGGCAGCTTGTAGTTTGAACAGGGGGTGGCTTAGCGGAGGGTTCGTTGCTGTGAGGTATCACGCTGATGGCCGCACCTGTGTCTACAAGGAATTTTAGCTTATTCCTCCGGTCCCATACATAGAACAGACGACATCGAGAACTTAAACTACCGGTGAATCAGTCGTCGCGATTCTCCGGTTTAGTCGTTTCCCTGTGCCAATCGGTGGTTGCAGGGAAGACGGCAGTTTTGGCATCGTCACCAAGGTTCGGTGGTGGTACCAGCACATATTCGGGTCGAAATCGGTTCGTTCTCGGCTGGTCGAGCGTCCTGGTTGTCGAGGGCGAGCGTCTCTGTCGGCTGGGTGTACGTTTCCGGTATCGGTGAGGTGCTGGGCTTCTCCCGCGTTGCTCCAAGAGAGTTTATTCTCGCGCATCTGCTTGGTAAGCTCGGCAATTGCTTGTCCGTAGCACTCTGCTCACACCGTGCTGTGTCAGGTGTGTGTACGGCGTGAATGCCCTCGTCGGTCTCTTCGTAGACGAGGTCAGCGGACTCGGCAATGTCGTCCAGGGCTGCGGATCTGGTCATTGGAGCGATGATCCTCGTGACGGATTTCGGTAGTAAATCCATCCACAGGTCGCGGAGAATTCTTTCTGACGCCTCATGCTGGTCGAGTCGACCACGTATGTAGCGTAACAGTTGGGACGGTGTCCTGTCACCTCTCGTGACGTTGGCCATGATTTCCTGAATGACGTTTTTATCCGGCTGGATTGTTCTCTTCAGTATAACGTCTTTCAAGAAATCGTATGGCGTGGACTTCGGCAAGTCGGCAAGGACATCTTGGAGCTCGGTCATGAGGGTTGATGGGAGTCCTTGCAGCACCTTAGCCAACTTTGCCTTTTGCGAGGTGATTCCTGACAAGTTGAATATTGCCTCGATTGTCAGGAACCAGCACTTCGTGTCCGGGTAATATGCCGGGAGTGCTATCGATGCTGCCATCCTCGTTGCGTTGTCCTCTCCCGAATCCGCCATTGCGCAGTCGCTCACGTCGGGGTATCACCATCGTGTGTTGTCGAAATGTCGTTCACGTCGTCGGGTCAACACTGTTGTGGTGTCGATGAATATGTCGTTCACGTCGAAAGGTCACCACTTGTTGTGGTGTCGATAAATATGTCGTTCACGTCGGAAAGGTCACCACTTGTTGTGGTGTCGATAAATATGTCGTTCACGTCGGAAAGGTCACCACTTGTTGCGGGGCCGATAAGGATGTCGACCACAGACTTTTGAATAAGTGAAACGACTGGAGGCAATGAAAGAGACAAAGGCAGAGGATTTAGATGGCAGGAAGTAACCAGGTGGTCAATTTATTCACGAGAATTGACAAAGGTAAAATCGGCAAGTTGGATTTTCGTCGTTCGAGGTTGGTCGCTAACGTTCGGTCAGTCTTTTCGTTGATCTGGGTGGATAGGTCGTCCGTCGTCGGATAGACAGCTGGAATCCGGAATCGGGATACAGTGCGTCTACGGGTTTCGGTTGACGTCGTGGTCGGTCGGTAACGGTCTCGGCTTGCGGTTGTATCGGCTGCGAGCCCCGGTCGTAGTCCCGTCGAGGACTGTTCGGGTACGAGCGTGAAACGTAACAGCGACGGACCGTTCGCTTAGCACGTGCGTTTGCTTGGCCGCGGTTTATGCGGGATTTCAGACCAGGCTGGTACGTGTGCGCAAATGCCTCGAGTAGCCAGGTGTTTGCTCGGCGGAAGATCGAGTCGGGTCTACCAAGCTAGGACCTAGCGTACTGTCGGCGAGGGACGCCTATCTGGTCGTAAGATCCAGATCTTCTAGGATTTCGCCCCCTAGGATCGCATTCGTGGTTAAGGAAAGACTGAGGTGAAAAGGGCCGACTGGTTAGCTCTGAAAAGAGCTGGGTTTGTTTAGCCTTTGAAAAAGGCTGATATTGCTGGACTGGAAATATTGGTGTCATCACAGCAAAGAACGAGGCTGGTCGTCTAGCGTCAAAGAAAGGCAGGTCGTTCCAGCAGCGTAGAGAGGCAGGGCGGTCAGGAATCAGGAAAGGCCATTTGTCAGAATAGGAATCAGGATCGTAAACTGTCGGTGGCTGGCTGGAACTGTCCTCGTCATCGCAAACGACTTTCTTAAATACCCGAAATTTGCCGGAAATATCAAATGACGTCAGGGAAAAGTTCGTTAGAAATGATGATGACATAGTTTTGGCTACGTGACCCAATACACGTGATATACTTAAAGGGTTAAAGCTGGGCAAAAACTGGATATATCTGGTCAGACATGGAAAGGGGTTTGCTTACGTGCGAAAATGCACACGCGTGCTCTGATTACGTGCGTTCGTTCAGAGAAAGGGGTCAAGGCTGTTTTTGGCCCCGGCAAAATAATAATTCTCTATCTTTCAAAAAATGTTTGTATTGTGTCATTGATTCAGTCTTTTTTTTTATCACATGATGAACACTGCCACTGTTTGTTTGCTTCCCCTAAAAAAAGATGTCTGCCAGACAGTCCACCTCAATAATCAGCATCCCTATTTTGTTGTTGTGATCCCTTGCCACCCCCCCACCCCCATACAAACATTACTGATAAAAATAAAAACTATTACATATATAACTTGAAAGAATACAGCGCTGTGGAGTTATAACATAAAAACCTTCAACTCTGACTCCCTTTATATTATTAAGTGATTATGGCCTACAAATCTTATAAAGGCTATGCATACACACCTAACTTGAGTAGGCTTATATAATTATAACTTGTTTATATCAAAGAATAAAGATACTAGAGCCATACTCATACTAAATTTTTATTATGAAAACAGATTTACTTACAGAACAAAGTACAGCATCCAGTCAGTAGAGAATTAAGTAATATGCCATATATCAGTCCAAGAGACAACCAGATCTCAATGTTTTCATTCTCATATTTTAAGTCATCCAGCATTTTTTTGACTAATACTGAAATTAAAAAAAAAAATAGAAATGATATAGTATTTATTAACAAAGGTTAATACATTTACAAGGGTAATCCCAAAAGTAAGGTCTCCAATCATTGTAGGAATGCAGAGAAACTGGTCATGTGGCTATTGGCAACACTGTTGTGCTTGCACCTGCCTCTGTGCACACCTTGCTGCCACACTCACTTTGTTTAGCAGTTGTTTCTGCTTTTTCTAGGCTATTCAACAATGATTTGGCTTGTACAGGTGTATTTTCTAGAAGTGCTAGATCATCTGCATAGTTTCTTTTGGATATCACCTGTTTCTTGCCATTTTTAGTATGAAGTCTTTGTCTTTCATTAGATCTAATGATGTTTGTAGTATGTAGACTAGGCAAATTATAAATAAAAATGGTATGGAAGAAAGAAAATAATCCATTCTTTAACAACTCACAAATATTCTTTATTTTAACTAGTACCATTGTTCATCTTTTTAATTCAAGTTGCCAACTCACTTGGGTCATTATTTCTACAACAGTGAAGAATGCTACACAACATTGACTGTTTATGAAGATTATTACTATAACAGGACATGTGCATATTATTTGCTGTGAAATCAATTAATTTTGGGAACATATCTTTATCTTTAGGTACAGGTAGTAGCTGTCTGCCTTGCTACTGAGGCAAACTACTTTTATAGTCTATCTCATTTGCATATAATACTACACTTCCCTGAACTGAAATGGCTAAACAGTTTTATAAAAAAATTAATGGTAAACTTTTTTACCAGCTAATTTATCATCAAACTTCTGGTGCAGTCTTTAAAATGACTTTCTAGCTCAGGTTTATGCTAATTTAAGACAAATTACCTCTATGGATTCCAGAAATGCACTCATTTTTTTTGGACTGGAATATTTAGTAATATATATATTTTTATGACTATTTCAGTAAAATTTTACTTTTTATAACTAGCTTTTAACTGCCTTGTTAGCTAGAGCACTAGAATATGACAACTGCACATCTGCAGAGGTTTAAGACCCCCACCCTCAATGGGACCACATGTTGATCATGGGTGGCAATCCATAATGCTTGAGGACAGGATCCTGGTGGCTCAGCAGTCTGTGACCTTCAGCCATTACTTGAACTAGAAAAGCAGTCGGAGAGGCCTGATCCAATCCATCGGCTGGTTATGTTGAGCCCTAGCATCTATATGATTAAGTCCCAACCATATTCTTCAGATTTCTCTTAAGGCAAACAAACACCCAACTCCTTTTTATCTTGAAGGTGCTAGAAGGCAGTGGCTGAGGGTCAACCACCAGTTTATTAATATACATGAAGTTATTTCTTCTAATCAAATAATACACCTGAAGTTAATGAAAAATCTAACATACAAATTCTTTCTATCAATTTAGTGCCTTGCATATGATTCTAAACTGCATCTTGAGGTGAGGTTCCAATTCTGGACTTCTGGGAAGTGTGAAGTACCTCTTCCTAGTCAGATCTACTCTGATCTGGAGTAGTATAGCATGTTAGGGTCCCATCTATGGGTTAAATAGATCTGTTTGCAAGTTAATGAAAATCATTTCTACCAGTATATAAAATTAAACAAAAATATTTACCTCAAAACTATTCACTTACAAATCATATATACAAAAAAACAAGATTTGGTATTAAATAACCTACAGGGGTTGAACCAATTAAGCAGATTTTAAGTTAACACTCAAAAATGCCTATCTTTTTGCCACCAAACACCAAAATATTTTCTTTATATCTGGAAATATCATGGAAATTCTGAGATAGAACATCCTATTCATATTTATCTATCTGTCTTATAAATTCCAACCAGAGTTTACACTTGCATAATTTATGCGTATGAAGAACTAACAGATTGCAGATAATGTTTTTATAATCGTTATTTTTATTTTCCACACATAAAAAAAGGTGATATTATAAAGTCAACAGGAAAGGTTTATTTATGCCTCTTAATAATTACAAAATTCTAAACATATAAAACATTTAAACTTATCATTAACTTACAAAGTAATGAACATATTTTAAAAGGGGTTCTAAGGTTACTTAAACTTATTTGCCTTAAATACACAAACTATATGTGACTTGGTAAGAAATGGTTTAAAGTGAAAAGATATTTATAATTTACAAGAAAAATAACTAGTTTAAACTACTCAAAATAAACACAGTTTTAAGAAGAATGAAACTGTAGTTTACCTTGTTAGGACTTTATCAGGTTGGATTCAAAACAACTATTTCTTAGTCTCTTTACTAAGAACACAGTGACACACTGACCACCCAAAAATCCAGTATTTCTTCATTGGATGCCAAGAAAAATTGTGACCAACACCCACGGTCGTGTCTTGCTAGAAAATACCTTCTTTTACTTCCTTCCAAACCACCCTGCCTAAGGCCCTATGTCGAATTTGAGCCTTTTCAAAAACTTTCATTTTAGGTACTAAACATCTTTTTATTTCCACTGTCTATAACAGTGTCCTACTACAAAAAGCCACACAATGTAACAATTTTCCACCTATCTTCAAAATGCATTTACACCTTTTTAGGGAATTTTAATACTGACTATTTTTTCAATAGGAAAACCTAAATAATGGTGAGGTTGCTGGGTTCTCACATGATAGGGAAGGGAATGTTGTAAAAACTAACCCACCAGGCCCAAAAATGCTGTCATGGCAGCAGACACAATATATATATATATATATATATATATATTCTAAGAGACCTAAATGCTTTCTCTTTAAAGGAATTTCATTTAGTTCTACCATTTTGAAAAAATCCATAATCAAAATTTTCTTTAAATCACTAATATTTTGTTGCAAAGTTAATATCCACTATAAATATCAGGTACATGATTTATATAATTCCTTTGTTAGAAACAAAAATCCAAGTCTTTTAGTTTAATACTGCCATGTGCTATTAGTACTCCTCAAAAATCTGGTTTTAGATGACCTTTTGCTGTAATTTTAAAACTTTTTTTCAATTAATATAGATAGGAAA
>CM042157.1:92176848-92191848 GCA_023376005.1 Doryteuthis pealeii | reverse complement strand
TTAACACTGAAAAAACCTTTTCTATACATTTATTTTGATATTTTATTATATGATATCCAAACTGAAATTTTCTATCAGATTATCTCTGTTCCGTTCATATTTTTCAGAAAGAAAGATCATATACAAAATGTTTTACTCTATGAGTTTCATAAATGTGTTAATGCAAAAGCGGCAGCAAAATCTATTCAGAGCATTTATAGGGAAGATGTAGTGAATGAAATAAGTTGCAGGAGTTCCAAATTAATGATTTCACTTTAAAAGATGAGCCAAAAAATGGTCGTCCAAAAAAACTTGATTCCAATCTATTGGAAGCTTTTGTTTCAGAGAGTTTTACAAGTGATGCATTTATAAGCTTATCGACAGAATGAGAGAGTATGTTCATGAATAAATATTTTCATAGTCATTGGCTTATTCATTTTTGCTCAAGATATTTAAATCAGACATTACTTTTGCACCAACCTGATAGTTAAAAAAGAAATTAAAAAATGATACTTTTATCCACTGACCTGGAGTGAATAAGGATAAGGGTCATAAGGATAAGGATAACCATCATGGTTTAGCAAGCTAGTCTCATAGATCCATTACGACAGAAAGGCAAGTTCAATCCTTGCTGGATGCACTATACTTGTGACCCTGTGTCACATCCTCCTACCTATGATGAATGGGTTGGGTAAATAAGCTTGATGGGAGTTGCACAAGGATGCTGCATGCTGTCTTGAATAAATCCTAGAAATAGTACTACACAAGAAAGCAGCTGTACAGCCACTTTCCCCCAATCACACAAAATCATTACTACTATAATGAGTTCAACTCTCACTGGGTGCCCTTTACTTGTGGCTTTGTGTCAGTCTAAACTGTGTATATAACTATATTTTGTATAAGTAATTCTGAAGTAGCAGTGGTTAGTATGCTAAATATACAAACTATCACTACTGTAGTAGGCATTTCCCTATGTAGTGGTAGTTAAAAAAGAAAACTGATATTGAAAAATAAAATTCATGTTGAGATAAATATTTCTGCCCTGTCAGTTAAAGCTGAATATACTAACTGCAGCTATACAGAGGAGTAAAACTCCCCCCCCCCATCTCCAATGGGGTAACCTGTTGCTTTTTACCAAATGACTAAAAATGGTAAGTTTTAAGATAAGAATAAATTTACTTAAACTTCCAGTCCCTAATTTTTAGGTTGAAAAAACACAACAATCCTAATTGATAAAAGACATTTTTTTTTTTTTTTAACAAATAAAATAAGCTTTCACTATAAATTTCAGTCCTTAATGAATGAAGTCCTGAAAATGTCATTAAAACTGATTTAGGGCCTCAGGTTTTGAACTGGTGAGTGAGGTAAAATCTATTGCATGGTTTCAGGGTGCTGTCCTTTTTTTTTTTTTTTCTTTTTTTTTTGTTATTTACTTTTCTCATAACAAGATATCTCCACCCTGTTGGCTGAGGCTGTAGATTACATCAACGTCAATTCTGGAGAGGGATAAGACTCCCCCCCACACACACACACACAAATGGGGCAACCTGTTGCTTTTTACCAAATGACTAAAAATGATAAGTGCATTATTAGGTAAGATTTAAACCAAGGTCAAGGTTCATATTTTAATATACAACTTCCTCTTTTCATATCCTGTTTGGTTTTCATATTAATAAAAATTCTGATAGTCAATTTCTCATATTTAAAAAACATTCACTTTCTATAGTTTTACATGAAATACAATATTGTTATACCTTAGGCATGGGCAAACCAGTGGCCATTTTGAAAGTCTGTTTACTTGTAAAAAATATCTTAAAACGTCAATAAAAAAAGGAAAATTAACTTTTTACTGTTTTCTTTTACGTTTAATATAAAGAACAATTCCAAGTTTATGGGTTATAAAAAAGAAAAAACAAATTTCTCTCACATAAAACCTAAATTTTTGCATTTTAAAGTAAATCGGCTCAAGTCCACGCAAGAACGCGCATTTGTTGACAAGTTATCGGATCTTGACGTGTGCACTTTTTCTTCGTATGGATGGGCACACGAATAAAAAAAATTTTCTGAAGCAAAAAACAAATTACTAATTTAGTGTTTCCTTGATGCCTCACGATTTAACTCTTAATATTATTGAAAAAGAGAGTTGGGAAAATAAAAATTAGAATGTTAGAAATTATTTATAATAAAATTCTATAATAATATTCTTTTTTTTTTCCGATACATCTATTAAATTATTATTAATAATTTAATAAAGTATATATTTATTAATAATTCATGAAAGTATATAAAACATTACATACCTTAAAGGTGAAGTTCTTTATTCAATTTTGTAGTTTTAAAAGTTTTTAATTTATTCCATGATGAAAAAATCTTTATTTAAATAGTCTGCCCCTATTTCAAATTTTGTAAACTCGCAATCTTAAATAAAATAAAAAGTTAATTTACCTTCAGAATTTGAGTGAACGGTAATATCTGCTTTCTGTATATACACGGGAGAATTATGTGTTTCCAAATAAAATAATAAATTTCTTCAAACACTGTTCGGTTTCTCTTTCACTTCACAAAGTATATAAATATGTACATGTCACGTATTTGGACTTGTTTACCCATAACACATCAGTGAAAATGACAAATACGTTTTTTTTTCATTTACAGGCTTCCGTAATCATTCTCACAACAACTTTTAATTCAAACATTATTTTCAAAAATTCATAAAAATAAGAATAGACATATATTATGTCATTATTTTTAGTGAGATATGTTTTATACAATATTTTCTTTGATTAATGAATACGATTTTGTTATACATTAAACAAAAGTATTTATTTTACATTTTATAAATTTTTAAAAATCTCTGAAAAATAAAATAAAAATGTACACAATACGAACTTTTAATATAAAATTCTTTTGAAAATAATCTAACAATTTAAAAAAAAAAAAAAAAAAAAAAATACATATTTTTTCTTATTTACGAGATTTTAAGGTTCAATGTTTAAGATGCCCTATTTCCAAAACCGATTTATTAGCGAATTATCTTTTTTTATATATGTTATGTCATTACATTGTCTTTATAAAAATGTAAAATTTATTTATATCCAAAAAAAAAAAGAAGATATTTGTTGGGGGGATCAATACGCGAAACAAAAACTAACGAAAAAAATTATTAGTCTTTTCAATTTAGTAAAAATTTATTTACAATAAAGTTAATCTTTTATTACTTCATAAACAGAAAGTTTTATTAGAATCGGATCATTAGTTTATTTTATATGATTTTTAGAAGAATTTCCTGTGATCACCCTTTTATTTAGTTGGCGAGAATTTGCACATGGCTATTATACCTTAATTGTTTTTTTCAAATGACAAAAAAAAAATGATTTTAAAGACATTTTTTTCTCATGCCAATAATCCCTCAATCAATTTATAATCAGTTAAAGGGAAGATAAATATTTTTCTAAGAATTAACCCCTTAATAGGGATTTTGTTGATTTTTTTTTTCCTGCGATTCCCCTTTTTTGCAAGATGTGTTAATTTGTACATCTCTATGTATGTATTAAAATGAAAACATATTCTATATATCCGTAGTGGTTGCGTATTCAGAAAGATTTACTATTTACTAAATTACTGATCTATTAAATACTGTGCCCATGACAATTTTTCACCAACAGTGAATTTTTTTTTTTTTTTGTGCCATTTTTTTTTCATTGCTGTTGTTATCATTCACCAGTTTTGACAAGTATCCAAAATTCTTGTTAGGAAAATCTTGCTCTGTTAGAGTCACAAATAGATAAATCAAATTATTATTATATATACGTCTCAAAAACTATATAAATAAATAAAAAATATCATGTAAATCTTAATTGAATAAGCATAAAAAGATAAGAATAAACTTACTTAAAATGTTAATTCAAGGTGAAGTTTGTTCTTGTTCCTTTTAACAAGCAGTTAACAAACTGAATATTTACACTTTCACTTTTCTTATAATTTAGTTTCATTTTATTTTCCAAGTTGGGTTTTAGCTTATTCGGTACTCTATGAGGAAGTTCGTCCCGGTCCACTGCCTCCAAAATTTGCTGTTCGGTGACGTATCAAATACCAACCCCAACTAGCGTGTTACTTGAAAGAAAACTACCAACTCAAATAACAACCCCAACTATCGTATCGGCGCCTATTTGAGGGGGGGGTGTCTAATTCTTGTTTATTTATTTTTTCCATTCGAAAGAAAAAAACATTAAACCGTTTTTTGTCGCAATTCTAATTTTTCTTTTTTTGTCGTATTCTTATTATCATAATTTGTCGTAATTCTTGTTTATTTATAGAAATTGTCATATTTTTAGATAGTTTTGAACAGACTGAGATAGATAGATATTTTCGACAGTAAATAGATAGATAGATAAACAAAACGATATAGATATAGATAGATAGATAGATAGGTAACGATATAGATAGATAGATAGATAAACACGCAACGATATAGATATAGATAGATAGATAGATAAACACGCAACGATATAGATAGATAGATAGATAGATATAGATAAACACAACGATATAGATAGATAGATAGATAGATAAACAACGATATAGATAGATTAGATAAACATATAGATAGATAGATAGATAGATAAACACAACGATAGATAGATATATAGATAGATAGATAGATAAACAAAGAATATAGATAGATAGTAGATAGATAACACAAGATAGATAGATAGATAAAACAACGATAGATAGATAGATAGATAGATAGATAAACACAACGACATAGATAGATAGATAGATAAACACAACGATATAGATAGATAGATAGATAAACACAACGATATAGATAGATAGATAGGTAAACACAACGATAGATAGATAGATAGATAGGTAAACACAACGATATAGATAGATAGATAGATAGGTAAACACAACGATATAGATAGATAGATAGATAGTATACACAACGATATATAGTAGATAGATAGGTACACAACGATATAGATAGATAGATATGAACAAATGGAAATAGATAGATAGATAGATAGATCTACTGAAAGAAAAACAAATGTCACTTCTTCGATGAATTACAAGTAAAAGTAGTTTAAACAACAACAAAAAAAAAAACGGACTGTTTTACCATAAAAAAAGTTTTTAAAAGATTATCTAAATACTCAGATTTTCTTTTATTCATGTTTGTTTAATGTCTTGTTTTTAGTTTAAACAACAACAACAACAACAAAAACGGACTGTTTTACCATAAAAAAAAGTTTTTTTTAAATTAAAAATGACCTGACATTTTTTTTTAATAAAAGAATATCTAAATACTCAGATGTTCTTTTATTCATGTTTGTTTAATGTCTTGTTTTTAGTTTAAATAAACAAGAATATCTAAATATTTTGAATTTTTTAAACATTTTTTCTTTTACTTGTAATTCATCGAAGTGACATTTGTTTTTCTTTCAGTAGATCTATCTATCTATCTATTTCCATTTGTTCATATCTATCTATTTGTTTGTTTATCTATCTATTTATCTATCTATCTATCTATATCGTTGTGTTTACCTATCTATCTATCTATATTGTTGTGTTTATCTATCTATCTATCTATATCGTTGTGTTTATCTATCTATCTATCTATCTATCGTTGTGTATATCTATCTATCTATCTATCTTATCGTTGTGTTTATCTATCTATCTATCTATATCGTTGTGTTTATCTATCTATCTATCTATATCGTTGCGTGTTTACCTATCTATCTATCTATATCGTTGCGTGTTTACCTATCTATCTATCTATCTATCTATCTATCTATCTATATCGTTTTGTTTATCTATCTATCTATTTACTGTCGATAATAAGAATTACGACAAAAAAAAGAAAAATTAGAATTGCGACAAAAAACGGTTTAATGTTTTTTTCTTTCGAATGGAAAAAATAAATAAACAAGAATTAAGACACCCCCCCCCTCAAATAGGCGCCGATACGATAGTTGGGGTTGTTATTTGAGTTGGTAGTTTTCTTTCAAGTAACACCGCTAGTTGGGGTTGGTATTTGATACGTCACCGAACAGCAAATTTGGAGGCAGGGGACCGGGACGAACTTCCTCATAGAGTACTAATAATAATAATAATAATAATAATATCTCATTTTCAATTTTTTTCAGGCCGTACAAGTGTGGCTGGTGTTCTGCCAGATGGTACAACGAGTTGAACGAACGAGTCTACTGCTATGCGTTTTAAGAAGACATATACAAAAATCAACAAAACGCTATTACTCAATCCTCTATAATTTTTAATACTCAGAAATGATATGCATCTTTATGAACACTATATTCCCAAGAAAAATTTGCAGGACCTGAAGAGCATTGAAAATCAAAACACAATATTCTAGCACTATAATGAATGTTTAAAATTGTGACAATGATATTTGCTTTAGTATATTTAAAATTTAATATCTTATATAAAAGAAATGTATTGCATTTTAGATAAAAATGTTAAAACAATCCACAACTTTAGCATGAAAAAACCTAGTACATCTTTTCAACTTTTATAAATGGAAATATTATAAATAAATTTCTTTTATCTGGAAAATAGTTATTATTTATATGTGTGCTTTCTTCACATACACACGAATACATACACCCACAAATACACACACACACACACACATACACACACACACACCAAAACAAACTATCAAAATTAAGAAAGACTTGGGCTCTTCTAGAGAAGTAAGGACGAACTCATTAGAGACATTCTCCTATGGACTTCTACACGTGGACAAACTAACATTGGCCAACCAGCAAAATCTTACATTCATCAGCTCTTTGTGTAGACACTTGACGTAGTCTAGATGATTTACCAAGTGCAATGGCCAATTGCCATGGATGTTGTGAGAAAATTTAAATGAACCCATGCTGTCAGGATGCCTTGAGTTTGAGTTTGAGTTTTGTTTAACGGCATATCAACCTCTGTGGGTCATTTAATGCCAAAAAGGTTATTTTGGATTTCAGACTTTAAAGTAGTGGTTCTATGGAGATAATTGGTTATGTTCTGTTATATTTTGTTGAAAAGGTTGCTTTTTTTAATAAAATTTAAAATGTTTTCAGGGTTTGTATTCTTGAAGATGTCTTTCAGGTTTCTAGCTTGATAGTAATTTGCGCGGATATGTTTAAGTCTGTTACAATTTAGAAGGATATGCTTGGTTGTAAGTTGTACTTTGCATGTTGGGCACACTGGGGCATCCTCCCCTTTAAACAGGTACGAATGGGTAATGTGGGTGTGCCTAATACGCAATCTGGCGAGTATTACTTCTTCTCTTCTAATACTTCTGTGGCCCGTCGGCCACTCTCCAATAACTTCTTGTATTTCATGGAGCTTGTTTTGAGTCAGATTGTCCCATGATTTCTGCCATTTGTCTAATATAAATTTGTTTATGGTTGGTTTCAGATCTGTATATGGGATTTTAGATTTGCTCATATGTGTCTGAAGTGCCTTTCTTGCGGCTTTGATGATAATGAACTCTTTAACAGTGATACAGTTTTCTTAGTATGCTGAGGAATACCTATGAAAAAAGACCAATTAAGTAAGTAAAGAAATGTGCAAGTTCAAATTTATTACAAAAGAAATACAATAGCAATATTAGAATATTTACCAATTAAAGAACTTATAAAGAGGAAGGCTGCATGAAAGATTTTCAGCAAAAAACATAAGCCAATATTTTAGCATTTACCAAAACAACCATTTAATAAGTGTTGTGAGTTTTTAAGGGGTCAAATAAGAACAAAACGACGGGTAACAAATGTAGAAAATGTATTAACAGAAAGTAGACAAATACAATAGAGATAAGTGGAAATTACGTCCGACAATAGAGGCATTGGCTTACTCGCATTGGCTTACTGCCAAGCCCACAATTATCCCTGTTACTTATAGTAACCCGTCGGCGCATTCCATTGGTCAATAGGGTATATCACCTATAACAATAAGAAAAAGGGATTAGCATAGAGCTTAACAGAAAAACGGTGCAAAAAAAAAAATTCTGAAAAAAAAAATATGTGAGTCCCACAATGAGGAATGTGTTTTAATCATAAAGGGTTTGTTTTTATGTAAATGATGACTAGAAAATTTCTCTTTAAACAAAACAAAAACAAACAAAAAAAAACCCCCAGACAATTCTGTGATTGATGAAAAAGGCAAATTACCACATTTTCAAAATCTGCCAAAAAACATATTTTAGTTGATATGAGCTGTAAAACTTATTTTGTTGTAACTTGGTAAGAAAATGTTTCTGCGTTTGTCTCACTGTTGAAATGGGAATTATGCTAAGTTATATAAGACATCATAAAATGCAATGAAAATTATACAAAAATTATTCAAGTCATTTTATTGTACATATGGTGTTAAGTATGGGCTGTTTGATGTCAATATTTAATAAAAGTATTCAAACATTTAAAAGACCGTAAAACAATCAAGCACATGGCATAGAAGATAAAACTCTTGATTAAATAAACAATTGTATTAACAGAATGTATACAAAAGGGCAGCATTGAATACTGGGTGAGGTTCAGCCAAAAGTTCTTTTTTTAAAGTCCAATGTAAAATGTAAGCTGATATTTCACAATTCACAAAGTGAGAAAGAAAGTGTAAAGTTTTTAAGTCACAATAATCATCAGTCAGGCAATAGTGGTACTGATATTTAGTTTGCCTCTGAAAGCGATAATTATTTAGAGAGAGAGATAGGTAGATAGATAGTTCGTACCTTCTGCATTAAAAGTTCTTAAAACATGTGACAAGGATTCTCTTAGGCAGGCAAAATCTTTCTGCTTGAAAATGAAAAAGTTTGGGTTTAAATAGAATTTTGGTAGGCTCCGCGAGGCTCTATTTGATAATTTTTCTTTTTAAGCGGGAACGCCTCTGATTGGTTGAATTTTACGAATTTTATTTTTTTTATTCTCTTTTTCTAACATGCGCGATTCCATGCGCAAAACAATCATTTTTGTCGTTCGATCTCTTTCTGTCGAAGTATGAACTTCCGGTCGCCGCATACACAAGCAAACAACTTGAACTCTCAAGATTATCATTTAATCGCATCCTTCCATCTATTAAAGACGATGGTGCAAAGTCAACTTTAAAACATTTTTTATTTATCTACAGCTATGTGAGTGGCTGAACAGACCAATCGTTGAATGGCAATCTCTGGTACAGTGATTGCAAACAAAAGGTGGTGCTTGCTGTAGATGCTGTTGTCTCTCCTTTCTTTTAACTCTCTTTTCTGCGGCGGCTTTTTACTCTCTTTTTCACCTTTTCGTTCCTTGTTTGACGAGGAGGCACAGTCGCACGGTTTTCTACACAAGCCTCCATGTGTCTATACCGATGTGGCATTCATATAGTCCCACTGTAAATTAAGGTACCATTACTAATCTCTTTTTCATTGTTTCTGCAAAATTTAATCTTTCCTTCTTGTTCAACTAACAGTTTTACATTTTGAAAAAATAAGAGCAATTCCTTGGACTCTGCTGCTGATGGTACAATTTCTTGGTTGGAATTTTGACATAAAATCATATATAATAATTTAATTCCTTGGACTTCTGCTGCTGATGGTACATTTCTTGGTTGGAATTTTGACATAAAATCATAATATAATAATTTATTCCTTGGATTCTGCTGCTGATGTAACATTTCTTGGTTGGAATTTGACATAAATCATAATATATAATTTAATTCCTTGGGCTCTGCTGCTGATGGTACAATTTGGTGTTGGAATTTGACATAAAATCATAATATAATAATTTAATTTCCTTGGACTCTGCTGCTGATGGTACAATTTCTTGGTTGGAATTTTGACATAAAATCATAATATAATAATTTAATTCCTTGGACTCTGCTGCTGATGGTACAATTTTTTGTTGGAATTTGACCATAAATCATAATATAATAATTTAATTCCTTGGACTCTGCTTGCTGAGGTACAATTTCTTGGTTGGAATTTTGACATAAAAATCATTAAAATATAATAATTTAATTCCTTGGACTTGCTGCTGATGGTACAATTTCTTGGTTGGAATTTTGACATGTAAATCATAATATAATAATTTAATTCTTGGACTCTGCTGCTGATGGTACAATTTCTTTGGTTGGAATTTGACATGAAATCATAATATATAATTTAATTCCTTGGACTCTGCTGCTGATGCTTACAATTCTTGGTTGGAATTTTGACATAAAATCATATATAATAATTTAATTCTTGGGACTCTGCTGCTGATGGTACAAGTTCTTGGTTGGAATTTTGAATAATCTAAATAATAAATTTAATTCCTTGGACCTCTGCTGCTGATGTTACAATTCTCTTGGTTGGAATTTTGACATAAAATATAATATAAAATTTATTCTTGGACTCTGCTGCTGGTTACATTCTTGGTTGAAATTTGACATAAAATCATAATATAATAATTTAATTCCTGACCTGCTGCTGATGGTACAATTCATTCCTTGGCTCTGCTGCTGATTGGTACAATTTCTTGGTTGGAATTTTGACATAAAATCAATATTAATAATTAATTCTTGGACTCTGCTGCTGATGGTACAATTTCTTGGTTGGAATTTGACATAATCATAATATTATAATTTATTCCTTGGACTCTGCTGCTGATGGTACAATTTCTTGGTTGGAATTTTGACAAAATCATAATATAATAATTTAATTCCTTGGACTCTGCTGCTGATGGTACAATTTCTTGGTTGGAATTTTGACATAAAATCATATATAATTTAATTCCTTGGACTCTGCTGCTGATGGTACAATTCTTTGGTTGGAATTTTGACATAAAATCATAATATAAATAATTTAATTCCTTGGACTCTGCTGCTGATGGTACAATTTCTTGGTTGGAATTTTGACTAAAATAGAAACATAAAATCATAATATAATAATTTAATTCCTTGGACTCTGCTGCTGATGGTACAATTTCTTGGTTGGAATTTTGACATAAAATATAATATAAAATTTATTCCTTGGACTTTCTGCTGATGGTACAATTTCTTGGTGGAATTTGACATAAAACATATAATTAATTTAATCCTTGGACTCTGCTGCTTGTGGTACAATTTCTTGGTTGGAATTTTGACATAAAATCATAATATAATTTTTAATTCCTTGGACTTCCTTGGCTGCTGCTGATGGTACAATTTCTTGGTTGGAATTTTTGACATAAAATCATAATTATAATAATTTAATTCCTTGGACTCTGCTGTCTGGTACAATTTCTTGGTTGGAATGTTTGACATAAAATCATAATATAATAATTTAATTCCTTGGACTCTGCTGCTGATGGTACAATTTCTTGGTTGGAATTTGAACATACATTATAATATAATATTAATCCCTTTGACTCTGCTGCTGATGGTACATTTCTTGGTTGGAATTTTTGACTAAATCATAATATAATAATTTAATTCCTTGGACTTGCTGCTGATGGTACCAATTTCTTGTTGGAATTTTGACATAAAATTCATAATATAATGATTAATTCACTTGGACTCTGCTGCTGATGGTACATTTCCGATAGAGACACAATTGAACAATATCTTTCATGACAATTGGAACAACGCTTAGGATTGCATAAAGTGGTGGAAGAGACCATAGCTAAAGTATTGTCTTTAGATATCAATTATAAAGAATTGTATTTAGTTATAAACTGCTAGAAGAAAAGGATAATGATAATCGGAACTGACTACGATTTAGAATAATATTTTCAAACCATTCGTAAAACTAGCAAATATATGCACCCTCCGTAGGGTGCAAGTATTTAAGTTTTAATGTAATAAATATTGTATCAATTAGAAATGCTAATGAAACTAAATAAGAAGCAGATAAAAATATTTGAAACAGAGGTGGGTTATAATAAAAAAATAGAACAAGTGAAACTTACTCTTCCATCACTCCGTCTTTCATTGCTAAATTTTCCTAATTTAACTATTTAGTTAAAATAGGAAGTAAAGATAAAATTACAGTTATTTTTTCTTGTTAATGGATTTCTTTTTAGATGTATCCCTGAGATTTTAGATAATATTCATTAAGATAAAACCAACAATTAGAAATTAGTAATACTAAGCACATATTTATTAAAATCAAATTTTTATATATCAATATGCAAATTAGCCTTCCCATTCACACTGTAAACTGCTATTTTGTTGTATATATAAATACAATTGTATGTTATTAGTATGTAGATATTACCAACAGTATTAATAATGTAAAACAATTTTATTAATAATTGAGGTTTAAACAAAATAAAATCCTGTAGAATGTGACGTAAATAACTAAGGGAATTGTGACTTGAGTAGTAATATAGTTTCGGTTACAGACAGAAAAACACACAAATCTCCATTATAATAAGATATCAGTTTTAAAAGTGAAATAATCTAAAGTAGATACCGTTTTTGAAGGGAGGCCACTTATTCCTCAATTGTAATATTCCCTTGAATAGCTTATCTTATTATAATGGAGATTGTGTGTTTTTTCTGTCTGTAGCCGAAACTATTTACTATACAAATCACAATTCCTTTTGTTATTTACATCACATTCTCCATGATTTTGTTTTTATTTAAACCTCGATTATTAAAAAATTGTTTTAACATATTAACACTGTTGACCATACCTACATACTAATAACATGCAATTGTATTTAAATATACAACAAAAGAGCGGTTTTTACAGTATGAATGAGAAGGCTAATTTGCATATTGATCTTAAAAATTTGATTTTTATAATATATAGCTTTCATTATTGATTTCAAATTGTTTTTTGTTTTTTTTCTTATTGAATATAAGCAACAATCTCGGGGATAAATCTTAAAAGAAATTCATTAACAAGAAGAAAAACTGTAATTTTATCTTTACTTCCTATTTTAACTAATAGTTAAATTAGGAAAATTTACCAATGAAAGATGGGAGTAATGGAAATGATGGAAGAGAAGTTAGTTTCAAAGTTGTTCTATTTTCGATTATACCCCTTCTGTCCAAATCTTTTATCTGCATTCTTATTCATTTTCATTAGCCTTTCTAATTTAATATGATATTTATTATATTAAAACTTAAGTACTTGCACCCGGAGGGTGCATTATATTTACTAGTATATCTAATATATTTGATATTTATGGTTTAAGTGATAATTACATACATTGATGTCATTGCTAAAGAATAGACCCTTTGAATCAAATGCATGAGTTATTGATTTTTTATTTACTTTATAGTTTCCTAATATCTTTATTTTTGTATACATACAATATTACTGTTATAAAATTAGGATACATAATTAAGCAGTGATGCATATACCACAAGATTCTGGGTTTGATACTAGGCCCTCACCAACTCAGCACATGCTGAGTAGCACAGCTTGGATCTATGCAGTAAAGCAAGAAGCTGATGGAGGGTGGCACCTCACCTCAGATGCAAAAACATCTACCTGGTCTGCACTAGTGAAAAGGAAATAGACTCCCTTGCTTTCCAGCTGATACTGATGCTGACTACAAATATTAGTATTTATATTCTTTACTATTTGGACCACCATTGATATGAAGAACATATGCGTATTTACCAACCCCTCCACATGAGCAGGATCAATTTTTTAAATGACGATAACCATTACACGACAAACGCCTCCATGAAGACATATCTTATTATAATGGAGATTGTGGGTTTGTCTGTCTGTAACCGAAACTAATATACATATACCAAGTTCACAATTCCCTTTGATATTTACATCACATTCTCCATGATTTTATTTTTTATTCAAACCTCAATTATTAGTAAATTGTTTTACATAATTAAGACTGTTAACATATCTACATACTAATAACATGCAATTATATTTTATATTCAACGAAATAGCAGTTTACAGTATGAATGGGAAGGCTAATTTGCATATTGATCTTTAAAAAATTTGATTTAATAAATTATGCTTAGTATTATTGATTTCTAATTGTTTGGTTTTATTCTTAATAAATATGAGTAAAATCTCGGGATAAATCTTAACAGAAACTATTTAACATAAAGAATAACTGTAATTTTATTCTTTTTTCCTTTTTAACTAAATAGTTAAATTAGGGAATTTACTACTGAAGACGAGAGTAAGGGGAAAATGGTGGACAGTTAGTTTCAAAGTTGTTCTATTTTCTGATTATCCCCTCTGTTCCAAATTATTTTTATCTGAATTCTTATTTCAGTTCATTAGCCTTTTCTCTTTCATATTACATGATATTTTATATTATTAACTTAAAAACATTGCACCCAGAGGGTGCAATATAATTTGCTGGTATTGATTGTAAACAGGAATAGACATGCTGATTTTATAAAGTATAACTTAAAGTTTCAACTGGATTTTAACTAAATTGGCAATTCTATTTTTTGGAAGATTGATTCAATAACATTTCCATTACACATTCTAAATGCTTCAGTTGACTTTTAGGGAAATTTTTTTTTTGTTTTATTGTCAAAATTTAACTTTTCATACTTGAGTTCCATGGTGAATGGTTCAGTTTTGATGTGGATCAGACATTTAAATATGTTAAATACTAGCAAATAAATGCACCTCCGAGTGCAAGTATTTAAGTTTTATGTAATAAAATATTGTATTAAATTTAGAAAGGCTAATGAAACTAATAAGAATGCAGATAAAAAGATTTATAACAGAGGAGATTAATCGAAAAATAGACAACTGAAACTTACTCTTCCATCACTCTCGTCTTTCATTGTTATTTTTTTCTAATTTAAGTATTTAGTCAAAAGAGGAAGTAAGAAAAAATGACACTTATTTTCTTGGTTAATGGATTTCATTTAAGATCATTGAAGGATTTGCTTATATTCATTAAAATTAAAACCAACAGTTAGAAATCATAATACTAGCACATATTTATTAAATTCAATTTTTATATCAATATGCAAATTAGCCTTCCCCTTCACACTGTAAACCGCTATTTTGTTGATATATTATAAACATAATTGTTATGTTGTTGTAGTGGATATGGTTAACAGTGG
>CM042157.1:92142292-92176748 GCA_023376005.1 Doryteuthis pealeii | reverse complement strand
AAAGAGAGAGATTAAGACTTGACAACTTGGCTGATTATAACAATGCTCTGAAAGTCATGTCACTGGTATATATTCTAACTTTCATTATTTTTCTTTAAGTGTTGATAACATAATATATAAATTGTGCAATTATTTTACCTCTAAAAACAAAAAATCTTTAAAAATTAGATGATTTTCTATAATTTCGGGTTGTATTATGTTATCATTTTATCTCTATAAAAAGAACATTCTAGAAGACTTTCATATCACTCTGCATATCAAATTTTTTAAGACAAATTAAAACCCGAAATCATGAATAACTTAAAATTGGTTGACTTTAAGACTTTTTGATAGCATTTTTTGATTCCTTGGTCAAAAATGATTTTATAAACCAATTTTTAGCAGTAGAAAAACCATGGAACTTGTTTTACAAAAAAATAGGTTTTAAAAAGTCGCCATTTTTTTTTTTTTGCGACTCTCCACCTCAAATTTGACATAACCCCGCCAATCTTTAGAATTAGAAGCTCAAATTTTGGGGGTTGTCTAACTTTAACATAGTCTATAGCTGTACAAATAATAATTTTACTTTTTCTGAATGATTTGACATGGAATTACCCTATTATTATTATTATTATTATTATTAGTATTATTGCTCTGTTTTTGAAATATTGAGCCGTTTGGATAATTTATCAATGCCACTGCTATTGCAAATTTAAATTGGCTATTAGATGCTATAAATATGTGTGTGTGATTGTATTGCAAAACCAAGAGAAAATGTGAGAAGGTTTTTGGTTGTTTTTTTTTTTTTTGGGGGGGGGGTAGTTTTCAAAAGTTAATGTTCTATATAAATTATAGAATATTTATTTTAAATATTATATTTATTTAAACAGAACTTGGTCGTATTTATTCTAAAATTTGTGACAGTTGTTTTGAATTAAAACAAAATGAAAATACCGAAAAAAAAAAAAAAAGACGTTTTAAAGCGGGTGGTAATATTTACATTTACTTGTCAATAAAAAAGTAATTTGTCAGTAAAAACGCCTTCAAGAGGGGGGGGGTAAAAATCTGCATTTACTTGTCGAGAAAAAAATTGGAGGAAAATGCCTTAAACGTGGGTTGTTTTTTTAGCAGGCGCTGCTTTTCGTTTCTAAAGGCAGGGGGCCAGGACGCATTTATGCGAAAAGCCCCGTTACTTTTTTAAGTTTGACAACAACAAAAAAAAAAAACGTTTTAAAGTGTAAAAGAAACCAGCGAACTCAGGAAGATTTTTAATTTTTTTTAAATGACAAAACATACTCCCTAATTCTCTATATTTACCAAAGATCATTTTTGCAACCTGTTTTCTCCGTGTCATTATCTCTTTTTTTTTTTTCTAATTTATTTACATTATTACCTATACAATTGTTTCAAGATTAAAAAGAAAAGAAAAATTATTAATCTAATAAAGAGAATGTTAGGAAGATGTAACAAAAATAGAGTTGCTCCCCTTTGATCAGTTAAAGCCGGAAGTGGGTTTTCTGTCATGTTATTTGTGGATTGGCATTTGGTTGTGTGTAGATGCAGCAGTTGAACCTGTTAATTCTATTGAGGATAGAAGAATTCTCTACCCTGTGTTAAATAAACCCTTGTTAATTTTACAACAACCTGGTCTTGCATTATCATTTCAGTCTTCCAGATTTTATCTGTATATTAAAAACATAACAGAGACAAAATTAAATTGTAACTTATCTAATTTTGTAGTCACTTTTCTGAATGTGAGTTATGTATACAATAATCAATATTTATTCCCCATTTTTAATACCAGTGAAATTGTTTTGAAAAGGATTATTTGAAATTAACTACAGTAATCACTTTCCCAATCCACAAAAAAGTATTTCTGCCTGCAACAACATTACAGCAGTCTTCGATAAATCAGCTAAAGTTTAGTCATTTCTTGTCCAACACAGGTTTGTTTTCTCATTAGCAAGATCAAACACAACTGCCCCTCGGTGTGGGAAGACAGGCTTTAAATAATAATTAACTGCCCTGACCAAGATCCCACATCTAGGCCAATCACGCCCAGTGCTGCCGATTGCAATGTAAAAATTTGTATACATGTCAACGTGGGTGGAGCCACGACTCAAGATTAGGGGTTCCGATTTTAGTCTCTGTAGTCACCTGCCACACTCCCCCCTCCCTGGTCTCCTTGTTTTGCATGTCAGACACGTTCGCACTTGTTTTGAGCTCCTACGTAAGTAATTTCTCTCACTACAATTAGATAGAAATACTTGATATCATATAACTGTGTACAAATTATTAGGATTAGATAAGAATACTTGATTTCATATAACTGTGTGCAAATTATTTGTATTCGATAGGAACACTTAATATAACTAAGTGCAAATTCTTTTTTTAAAAAAACTACTCAAAATGTGAATATGAATGTGATTTCCTAAACACTAGGCAGAAAATAACCCTAGACAGGTTGACATATATAGTAACAGTTGAAAATGATTCCTTACAAACAGCAGTTATTGTAGTTAATTGAGAAAAAAAAATACAATGTTTTTCAAATAATTTGTAAGCAGTTTATTCAATTCATCTTTAAATTTAAAATACATCCAAACATTTTGCAAACGTATAACAAGTGCATCAAGATATAACATATTTTTTTTTTCAAGAAAATTTTTAAAAAATGATAAAATAATAATAAAGAAAACATTGTCCTGGATATGACACTAAACTGGATCTGATTGTGAGGCTCCAGTTCTAGAGCTCTTAGAGCCATATGATAATGTATAGATTATTAGTATCAGATAGGAATACTTGATATCATATAACTGTGTGAAAATTATTAGTATCAGATAGGAATACTTGATATCATATAACTGTGTGAAAATTATTAGTATCAGATAGGAATACTTGATATCATATAACTGTGTGAAAATTATTAGTATCAGATAGGAATACTTGATATCATATAACTGTGTGAAATTATTAGTATCAGATAGGAATACTTGATATCATATTGTGTGAAAATTATTAGTATCAGATAGGAATACTTGATATCATATAACTGTGTGAAAATTATTAGTATTAAATAGAAATACTTGATATCATATAACTGTGTGAAAATTATTAGTATCAGATAGGAATACTTGATATCATATAACTGTGTCCAAATTATTAGTATCAGATAGGAATACTTGATATCATATAACTGTGTAAAATTATTAGTATCAGATAGGAATACTTGATATCATATAACTGTGTGAAAATTATTAGTATCAGATAGGAATACTTGATATCATATAACTGTGTGAAAATTATTAGTATCAGATAGGAAACTTGATATCATATAACTGTGTGAATAATATAACTTGTGCGTATTAGATAGAATACTTGATATCATATAACTGTGTGAAAATTATTAGTATCAGATAGGAATACTTGAAATCATTCAACTGTGTCCAAATTATTAGTATCAGATAGGAATACTTGAAATCATTCAACTGTGTGCAAATTATTAGAATTAGATAGGAATACTTGAAATCATTCAACTGTGTCCAAATTATTCGTATCAGATAGGAATACTTGATATCATATAACTGTGTGCAAATTATTAGTATTAGATAGAAATACTTGAACTCATTCAACTGTGTGCATTGATTTTGTAGTCCCTTTCTGAATGTGAGTTATGTATACAATAGTCAATATCTATGGCTCGTTTTTAATACCAGCTGCAAACAATTTATTTAATGTTTTAGAACAATATAAAATATTTTATTTTTTAAAAATAACCTTTTTTGAACAATTTGTAAGCAGTCTATTCAATTCATCTTTAAATTTAAACTACATACAAACATTTTAATGATAATAGAACAAGTACATCAAGGTGTGGCAACCCACCTTAGACACAAAAGCAATCTCCTTGGTCTAGTGCTAGTGAAAAGGGGATAGACTCCTTCGCTGGTCAAGAGAAGTGTCATTGGGAGAGTACTCTTAGCATGTAATCAATATCTAGCAGTAATTGATTTCGATCTAACCACTTGTATCCTTTGGGACTTATTCTGTCTCTTATGATTTGGGTGTTTGAAATGATTTCCACCTCAGGAAATAATTAATCTTTACTGGTTAATTTTATTCCTTTGTTCTGCATTTGAACAATCCACATTTTTTTGCTTGAATTGATAATTCCGAATAATTTGGGAATTTGTACTTTTCATTTGTTTAACTTATTGTTAAATTTCAAAACACAATTGAAATTCGCACAAATGTTTTGTTTTGGATTTTCATACCAAGTCATAATTCAAACTCATTGTTATAAACTTTGAAAGGAATTTTTACTCAAAATATATTTTTGATATGCGCAACAAAATCACTGCGTTTGATTTATTTGTTTACTTGCTATGATTTTTATCATTTTACTCTTTACTTAGTGCTCTTCAGGGCTAAGATTGTGTGTATAAGTGTGTGTGTGCGCGTGCTTGTGTGTGTAAATGTAAGCGTACAGACACACAGACATAAGCACCACGCACACACACATACGCTTACATTTACACACACAAGCACGCGCACACACACACTTATACACACAAACACACACATAAGCAAGCACCCCAACCATACACATACACACACAGAATTTGGAAGACCCAAGACAGAACGAATGTAGCAGCCGCTAAGACAACTTCAGTTCCAGTGTTCTTCTGAGGATGGGGGTTTCTTCCCGAAATATTGAGAAATAAATGACAGGTTAACAAAAAACATCATAGTTACCTTCTTTTTTCTTTACACTCGCATTGTGACAGCCTTCAAAACCAACCAACAAACCAATATATATATATATATATATATATATACATACAAGGAAATATATGCACCCTCCGGGTGCAAGTATTTAAGTTTTAATGTAATAAAATATATTAAATTAAGCTAACGAAACTAAATAAGAATGCAGATGAAAAGATTTGAAACGGGGGGGGGGTATAATTGGAAAATAGAACAACTGAAACTTACTCTACAATCAACCCCATTTTCATTTCGAAATTTTCCTAATTTAACAATTTAATCAAATTAGGAAGTAAAGAATAAAATTACAGTTATTTCTTCTTGTTAATTGATTTCTTTTAAGATTTATCTGCGAGAATTTTGCTCATATTCATTAAGATAGAACCAAACAATTGGAAATCAATAATACCAAGCACATATTTATTAAAATCAAATTTTTAGTATTGATATGCAATTTAGCCTTCCCATTGTCACTGCAAACAACTATTGTGTTGTATATATAAATACAATTGCATGTTATTACTATGTAGATATAGCCAACAGTATAGATAATGTATAATACTTTTATCAATAATTGAGGTTTAAATAAAAATAAAATCATGGAGAATGTGACATAAATAAGTAATGAATTGTAACTTGAGTAGGGATATAGTTTTGGTTACAGACAAACACACAATCTCCATTATAATTGCGAAAAGAAGGGAAAATGTAGGAAAGATATTTTGGATATTTTTTTTCAAAAGTTAATTGTTTTTAAAAATTATAGAATATCATTTTTTTAAAATAAAACATACTCCCTAATTATCTATATTTACCAAACATTATTTTGCTATTTTTTTTTCTCCATGCCATTATTTTTTTTCTTTCTATTTACAATATTACCTATACAATTGTTTTAAGATTAAAAAGAAAAAATCAATAATATAAAAATATAAAAAATTAAATTGTAACTTATTTTGTAGTTCCTTTCTGAACGTGTGGTATGTATACAATAGTCAATATCTATGCCCTGTTTTTAATACCAGCTTCAAACAGTTTATTTAATGTTTTAGAACAATATAAAACATTTTATTTCAAAATAGATAACCTTTTTGGAACAATTTGTAAGCAGTCTATTCATTTCATCTTTAATTTAATACTACATATAAACATTTTACTGAAAATATAACAAGTACATCAAGGTATAACACATTTTTGTTTTTTAAAGAAAATTTCTTTCAAAATAATAATAAGAAAAACAGTGTCCTGTGTATGACATTAAACTTCATCTGATAATCAAAATTGGGTTGGTCTAGCTCAATCAGTAGAGTATCTGATACCCGCCCTTGCCAACTCAGCACATGAGTAGTACAGCTTAGCTTGGGGCAATAAAATGGGGAGCTGATAATAGATGTGGTACCCCAACCCCACCCCCACCCCCACAGAACCAAAAGCAATCTCCTTGGTGAAAAGTGAATAGACTCCCTAGCTGTCAGGCTGATATCAACAATAGACCACTTCACCTACTTTACTAACTTATTACATAGGAATACTCAAAATCATTCAACTGTGTGTAAATCATTATGATTAGATAGGAATATTTGATATCATATAACTGTGCAAATTATAAGGACTAGCAAAATAAAAAACACCCTCTGGGCGATGTAAAAATACATTTTTGAAAGATATTGCTTGAGGTGGTGGAAGTTAAAAATTAAATGTTGGAGAGTTTGAACCATAAATCATGAATCCATCAAATTTATTAAAGGAGTAAAAAAAATAAAATAATTTGAAGTCGAAACTAAGTTCTATTAACTTGGAATATCTATTAAAATAAAACAAACTATATATATAAATATATGATACTGGGGATGTATCTATTAAAACTTGTTTTAAAAAACAATGAGTACTGTCTAATGTTGCATGCTCAAATTTTGAGTGTGTTTATTCTATGTTATGACGATTTATGACGGGTATATTGACGTAAGCAGTGACGTAGTTTTTGTTACAGACAAAAACCAGAAGCAAATCTCCATTATTAATAGATTAGACAAGAATACTTGATATATAGCTATGTGCAAAATCTTTAAAAAATAAAAAAAATAAAAATCTCTACAAAATGTAAATATGAATGTGATTTCCTAAACTCTTGGCATAAAATAACCCTAGACAGTTTGACATGTGAATACAGTTGAAAATCATTCCTTAGAAACAGCAGTTATTGTAGTGTGACCAGAAGAAAAGCATATATATTTTCTGTACAGGGAGCATTTTCCGAAATATAGACGTTTATGAAGCTTCTAATTTTCTGTGTTAAGCCCACAGTCGGGTATTTCTTTTAACCAGTCACTGTTGATTAGCTTCAAAACACTTTCACAATTAGTTTTTATAATGAAATTTTCACAACGACTTAGATTTTGCATAATGGTCCTTAAATCGCTTAAGGATAAAGAAAGACGAGTTAGAATTGTATTATCCAGTAACATGGTCAACATGATATTCAGGGCAAGCTCTTGAATCTTTTCATCATTCTGTTCCAATAACTCTTTCATTAACTCAAGGAGTTTACATGTTTGTAGCTGCAAAGAGAAAAAATAAAATAGTAAAGGGAATAATTTTCCTGTTCAATAAATATTAATATCTATTGGGTAGTATAAAGTACAGAAGACATGGTTAGCAGTTCAAACGTCAGTAGACGTGCAAATGGCTGCTTACCAGCTCTTTATTTATACCCATTCTCTCAAGGGCAGATCACTCTATTCAGACTACACACAGGGGGTAGATCACTCTACTTATAAAGAAATAACAGATGTCTTAAAATGATTTTTAAAAAAAACCTGTGTTGAGCCTCCAAAATATTCAGTTATCTAAAGCAGAGTTTGATTCATTCTTCAAACATACTCACTTGGATATCCCATTTTGGTGTAATGGCTAGCAAGCTAGACTTGCTGTTTCATTACTACTAAATAGTGAGCTCAAACCTCACTGGATGTCCCACACCTGCAAATTTGTGTCACATTCTACTTATGTCAATCAGGTTGGATAAATAGGGCTTCCCATCATAGTGTAATGGTGTTGTATACTAATACATCCAAATAAGTGTTCTCACTAACAATAAAGTACTTTGCAACAGAGAGCTAAGAATTGAGGTCTTAAGTAGACGGTTCTCATAATGATCTGCCAACTGCTCTAAACAGCACTACACAAATAGTTTTGGCCCAGTTCATTTATTCTCTAAGAATAGATAAGACAGGATAGTCCACAACAGATGGTCAGCAAGCCACACTTGCAGATCCATTGCAACTGAATAGTGAGTTTGATCTTTGCTTGATGCCCCATACTTACTACCTTGTATCACATCCTACCTGTGTGTGAATGGGTTGGGTAAATACCTACTCACCTGGAAATATTTTGGCGCACACATGCGCACCATTTTTTCCCTTTCAGTTACCTAAGTTGTAACTTTGTTTACATGTTTAATTGAAAGTTTTTGCATGTTTGTCTACCTTTTTGTCAACCTCTACGTCCTGTTTATTTAGTTTGGTGTCAACGTTTTTTTTGTGTGTGTGTTTTGTGCCTGCCCGTTAGTTCTTTATTTTTGGACTGAGTTTAGGCTTCTCCGTGCGAGGCTTTATTAATGTTTGGAGCGCCAAACAAGCAAAAATGGAAGGTCAGCAGCATGAGGAAGACTTGTCCCAAAGTGGTAGTGCCCGGAGAATGACGGATAACTTGAAAACCCTTACTAAGGACTTCAGGGCATACGTCACCAAGTGGAGTAGTCAGGCTGTTTCCATCCAAGAGCTCTTGTCGGATTCGACAGACACAGTGGAAATAAGGAGCGGTCACAGCGACTTAGAGAATGCAAAAAAGGAACTGGAGGCTACATATACAAGACTGAGCACCCACCTCAATGACAACCAGGGAAGGGTGGACGACAAGAAGGCCTTTGGAGAATTGCATAGTAGGTATGACGAGATAGATAAAGAACACTATGAAATAGCAAAACAAATCTCTTCTCACCTACAATACTTGGCCTCCAGAGGCTCCAGCAGAACAGCAAAAGGCCATTTATCAAGAACTTCTCGGTCGTCTCACCTGTCTCAATGATCCTTTGAGGCAAAGGTTGAGGCTGTTGCCCTCAGGGCGAAATTGAAGTATCTGGAAGTGGAGGCAAGGCATAGGGCCGATTTGGAGAAGGTGAGGTCACAGATGCGAATCGACGTCACTCAGGCGAAGTTGGATGCTCTGGAGAGCGTGCAAAGTCCAAGCTCGACAACGGTGCAATTACCAGCAGAGGTTGACACCGACAAACAAGTGAGTGAATGTTTGGGATTACAAATAGATATAGCTGAACTTGATCCTGGCCATGACAGTGGACCACCTTCAGCAACAGAATCGACATCGTACAAGACTGACTACACTGTTGGAGAAGTCGAAATTGACCTGGATACTTTTGGAGCTACCCTGAACCCAGACACACCCCATTTTGTACCACACCACGAGGTACCTGCGATGGCAGCAGTTGACGATAATCCTGCCTGGGGCTACACCAACATTTTACCTAATCCCATTTTGTACCACAACACGAGGTACCTGCGATGGCAGCAGTTGACGATAATCCTGCCTGGAGCTACACCAACATTCTCCTAATTCCCATTCTGTACCACAACACAAGGTACCTGCGATGGCAGCAGTTGACGATAATCCTGCCTGGAGCTACACCAACATTTTACCTAATCCCCATTTGTACCACAACACGAGGTACCTGCGATGGCAGCAGTTGACGATAATCCTGCCTGGAGCTACACCAACATTCTCCCTAATTCCCATTCTGTACCACAACACAAGGTACCTGCGATGGCAGCAGTTGACGATAATCCTGCCTGGGGCTACACCAACATTTTACCTAATCCCCATTTTGTACCACAACACGAGGTACCTGCGATGGCAGCAGTTGACGATAATCCTGCCTGGAGCTACACCAACATTCTCCCTAATTCCCATTCTGTACCACAACACAAGGTACCTGCGATGGCAGCAGTTGACGATAATCCTGCCTGGGGCTACACCAACATTTTACCTAATCCCCATTTTGTACCACAACACGAGGTACCTGCGATGGCAGCAGTTGACGATAATCCTGCCTGGGGCTACACCAGCATTTTCTCTAATCGCATTCAGGGACTCTATTCAACCCACAATGCCACAACATCACCTGTCCCCTTGGCAAATTGTGCTGCTACACCCAGGAATGATTCCTATATGGAGCAAGGAAGGCCAAGTGATGAAAGTACTGGTCTCTCGGATGATGATGATGAATTGAATGTTATCTTTGGAGATACTGATCTTTCAGAAAATGATCCATATGAGGAATGCTTAAAAATATTTAATGAATCCAATTCACAAATACATCAACAACAACAAGAAGAAACAAGCCATTATCTATTATGGAACGGCCAATTCACAAAATTGTGCTGTTACTTGAATCAGAGACCGGGGAAGTCCCCGCCGAGGAGCCATAACTTTACCAATAGTGTAAAAATAAGTGAACCTTATTTTGGGGAGCCATGTAAATGCAAGATAATTATCTCCCTTGTTTTGTTCGGCTATCATATTGCATGGGTACAAGCACCGTTTGACACCGGTAAAAGTCACATGTTTGCGTGGCGCTGGATTTGAATTCTTTTAGCAGCAGGATTTGAGGCGGCAAGAAGGTAAGATATATGCTTGGAACTTTTCCTCCTCTTTTTCAATTTTATTAGTTGTATTAGAGAAACTACATAGTCTATTTGTTTTCTATTGTAGTTTCACGTTGAAGACCAGTTGCGAAATAGGAGGATAGGTGACAACTCCCGTATTTACCTAAATAAAAGCGTCTTCATCAGTCGGACTCTGTCTATACTCATTTCCTTGCTTTGGGCGGCTGTCACATAACCCTTTATTTAATCCACAGGGATAGATTGTTCTCATTCCGTTAACCCTGACTGGGTACAAGTGTTAAGCTGTGTTAATTATTCTATGTTATGTTGCCCTTGACCAGGATTGAACATGCGGCCTAGAGATAACTGTCACTTAGAATTGTATTAACTCAATGCCTATATCCACAAGTTCGACAAGCATAATCCAAATAATACAAATTTACCACACATAATATGGTATACATTTACCTGTTCTCTGTTAAAAGCATTTTTCGCCAAATTGCCTACTGCAGAAAGCAATTCCTCCAAAGTAAATCCATGATGACGATGATCCTTACTTTTGCTTGCATCTTTAATAAATTGCACAATTTCACCAATATTTCCTGAAAATTGAAAAAACATTACATCTTTTGAGTATCTTCAAATGAAACAGACCATTTCAAAAATTCTTTAAGAGTATAAGAATTGAATATGTTAGAAGGCTCAAAGTAACCTTCCAACATATGTATATATGTACATAAGATAATCCGACAAAGAAGTTAAACATATAACCACAAGTACAGACTTTATTGTCTGAGCACATGGACAAATGAACATACATACATGACAAGATACAATATGATACATAGATACAGAAGTGATAAAATTTCATGAAGAAATGTCACTTACTGATAGTTGGGGGACAAAGACCCCACTTAAGGGACAGGCACTATGTGTCTAGCCCATGTGTAGTGGTTGCTAGACCAAGGGAAAGAGACGGAGAATTCCAGGGCTACTGTTTAAATACCCCAGCCACCTATGGGCAAAAACCTGGCAGCTAGAGAAGATAAACCTTCTGGACCCAAGTCCATCTGAGCAGATAGAGACAATCACTATAAGAGTAAGATATTGACAGTCATGATACTTTATGGGTATTTATTCATACACACATGGATAAATAAATAGGGCAATCAAGGTCTTCCTGGAAGTCATGTGAAATCAGCTATAAAACTAAGGAACCTCTTTCTTTTTCACCACTAGCAGCCCCTAGATTCAATATGAGAGAGTAAGACATCACTTCCTGACACTGTCCAAGATGGCAATTCAAATCAGTGCATCCCTCTACCACCAAAGGGCTCAGAGTTAACAACCAAAACTCCTACTACTAATTGAACTGGGCCATAAGTGAAGCAGCTACCAGGAAAATCCTAGCAGATAAGTTGCAGTAATAAACTTCAAGTGTTTCTATACAAAACTATGCATCATTAAAGTCAATATCTTAAATAGATTTTTTCCTTAAAATAGAATCAATGAATTAAGATTTAATAAGTATAGATATTTATTAAGCTTAGCTTAAATGTGGTAACAGGTCATAAGTATGGGGCACCCAGTGAGAAACGAACTCATTAACAATGGTCTGCTCATCTGACTTGCTAACCATCACACTACATGTAAGCTGTTAATAACATCAACAAAGCAGTACATTTTGTTAAAGAAGGAAACATTTTGAAATTTTCACGTAAAAATAGGCACATTTCGTCATTGTTTAATGGCTCCACAGACTGGAGCATTGCATGCGACTTGGATCGTCAACTTGTTTTTCCAACTAAAATAACGTTAATGGCCTAGCGTCCTGATATTGTCATTTGGTCTGTTAATCAAAAGAAAGTTTTTATCGTTGAATTGACAGTTCCATTTGAAGAAAATCTTGACTGGGCACATCAGCGTAAGTTGGAAAAATATGAAGACCTAAGTGAACAATGCATCAGAAACAGATGGATAACAGATGTATTTCCTATCAAAGTCAAATGCAGGGGATTTATTACCAACTCAACCTCGGCATTTTTGTCTAAACTTGGACTTTCTCAACCAGACAAGAGGAAATATATAAAAAAAGATCCAGGATAAAGCTCTAACTGCATCAGCATGCTAATGGCAATTGGGACATCAAACCGACAAAGTCTGGTGGTATTGTGAGATACTGCTGGGGTGCTCTGGGTTAGTGGTAATGATGCTTTGGCCCTGAAACCATGCCTGAACCCAGAGTCATCATCTGATGAAGGCTTTGTTGGTTGCAATGCTACTTTATAAATAGCAGTCATTGTATGAAGATTATTAATTATATTAATTTGCTACATGTGTCTCACTTTAAAAACACACACACACACACACAATCGATCTAGAAAAGCTTCATAGATGAGTTGGTAAAAGGATGAGAATGTTGAACTGTGATACATTGAGGTACAAGAGAGAGCATGAGCAGAAGTGATAACAGTAATCTGTTTCAATGGAATGAAAACATGGATGGAAGTAGTGAGAAAGAAAAAGTTAAATCAAAATTATTATACTTCTTACATATTGAACTATTTTGCAATAGCTGTTAAAGTATACATAACAAACATTGTAACAATTAAAATATCCTACTATGGTATCTCCACAGGTCTTGCTTGTTTATATTATTCTTTTTTCATTAATAAGCATTTAAGAAACTAAAAGCAATTTAATTATAAAAACAATCATATATATATATATATATATATATATATATATATATATATATATATATATCTTTTCCTCACTTACCTATGTCATCTAATAAGACTTCATTCTTATTGTCATCCACCAAGTGTGACAAAAGCATTATAGAAGAGATATTGATGTCATCTGTTTTTATGCTCAGCATAGGAATGAGCCACTGATTAAAGAAAGAGAAATGAAATTAAAATATTGCATTTAAAATATACAAATCTAGAACCAATTAACTATTGCTTAAGTATGGAATCTTGGTAGCAGAGAAGTCATTTAACACTCCACTCTGGTCCTTATTTGGGCTAGACAGACAGTCGGAGAGACACCTCTGATCAGCCGGCTGGTCATGTCAAGACCTAGCACATATTTGATTGTCCTTTCCATATTGCTCTTATAACAACCCCACCGACCATTTTGATCATATATGCATTAGAAGGCAGTGGCTGAGGGTCTTAGTGTCTATGGTAGGATGTTAAACTGCATCTAGTGGTGAGGTTACAATTCTGGAGATCGGGAGAATGTGGAGTACCCTTTCATTGCCATTACTCCCAGGTCCACTCCAACCCAGAGTGGTAGTACCTGTTAGGCTCCCATCTAGATAAGAAATTAGTTTTAAAAAATGTGTTCAAAACTAAAATTTGAATACTAAACAAGAATGAATAAAACTAAAACATCTGCATAAAATAACCCAAGAGTTGTTATGCCATAAAATCCAACCAACCACTTAATTACTTCAAAAACTAAAATTTGATGATAAATAAGATTGTGCATGCATTATTTATTATTTATGGTAATATTTAAAATTCCATGAGATTGTCATTCAAACCAATTTCATCAAAGGTCCTCAAATCTTTTTCAAAATTTCACCAATTGTTTGTATTCATGGGAGAAATAAATTCTGAAAATTGCAGCACAATAGCATTAATCATTTTTATTTTATGACCATTAAAAATTTTAGGGAATTTCCAAAAATTTCTGCATTTTGAGTTTTTTCCAATTTTTTTTTTTTTTTTTTTTTTTTTTCCCATTTGAAATTGAATTTGTTACAAGTTTGGCAAAAATTGTTATCTTATCTCAATGCTAATTTTTTTCAAAATAAGTTAGAACAAATTGTTTTAACTAATATACTTTTGAAAAATTAACAGTAAAAAAAAAACTCTTTAAAAAAACACTCTAAGGGGCAATTTTCAAAAGATTCAAAATTTATCTATCTTGTTTGATAACCATAAGCACTGCATCTACTCCACTCTAATGGTCAAATAGGCTTGAAGTAGTCAACTCAACATCCAAAACCTATCTGATTAGAATAGGGAGCATAAAAATGCAAAAGAAAATGAGTTCTTTTTTTCAAGAACCTTTTTGGTGAAACCTGGGTAGTAAACTTCTGTTAATGATTCAGTTCTTTAATCCAGTTCTAAATACATATTTAGGACCTTTTCAATATTTGTTTGTTTGGTAAATTGCAGATTGGTGCATCCTGGCCTCCTACACTAAAAAATGCTGAGTGGTGCCTGCTCAAAATGTGAACTATGCTAGTTATGAACTCCTTAGCTGTTTGAAGGTGTTTTACCCAACAAGTTAAAGCGATATGAAAGCAATATTTCTCCCCCCACCACAATTCTTTTCTCAACAAGTAAATGTAAATATTTTATCCCCCCACCTCCTCTTTAAAATGTTTATTTTTAGCAGTTTGAAAGCATTTTTATTGACAAATAACTGTTTTTTAGTGGTTTGAAGGTATTAAAATCAAAGAGTTAATGCGATAAGAAAGTGATATTTTACAGCCACCCCCAAATTTTTTTTATCGACAAGTAAATGTAAATATTTTACCTTTCCCTTTTAAAATATCTTTTTTTTTCTTTTTTTTTTCTTTTTCAGATTTTTTATTTGTAGTTATTTAATGTATTGATAGTTTTTATTTTCGAAACTAAGTCATATTTATTTATAAATACATGACATCACATCATCAGCTAATTATGCAAGAGCTATTATGGGGCTTAGCAAGTATGCCTATGCCACCTGATTAACCAACCCAAACCAGGATCTTGCGTCAGTTATGTTCTTTGGGATAGGGAAGTTTTTTATTGCATTAAGCAGTTCTTCAGCATAGCACTTATTCCACCTTGCCATTAAAACCATGAAAAAACAGATCTTTTTTAACCATTTTTGGAACCTCTTCATTACACTGTTCGTTGATAGAACATTATGTATAATTACCCTGTTTGGGAACATATGATATACATGCTATGTATATCAAACATTCATATGTGCATTCTAATGTGAGTTAGATGTTTGTCTTTCCTTACTAAATGTTCAGTGTTAATGTATCCATGGATTCACAAATGCATTATAAGGACTTAGTGTTGGTTATAAACTAATACCCACTATTCTTATAACAGGGCTTCATTTAGAGGAGGTTTACAGAAGATCTCATTCAACCCTTTAATTAGATTATTAGATATTTGTCAAATCTATCACAGCTAATTCATTATCAATTCAATACTAAGGTAATGACATAAATATTTACAATATAATTCCTAATTGTCTTATTTCTACTCCTGTTATTATTTAAATTGTGATGCAAAAGTACTTACATCCACACTGCCTCCACATTTTTCTTTGATAGGAACACACGAGAAATGTTAGAAAGGGTCCCTACAGATAGACCAAGGATTTTAAATATACCCTGAAAAAGAAAAGGATTGTAGATCACATTCAATGGAAGGATGTGTGTGTTTGTGTAAATGATCTATATATTAGTAAAATTCTCACTATATATATAAATAATATATATATATATATATATATAAGTGTGTGTGTGTGTGTGTGTGAAAATGGAAGCGAATCCAATAGTATGTAATATAGTGAAAAATTGAAAAAACACAAGTTCATAAAATGAGTGATGTTTATTTCACTAATACTGCAGTGTTTTGATCTGTTTCAATAGATCTTTATCAGGGCTTTTGTTAATTTGAGGAAAAATAAATTTATCACAGAGAATAAGAATACTGTGAGAGTCTTTTTGTTTTGTCGATCAATCTATTTTAGAATATTGAATGAAAAACTAGCGTTCTTTGGATATTTGAAATTATGAGGAATGCTAAGACGACAGTTGTAAAGTGACATAGATGCTACCTTACGTTGTGTGTGTTGTGTGTGAAAGCACATTTCCATACACACTCACTCACACACACATCTATGTCACTTTACAACTGTCGTCTTAGCATTCCTCATAATTTCAAATATCCAAAGAACGCTAGTTTTTCATTCGACATTTTAAAATAGATTGACCGACAAAACAAAAGACTCTCACAGTCTTCTTATTCTCTGTGATAAATTTATTTTTCCTCAAATTAACAAAAGCCCTGAAGAAGATCTATTGAAACAGATCGAAAACACTGCATCATTGGCAAAATAAACATCACTCATTTTATGAACTTGTGTTTTTCAATTTTTCACTATATTACACACACACACACACATATATATGTATGTAAGAAACAATTCCAATAGTGAAGATACTGGGCTGTTGGTGCAAGCTAGAGACTGGAAAATGCTAGTCAAACTCAATAGAAGACAGTTATTTCCTCTAGAAATATTAATGACCACACTAAGACCAAATTTCATAATGTGATCAGCATCAAAGAAAATCTTAATTATTGTAGAATTGGTAGTACCTTGAAAAACATTGGTAGATAAGGCACACAAAAGAAACAAATTAAGATATTCAGAGATCAGAACAGAAATAAAATCAAAGGGTTGGGTAAGTTATATTCTGCCAATAGAAATTGGTTGTAGAGGTTTCCTGGCTTCATCCACAATCAAGATGACCAAGTGGATGCGAATCAAAGGCCAAATAATAAAAAAATAACATCCGTTCATTGCAAAGAATAACTGAAAGAGGAAGTAATTGATTGTGGATGTGAAAAAATGACTTAGATTTGCGATAAATAGAGGAAAGAAGAAAAAAGTTCTGTATAAAAATTCTAATAATAGTGTATTTTAAACGTTTGTAACCAGGAAAGATTTTTTTTTTAATGTATTTTTTAATGTTATTTCAAAAAATATATTTCATGTAAATTTGTTTTGCAGGTGTGGGGTATTTTTTAATTGAAAATGTATTGGATGGATGAAGCTGCAATCTTTAGAATAAATTAAATACATCCTTTTTTTTTATATTCATTATTTGGAAAGTCTATTTTACAAATTAATGTGAAAAAAGTGTGAAAGAAAATGATGCAATCTCGGATAAATAATGGATCATTCCATTAAAAAGGCCAACATTAATGTGAATCAAAGAAAAAGAACAGAATGAAAAAAAGAAATAAACAGCAGGAGAATGTCAGTTATGTTATGACAGCTTATGCTAAGAGTTGGAAATAGTTAAATACAAATAGAAATCTACAATGATTTATCTCTGATGTTATTTCAGTGAAATAAATAAATCAAAGAGTGAAAAGAAAATGATGCAACACATTTTCCTTTAAATTTTTTTCTCAGGATACAGGTAGAAAATGAGGAGATATAGGCAAAGGTAGAATTAGAGCAGAGACATGTAAGATAATATTTATCATGAACTACCATGGAATTTCCATGGTTCTTGCTAATTACAATAATTACTGCAAGCAAAAATTAACAAAAATACAATCCAAGATTTGTTTGAACTAATTAAATCATCAGAAATATTTACCTCAGATTTTTCAGGCAAGGCTTCAATATAACAGCACAACGTTTTTGCAAATTCAACCACACCAACGTCTATATATTTCTGAAAAATATAAAAGTATCCTCTATTAAATAACCCACAAAGGTTGATATGCCATTAAACAAAGAAACTAAACTAGCACATAGCAAAATATCGCACAACTTTTGACTCTTCCTAGTATGTTTTTAATACTAAACATTATCAAAATATTCATTAAGCAAAATGACATAAATTGTAAGTTCTATGTACAAACTAATCTTAAACAAATTCCTGTTTGAAATCATCATCATTATTAGGTCATGCTGACAGCATAGATACCCATGACTCTCTCTCACCACCCATTCCTATTAGATATAGCTCCTGGCAGGTCTTCTACAGGGCATGCAGAATTCACACAGATCTGATTGATGTAAAGTTTTTGCTGGTCAATCTACACCAGCATGTCCATAGGAAAATGTCACTTATGAGTCTGTTGTGGCTTTTCCAGTGTCGAACATGTCTTTTTTTTAATATCTTAGATGGTTTGTATGATAAGAAGCAAGTGGCCATAAAACTGCTTCCAAGATTTGTTTAAGTTAGCATGCAGTATTCTTGTGTAGTTTTCATCTAACTTTTTCTTTAAATGTTTTGTTAGAATCAGCTCTTGGTAATTCTTTAAAAAAAGAAAGAGGTTTTCTTTGGAACTGTGCTGTTTGTACTGTTAGATTTATTTATATTGTCTGTATTTCTTTACTTCTTGTTAGGTCACTCAAATAATTCCACTGGAATATTCAAGCAGTACCAGAAATTACAAAGACCCAAATGTAAAACATATAGCTGGTGTAGGGAAACAATAGATAACTATTACTCTTAGATAATTTACATGTCTTTTAGAGATCCATAGAGTGTCTTATGACAATCTCAGAAACCCCTTCTTGACCTATTGGCTTTGGATCCTCAAATAGACATATTGTCTTTGTCACGGTCAAGGAATGGCAAGGGCTACATGGCTATATTACCTACACTCGTCAAATAAGGTTTCTTTTTGTACTCCTTCTACAATATATATGCACCAACCCCTCCACATGAGTAGTATGTGACACATAGTCAATTTCTTAAGTGGAGTTTGACAGGTTTGAATTTAGAGTTTTCCTTCTCCTAGACTGGTGGTCTAACTAAAATTAAAGAGCCCAGACTTCCCTAATATTTACTCATAGCTGGAGGGAGGATAGTTGGATTCATACATTTCCCAAGGGTATTACCGTGACATGAAATACAAACAGCCTCATCCAATATTTGAACTTGGGTCACAGAATTCATTTCCTATGATGATAACCATTACACCATGCACCTCCACAATATGTGTATAATTCTACCATGGGACACATTAGTGCATTCTTGCCTTGTAAGGCCACCTGCATGTATATTGTATATATAAAATATCAAGTGTTTGTGTAATTGAGTTTATTTTGTTTTTCCTTCTGTTTTTATCAGTGTTGGTATATCATAGATATACTAATGCTAATATTGGTCCTTAGAGAGTGGGGACTCAACTAAATATTTCCCCTGCCACTAAGCATACTAATACTTGCTTTAAACCTTTATCTCAAGGAACTTGAAATTCCACCTTTCCAATAAACCTTATAGAAATAAATAATAATTCTCTATCTTTCAAAAAATGTTTGTATTGTGTCATTGATTCAGTCTTTTTTTTTTATCACATGATGAACACTGCCACTGTTTGTTTGCTTCCCCTAAAAAAGATGTCTGCCAGACAGTCCACCTCAATAATCAGCATCCCTATTTTGTTGTTGTGATCCCTTGCCACCCCCCACCCCCATACAAACATTACTGATAAAAATAAAACTATTACATATATAACTTGAAAGAATACAGCGCTGTGGAGTTATAACATAAAACCTTCAACTCTGACTCCTCTTTATATTATTAAGTGATTATGGCCTACAAATCTTATAAAGGCTATGCATACACACCTAACTTGAGTAGGCTTATATAATTATAACTTGTTTATATCAAAGAATAAAGATACTAGAGCCATACTCATACTAAATTTTTTATTATGAAAACAGATTTACTTACAGAACAAAGTACAGCATCCAGGTCAGTAGAATTAAGTAATATGCCATATATCAGTCCAAGAGACAACCAGATCTCAATGTTTTCATTCTCATATTTTAAGTCATCCAGCATTTTTTTGACTAATACTGAAATTTAAAAAAAAAATAGAAATGATATAGTATTTATATTAACAAAGGTTAATACATTTACAAGGGTAATCCCAAAAGTAAGGTCTCCAAATCATTGTAGGAATGCAGAGAAACTGGTCATGTGGCTATTGGCAACACTGTTGTGCTTGCACCTGCCTCTGTGCACACCTTGCTGCCACACTCAGTCTTTGTTTAGCAGTTGTTTCTGCTTTTTCTAGGCTATTCAACAATGATTTGGCTTGTACAGGTGTATTTTCTAGAAGTGCTAGATCATCTGCATAGTTTCTTTTGGATATCACCTGTTTCTTGCCATTTTTAGTATGAAGTCTTTGTTTTTCATTGGATCTAATGATGTTTGTAGTATGTAGACTAGGCAAATTATAAATAAAAATGGTATGAAATAAAGAAAATAATCCATTCTTTAACAACTCACAAATATTCTTTATTTTAACTAGTACCATTGTTCATCTTTTTAATTCAAGTTGCCAACTCACTTGGGTCATTATTTCTACAACAGTGAAGAATGCTACACAACATTGACTGTTTATGAAGATTATTACTATAACAGGACATGTGCATATTATTTGCTGTGAAATCAATTAATTTTGGGAACATATCTTTATCTTTAGGTACAGGTAGTAGCTGTCTGCCTTGCTACTGAGGCAAACTACTTTTATAGTCTATCTCATTTGCATATAATACTACACTTCCCTGAACTGAAATGGCTAAACAGTTTTATAAAAAAAATTAATGGTAAACTTTTTTACCAGCTAATTTATCATCAAACTTCTGGTGCAGTCTTTAAAATGACTTTCTAGCTCAGGTTTATGCTAATTTAAGACAAATTACCTCTATGGATTCCAGAAATGCACTCATTTTTTTGGACTGGAATATTTAGTAATATATATATTTTTATGACTATTTCAGTAAAATTTTACTTTTTATAACTAGCTTTTAACTGCCTTGTTAGCTAGAGCACTAGAATATGACAACTGCACATCTGCAGAGGGGTAAGACCCCCACCCTCAATGGGACCACATGTTGATCATGGGTGGCAATCCATAATGCTTGAGGACAGGATCCTGGTGGCTCAGCAGTCTGTGACCTTCAGCCATTACTTGAACTAGAAAAGCAAGAGAGATCCATCGGCTGGTTATGTTGAGCCCTAGCATCTATGTGATTAAGTCCCAACCATATTCTTCAGATTTCTCTTAAGGCAAACAAACACCCAACTCCTTTTTATCTTGAAGGTGCTAGAAGGCAGTGGCTGAGGGTCAACCACCAGTTTATTAATATACATGAAGTTATTTCTTCTAATCAAATAATACACCTGAAGTTAATGAAAATCTAACATACAAATTCTTTCTATCAATTTAGTGCCTTGCATATGATTCTAAACTGCATCTTGAGGTGAGGTTCCAATTCTGGACTTCTGGGAAGTGTGAAGTACCTCTTCCTAGTCAGATCTACTCTGATCTGGAGTAGTATAGCATGTTAGGGTCCCATCTATGGGTTAAATAGATCTGTTTGCAAGTTAATGAAAATCATTTCTACCAGTATATAAAATTAAACAAAAATATTTACCTCAAAACTATTCACTTACAAATCATATATACAAAAAAACAAGATTTGGTATTAAATAACCTACAGGGGTTGAACCAATTAAGCAGATTTTAAGTTAACACTCAAAAATGCCTATCTTTTTGCCACCAAACACCAAAATATTTTCTTTATATCTGGAAATATCATGGAAATTCTGAGATAGAACATCCTATTCATATTTATCTATCTGTCTTATAAATTCCAACCAGAGTTTACACTTCCACCAGGCCCAAAAATGCTGTCATGGCAGCAGACACAATATATATATATATATATATATATAATTCTAAGAGACCTAAATGCTTTCTCTTTAAAGGAATTTCATTTAGTTCTACCATTTTGAAAAAATCCATAATCAAAATTTTCTTTAAATCACTAATATTTTGTTGCAAAGTTAATATCCACTATAAATATCAGGTACATGATTTATATAATTCCTTTGTTAGAAACAAAAATCCAAGTCTTTTAGTTTAATACTGCCATGTGCTATTAGTACTCCTCAAAAATCTGGTTTTAGATGACCTTTTGCTGTAATTTTAAAACTTTTTTTCAATTAATATAGATAGGAAAATGAAAGATCATCATGGAACTCAACCAGTTTTATTTAATGTGTAAACTAAACAAGAAGATGAAAAGAGTGAATGAAATGTATGAAGCAAAGTTGATTTGCTGGTATATATGTGTTTGTAAAATTACTAATAGATGAGCAGATTTGTGAGAGACTCACATATTTGAGAAGTGATGTCCAGACATATAGAAAACAGTTGAGACAAGTAAGTGCTAATTGGAAAAAAATTATGAAGCTGGTCAAATATTTACATAGAAGAAATGATTTTTCAATCTAAAATTAGAAAATAAATTGTGGTCACTCACCTTCAAAATCAAGTTTGCTTAAATGTCGACAAATTTCAGGTCTACTCTCTATATCTTGAACAATATTATCAAGTTGAATCAAGTTTGTTTTTGATTGTTCATTTGAATATGTTTCTGCATTATTCAAGTCTTCAATCAATTTGGAAACTTCATCAAAGCTGATTTCCACCGCCATATTTAATGATACTGGATGCTTGATGAACGCTGTAACTGAAAAAAAACAAAAAAACAGAACAATAAAAAAACCAAAGAATGGAAAATAAGTCAGATATTTTTTAGTATATTCTATAGTTCTACAGAGAGCGATGCCAGTATACACATAAGAAAGGTATGCGCTGCCATAGACAAATTATCAATCATCTGAAAATCTGATCTCACTGATATAAAATAAAAATTCTTCCAAGCTGTAACCAGGTCAGTGCTACTATACAGCTGCACCAATTGGACCTACTAGTAGCGATGACCGATAGGGACAGATGGAGAGGAAGAGTCATGGGGATCTGTGCTCTTGGTGCGACTTGATGTTCATATTCATATATACTGCAGGTTTCAGCATCTGTGTTGGATATCATGAATAATTTGGGGTATATACAACAATATCATATCTTCTTTCAAAAACGTTTTGACTTTCACTGGATATATTTAATCATATTATTCTAAGAATCCCCTTTTTTAATCGCTTGAAGGATTTTTTTTCAAAAACTTTTTCGTGTAAAAGACTATTTAACATTCAGTTTTTGTAATTGCTAATTCACATATTAATTCAAATTTGATTCGCTGATTAAAAATGGATATATTTTATTATAAGAAATATGAAAGTATTCGTAAAAATATTGATAAAAAAGCTTTCATTTTTCTTTTTTACATAAACAACAGTATTCAACATAGGCAAAGAGGCAAGAGGGTGGGGTTTGTGTGCTGATTGTAGCTGGAATATCAGCAGTAGCAGCTATTTTATAGATTTAAAAAAATCGTTTGATCTTGGTTTAATTAATTAATTATATCCCTTAATCAGTAAAAATCAATAACCAAATTTGGAGTATTTCTTAGTTAGAATGATATCAATGTGTACGCAAGATTTTAGATCTGAGTTACGTCCCGTTTTGGAGTTATACGTCAACAGGTACAGAACAAAATCTCTCCTTATATTATATATATATATATATATATATATATATATATATGCTTTCATATATATATATATATATATATATATATATATATGCTTCTCATATATATATATATATATATGCTTCTCATATATATATATATATGCTTCTCATATATATATATATATATATATATATATATATATATATATGCTTATATATATATATATATATATATATATATATATATATATATATATATATATATATATAATATATATATATATATATATATGCTTCTCATATATATATATATATATATATATATATATATATATATATATATGCTTCTCATATATATATATATATATATATATATATATATATATATGCTTGCTTCTCATATATATATATATATATATATATATATATATATATATATATATATATACTATATATGCTTCTCATATATATATATATATATATATGCTTCTCATATATATATATATATATATATATATATATGCTTCTCATATATATATATATATATATATATATATATATATATATATATATATATATATATATATATATATATGCTTCTCATATATATATATATATATATATATATATATGCTTCTCATATATATATATATATATATATATATGCTTCTCATATATATATATATATATATATATATATATATATATATATATAGCTTCTCATATATATATATATATATATATATATATATATATATATATATATAGCTTCTATATATATATATATATATATATATATATATATATATATATATATATATATATATATATATATATGCTTCTCATATATATATATATATATATATATATATATATGCTTCTCATATATATATATATATATATATTATATATATATATATATATATATATATATATATATATATATATATATATATATATATATATATATATATATATATATATATATATATATATATATATATATATATATATATATATATATATATATATATATATATATGCTTCTCATATATATATATATATATATATATATATATATATATTCTCATATATATATATATATATATATATATGCTTCTCATATATATATATATATATATATATATATATATATGCTTTCATATATATATATATATATATATATATATATATATATGCTTCTCATATATATATATATATATATATATATGCTTCTCATATATATATATATATATATATATATATATATATATATATATATATATTATATATATGCTTCTCATATATATATATATATATATATATATGCTTCTCATATATATATATATATATATATATATGCTTCTCATATATATATATATATATATATATATATATATATATATATGCTTCTCATATATATATATATATATATATATATATATATATATATATATATATATATATATGCTTCTCATATATATATATATATATATATGCTTCTCATATATATATATATATATATATATATAGCATATATATATATATATATATGAGAAGCATATATATATATATATATATATATATATAGGAGAAGCATATATATATATATATATATAGGAGAAGCATTTAAAGATATTTAAATCAGACATTACTTTTGCACCAACCTGATAGTTAAAAAAGAAATTAAAAAATGATACTTTTATCCACTGACCTGGAGTGAATAAGGATAAGGGTCATAAGGATAAGGATAACCATCATGGTTTAGCAAGCTAGTCTCATAGATCCATTACGACAGAAAGCAAGTTCAATCCTTGCTGGATGCACTATACTTGTGACCCTGTGTCACATCCTCCTACCTATGATGAATGGGTTGGGTAAATAAGCTTGATGGGAGTTGCACAAGGATGCTGCATGCTGTCTTGAATAAATCCTAGAAATAGTACTACACAAGAAAGCAGCTGTACAGCCACTTTCCCCCAATCACACAAAATCATTACTACTATAATGAGTTCAACTCTCACTGGGTGCCCTTTACTTGTGGCTTTGTGTCAGTCTAAACTGTGTATATAACTATATTTTGTATAAGTAATTCTGAAGTAGCAGTGGTTAGTATGCTAAATATACAAACTATCACTACTGTAGTAGGCATTTCCCTATGTAGTGGTAGTTAAAAAGAAAACTGATATTGAAAAATAAAATTCATGTTGAGATAAATATTTCTGCCCTGTCAGTTAAAGCTGAATATACTAACTGCAGCTATACAGAGGAGTAAACCCCCCCCCCCCCATCTCCAATGGGGTAACCTGTTGCTTTTTACCAAATGACTAAAAATGGTAAGTTTTAAGATAAGAATAAATTTACTTAAACTTCCAGTCCCTAATTTTTAGGTTGAAAAAACACAACAATCCTAATTGATAAAAGACATTTTTTTTTTTTTTTAACAAATAAAATAAGCTTTCACTATAAATTTCAGTCCTTAATGAATGAAGTCCTGAAAATGTCATTAAAACTGATTTAGGGCCTCAGGTTTTGAACTGGTGAGTGAGGTAAAATCTATTGCATGGTTTCAGGGTGCTGTCCTTTTTTTTTTTTTTTCTTTTTCTTTTGTTATTTACTTTTCTCATAACAAGATATCTCCACCCTGTTGGCTGAGGCTGTAGATTACATCAACGTCAATTCTGGAGAGGGATAAGACTCCCCCCCCACACACACACAAATGGGGCAACCTGTTGCTTTTTTACCAAATGACTAAAAATGATAAGTGCATTATTAGGTAAGATTTAAACCAAGGTCAAGGTTCATATTTTAATATACAACTTCCTCTTTTCATATCCTGTTTGGTTTTCATATTAATAAAAATTCTGATAGTCAATTTCTCATATTTAAAAAACATTCACTTTCTATAGTTTTACATGAAATACAATATTGTTATACCTTAGGGATGGGCAAACCAGTGGCCATTTTGAAAGTCTGTTTACTTGTAAAAAATATCTTAAAACGTCAATAAAAAAAGGAAAATTAACTTTTTACTGTTTTCTTTTACGTTTAATATAAAGAACAATTCCAAGTTTATGGGTTATAAAAAAGAAAAAACAAATTTCTCTCACATAAAACCTAAATTTTTGAATTTTAAAGTAAATCGGCTCAAGTCCACGCAAGAACGCGCATTTGTTGACAAGTTATCGGATCTTGACGTGTGCACTTTTTCTTCGTATGGATGGGCACACGAATAAAAAAAATTTTCTGAAGCAAAAAACAAATTACTAATTTAGTGTTTCCTTGATGCCTCACGATTTAACTCTTAATATTATTGAAAAAGAGAGTTGGGAAAATAAAAATTAGAATGTTAGAAATTATTTATAATAAAATTCTATAATAATATTCTTTTTTTTTCCCGATACATCTATTAAATTATTATTAATAATTTAATAAAGTATATATTTATTAATAATTCATGAAAGTATATAAAACATTACATACCTTAAAGGTGAAGTTCTTTATTCAATTTTGTAGTTTTAAAAGTTTTTAATTTATTCCATGATGAAAAAATCTTTATTTAAATAGTCTGCCCCTATTTCAAATTTTGTAAACTCGCAATCTTAAATAAAATAAAAAGTTAATTTACCTTCAGAATTTTGAGTGAACGGTAATATCTGCTTTCTGTATATACACGGGAGAATTATGTGTTTCCAAATAAAATAATAAATTTCTTCAAACACTGTTCGGTTTCTCTTTTACTTCACAAAGTATAAATATGTACATGTCACGTATTTGGACTTGTTTACCCATAACACATCAGTGAAAATGACAAATACGTTTTTTTTTCATTTACAGGCTTCCGTAATCATTCTCACAACAACTTTTAATTCAAACATTATTTTCAAAAATTCATAAAAATAAGAATAGACATATATTATGTCATTATTTTTAGTGAGATATGTTTTATACAATATTTTCTTTGATTAATGAATACGATTTTGTTATACATTAAACAAAAGTATTTATTTTACATTTTATAAATTTTTAAAAATCTCTGAAAAATAAAATAAAAATGTACACAATACGAACTTTTAATATAAAATTCTTTTGAAAATAATCTAACAATTTAAAAAAAAAAAATAAAAAAAATACATATTTTTTCTTATTTACGAGATTTTAAGGTTCAATGTTTAAGATGCCCTATTTCCAAAACCGATTTATTAGCGAATTATCTTTTTTTATATATGTTATGTCATTACATTGTCTTTATAAAAATGTAAAATTTATTTATATCCAAAAAAAAAAAGAAGATATTTGTTGGGGGGATCAATACGCGAAACAAAAACTAACGAAAAAAATTATTAGTCTTTTCAATTTAGTAAAAATTTATTTACAATAAAGTTAATCTTTTATTACTTCATAAACAGAAAGTTTTATTAGAATCGGATCATTAGTTTATTTTATATGATTTTTAGAAGAATTTCCTGTGATCACCCTTTTATTTAGTTGGCGAGAATTTGCACATGGCTATTATACCTTAATTGTTTTTTTCAAATGACAAAAAAAAAATGATTTTAAAGACATTTTTTTCTCATGCCAATAATCCCTCAATCAATTTATAATCAGTTAAAGGGGAAGATAAATATTTTCTAAGAATTAACCCCTTAATAGGGATTTTGTTGATTTTTTTTTTTCCTGCGATTCCCCTTTTTTGCAAGATGTGTTAATTTGTACATCTCTATGTATGTATTAAAAATGAAAACATATTCTATATATCCGTAGTGGTTGCGTATTCAGAAAGATTTACTATTTACTAAATTACTGATCTATTAAATACTGTGCCCATGACAATTTTTCACCAACAGTGAATTTTTTTTTTTTTTTGTGCCATTTTTTTTTCATTGCTGTTGTTATCATTCACCAGTTTTGACAAGTATCCAAAATTCTTGTTATGAAAATCTTGCTCTGTTAGAGTCACAAATAGATAAATCAAATTATTATTATATATACGTCTCAAAAACTATATAAATAAATAAAAAATATCATGTAAATCTTAATTGAATAAGCATAAAAAGATAAGAATAAACTTACTTAAAATGTTAATTCAAGGTGAAGTTTGTTCTTGTTCCTTTTAACAAGCAGTTAACAAACTGAATATTTACACTTTCACTTTTCTTATAATTTAGTTTCATTTTATTTTCCAAGTTGGGTTTTAGCTTATTCGGTACTCTATGAGGAAGTTCGTCCCGGTCCACTGCCTCCAAATTTGCTGTTCGGTGACGTATCAAATACCAACCCCAACTAGCGGTGTTACTTGAAAGAAAACTACCAACTCAAATAACAACCCCAACTATCGTATCGGCGCCTATTTGAGGGGGGGGGTGTCTTAATTCTTGTTTATTTATTTTTTCCATTCGAAAGAAAAAAACATTAAACCGTTTTTTGTCGCAATTCTAATTTTTCTTTTTTTGTCGTAATTCTTATTATCATAATTTGTCGTAATTCTTGTTTATTTATAGAAATTTGTCATATTTCTTGTTTAGATAGTTTTGAACAGACTGAGATAGATAGATATTTTCGACAGTAAATAGATAGATAGATAAACAAAACGATATAGATAGATAGATAGATAGATAGGTAAACACGCAACGATATAGATAGATAGATAGATAAACACGCAACGATATAGATAGATAGATAGATAGATAAAACACGCAACGATATAGATAGATAGATAGATAGATAGATAGATAAACACAACGATATAGATAGATAGATAGATAGATAAACATAACGATATAGATAGATAGATAGATAGATAATAAACACAACGATATAGATAGATAGATAGATAGATAAACACAACGATATAGATAGATAGATAGATAGATAAACACAACGATAGATAGATAGATAGATAGATAGATAAACACAACGATATAGATAGATAGATAGATAGATAAACACAACGATATAGATAGATAGATAGATAGATAGACACAACGACATAGATAGATAGATAGATAGATACACAACGACATAGATAGATATAGATAGATAGGATATAGATAGATAGATAGATAGATAATAGATAGATAGATAAAACACAACGATATAGATAGATAGATAGGTAAACACAACGATATAGATAGATAGATAGATAGATAGATAGGTGTGATGAGTTGTCCCCCTTACATCATCTTTATTTCAGCTCATTGGGATCAGGCAGACATCACGTGATCAACTAACCTGGCGTCTGTGTCTGTCGCCTGCGTTTAACATTATTATAGAACTTGAATAAAAAGCAAGTTGTGTTTTTTAAATCGTCTTCGTCTCGCTCTATCTTTATCTTTTACACAAAGTTGTAAAAGACATCATATTTCATGGTGGCAGCGGTAAAAGAAAAATAACTTCAAAGGAAGAAACAAGAAAAAAAAAAAAAAGAACAAGAAGTAAATACTTCGGAAAAAAAAAAAAAATACAAGAAAGCAAGTAGCCGAAAAAAAATGATGGCATCTGCTACTAATATCCCTCTACCCTATTTGGACTGGTCAAATGAAAACAAACAGGACGCTTTCAGTGAGTGGTTTGATTTTTTAACTTCGTATTTTTTGATCAATAGAATTGAAGAAAAGTTGAAGTATAATTATATATTGATAAGCACAGGACCAAGGGGCCGGGAAATCTTAAAAAATGAAATGCTAACAACGGAACAAAAAGAAGATTCCAAAGAAATATTCGCGACATTTGAGAGGCGTTTAATTCAAAAACCGAACAAATGGGTCGAGCGACTGGAATTCTCAATGAATCAGAGCGAAGACTCTATCGACGAATATCTGACCAAATTACAGACCAAAGCTGAGAGATGCGAATTCAAAGCCAGCAAAGAGGAAAGAATCCTCGAACAAATAATAAAAGGGTTAAAGAGCCCAGAAGAAAGGCGGAATTTAATAAGTAAAACCGACCTCACACTTAAAGTGGCTATTGAAAATATTAGAGCCTATGAGACAACGATAATAGACAACACACGCTACAAAGACGCCAACGAAATAAGGCCCGGAATATACCACGCAGTGTCGAAAATAAACAGGGGATCGTGTACGAAATGTGGATACAATCACGGCAATAAGAAAGAGGATTGTTACGCATATAACAAGGAGTGTAGAAAATGCCACTATCTACACCACTTTGAGGAATATTGCTTCACAAAAACACACGCGCAAATAAAAAGAAATATCCCCAACACATACAACAAGACTTGGAAAAATAGTCAGCAGAAATTCCACAACAAGCAATACAACAATGTCGCGAAAATTTTTCACAATTTTCTCGAAGAAGAATATATAAAAAAAAGACGTTTTGTCTATCCTTCTTCGTCACGTTGAAAAGTTTAAAAATAAAATAGGAGACAAAATTGAATTTAAAATAATTTATTCAATAAAACAAATAACTGGTCTTGCATAAAATGTCCTTCATGCTCAAATTATCAAAGGCACTAAGCCACAAAAAAAATAAAATGTACTTAAACAAATTTACAAATATTAAAAAAAACTTACTTGCGTTCAGCAAATAACGAAATAGAAACAAATTTTCTTTTCTTTTCTTGTCCTCAGACAATCTTACTTAGGGCTGCTGCTGCTGTGATGGTTTAAGGGCTGCAGACGACGACAATTGTTTTTCTTCGATCCCTGTTTTACAATCAAAAAAATATCTCGACAAATTGCCGAGACGAAACAAAGTGTCTAATGACACAAATTTACTAATATATTAGGAGAAATAACTATGTATTTCTCCTTTTATAATTTACTTTCAAGAGGCTTCAAACGCCTGAACAATAAAAATATTTTCTTAATAAATAAGAAATTAAAACGGTCTCAAACCGAATTTAAATCAATTTTACTCACTCTGAGTAAAATACTTTATTTGACAATTCAAATAAAGAAATACATACAGGGGGACTAAGTTAAAATATACAAATTTTAACCATTTTCGTCCAGCCTGTAATAAAATACAATGTTGACTCTTTCTCAACATATACATAAAAAATTTACTTCTAAGTAAATTTAAATTTATCTCTCTAAAGAGTGAATGACATTAATGAATGTCTCAAAATTTTCATGTATCCAGGATAACTATAACCATATTCAATAATTTGTTAATTTTCGTTAAACCTGGATATTCAACATTTTAACGTTAAAAAAATTTTAACGGAGACAGAAAAAGTTCGATATTCGATACTTAAAAAATAAATTCTGTCTGGCGATTCTCGCGCCGTTCATCAATAAAAAGGGATCATTGCCGCGTCTCAATACCCAATAAACCAATCACAGTTATTATTTCAAAAAATTAAATAAATTTTAGCGTTTGCTGAAAAAGATTCTATTTTTTCCAAGTGCAATCGTTCTCCCCAGCATTGAACGCTATCTAAACTGTCAAAAATACAAATTTTGGGGGGAGCGTTTGCCGGGAAAAAGATTCGATTTTTACAAATAAGGGTAAAAATCAACACCTGCATCGAACGCTATTTAAACTGTCAAAAATACAAATTTTTTTTAAAAACGTTTGCCGGAAAAAATTCCGCCCAGGCATAAACGCTATTTACAAAGTTTTTTTAAAAATACAAATATCAAAATGCCCTTAAAGATTTCTTAAGAAAAAATTCTCAAACTATCCTGAGAGAAAAAAAAAAAAAAAAAGAAAAAAATGCCAAATTTTAACAAAGTCAATTTTTTAAATTTCAGACTCAATTCCAAACAATTTCCGAATTCCCCTCACTAAATATCTTAGTTTTCCTGCGGGGTCACTACTAGAGAGTTTAAGGCGGATAAAAATCAAAATTTAATTTTTTATTCATTTTATTGCCATCATATTTCCAGAGATGGACAGTAAAATCAATTTCCATATCGAGAAAAGGTCTCATAAAATCAACTCTATGGTAATGCAAAGAGATGTCAATATATCTCTTACATAATCCGCCTGAAGAAATTGCAGATTTTACAATCTGTCTTGACTTATCTACCCAAAAAACAGACAATCGTAATTTGTTCAGGGTAGCAGCAATACATAAATGTTCACATTTAGTATGACAATTTCTTATTATCAAAACAGAAAAATGGCAAACAAGTGATAATAAGATGGGATACAATATATCGGGAGGGTAAAGGCAGATTTTGCCAATCCTTCCTTTGGTTCTAATCAAGCCATCATTATCTTTACATAAATTCAACCTGGCAACCGAAGAGAGTATATCTCTACTGGTAGGGTTTAATAACATTTTTTCTATGAGGAATAAGGATTGATACAACTTTTTAAAATACAATCCAGCAGAAACAACAGGGCCCTTCGTGAAATTTCTCATCAAAATTACAAATTTAATTACAATTCTCAACAATTTAGGTAAAGAGAATCTTTCAATATCCAATACAGGATTAATCTCAAATACAATTTTTTCTCTTGACACACTGTCAAAGGCAAATAATGTTACAGGGGAAATCTTTTCTTCCCTAAAATTTAACGTTGACTGAACTAAAGTCAGCAAACAAACCCTGGCCCTCAACACAGGGTGACCTTTCTCTATGACCATAAGGTCTAAAATTATCAAATTTATTTTACAACTACTCTGGGGGGTTACTCTATTATTCACCCCACCTGACTCGTGATACACATAACTCACGGTAACGTCAGGAACAACATAATTTTTTAGGATGCCACAGCAACTAGGCTCTATATGCGCATCCTTACATGAACCTTTCAAAGTATTTTCAAAGGCATAGTACCCACAGCAAATTCTAAATTAAAACTGTCAAAAAAACTTAACAATAGTTTAGGGTTAACAAATTTTATTTTCTCCCCCTTCTAGCGGGCTAATTCTAACTTTAGGGGTGCTTTTAACACCAGCAAAACTGCCACTCAAGGCTAAACTGCTATCATTAGCGTCTATAGCTGTTAACAAATCAGTGTAGGGCACACAAACTGAATTTTCTTCAGTACTTATTGATTTTTCTACTGAAGAATCCTCAAGATAATTCAGAGAATGATAAATTTTAGGATACATCCCAAAATAAACATGGGTGATAGGGCATTCACCATATTCAGTTGTCACCTGATTAAAATTCAAAGATGTTGTTTTGACATTTATATTGGTATCAGGGACTATAAATTTAGCCACGTTACCAACAGGAACAATACCTTGAGAAAATTCAAGGGCAGAACCATCTAAACAATCTATGAGTTGCATGGGGCCCATATAATTCAAAACATCTATACCCAGCAACCCATCCACCGAAATGCCATCATCAACCACACCGCTAAAATCTGCTGCCAATTTAAAACCGGAATTTTCAATGTTCTTAATGGCACTACTAAGTCCTGCTAATTTAAACTCTAAATCAAGAGATTCATCAAAAAGAAAAGATATTGGACCACTCAATTTAGTAAGACCAACATCCAAACTAAATTCCTTTAAACGACGCTGGGTGTACCTAAAAAGGTTTTTAACGTGTACTCCTTCTCCACCAATTTTTCTTTTTTCACATCCAATAAATCCAACACTCTGCCTGTCAAATAAGATCTCTGGCTACCAGAGTCAAGCAAGCAATTTACTTTACACTTGCTGTTACCCTTTCCAAGAGTAACTTCTATTATGGGCAAAAGCAACTGATCATCCCTAACCTGAAAACAAGGGTTAGCGTTCACAGGTTGCTCCCTTTCCCCCGAACACAAAGCGCCAGCATGCGAACAGCTACTACAACTCCAACAGGGCCTGAGTTGATTTCGCTTGCCTGGACAATTGTCAGCAGTATGAAAAATATTAGTACAAAT
>CM042157.1:92104435-92142282 GCA_023376005.1 Doryteuthis pealeii | reverse complement strand
TTGTTACACAGTTTATTAACTCTGCATTGCTGTATACGCTCTCTCAGAGTGGGGTAGTTTTTACAGTAAAAGGCAAGGTGAGTGTTGGTTTTACAAAAATTACACTTGAAACTCATCTTATCAGACTTAATATGAAAATTTTGAAGCGTAGAAGGTCCAACTACTTTGACCTTATAACTAGTCTTATCATGAAAAAGAATTAGATTTCTCCTGATTCCGAGGATAACTCAAAGTGGGATTTGTAATTTCCAACGTCTGAATCACATCGGAATAGGTGTCAAATATATCATGCAGCGAAGGATAATTATATCTCACTGCATGTATTTATGCCCTTTTTCAAGGACATTGGTAATTTGTCAAGAATGACAAACCCCAAATATTCATCACCGGAGTGTTTTTCTCAAGGAAATCAAGATTAAAGGAATTTTTTAGCTCATATATTTGAGCTTTTACTTTTGTTAAAAATAGCTTTACGCTTTGTAATCATTTTGACGAAATACTTTCGACTCATGAATAGATCTAAAAATACAATTTTTTATAGAGCCTTCATTCAAAAATTCCTTTTGGAGAATCTCTATGGCAACATCGTAATTGTCATCAGAGATAGATAGATGATTTATTATTTTCTGTGCATAACCCCTGAGATGATTTTTTAAATGATCAATCTCAGAGACTTGCAAGGTGTACTTATTACACAATTCAGAAATTCTTTATAAAAGTTTAGGTACGCTAATCTATCTTTGGACAGATCTTCCGGATCGAAATAAGGGCAGTTCAATTTGGTGTTACATTATAATGGCCAAAATTGAAGTTATCCTTATCATTTTGGGAGGAGTTTGTGTTTCCTTCCATTTATTTCTATAAGGCCTATTGTTTTATTAATTTGAGCCTTATAAGAGCTTCCTCATCACGATGCCGATAGATCTCATCCAGTTCTACTTCATTATCAAAAGTAACTATTGATAATCTGTTCATTCAAAACATCAATATTTTTTAAAAGTTCACAAATATTATTTTTTTTTGACGGTTGAAAGAATTTTCACATAATTCTGTGTCCGTCTCGATAAAGCCCAGGATATACTGAACTTCACCTTTAATTAAATCCCTTTCTTTATACAAAGGTCTGTTGAAGGAGACCAAGCCATTATAAATACTAAAACTTTATCTAAACTAGTCTAATGATATCTCAAAAAGTCTGTCGTAAAATACTTCCACCGGAGTCAGCAATGTGGAATAGTAAAAAAAATGAAGGTGATTAAATTTTACAAAAACACCTATAAGTTATCAAAAAATTCCAACTAACTCGAGGGAAATTACATACGCCAAAATTCTAATAGACGCAACAATTGTGAGAAGCAAATACTAAAATATTACTGCAATAAATTTCTTAAAATTTCTTACATAAAATTCTCTCAAAATCTAAGGGCAAATCAATTTACAAAAGTTTATGCAAAGATAACACAATATGCAAGCCACAGAAAAAATGTTCATTGAATAAGTCTCCAAAACTTTTCTTTTTCAACGCAAATAAGTAGCAATAAGTTTTGATATATTTTTTTTTTTATCGAACATTATAGAACTATTTTATGCAAAATGTCGCGAAAATTTTTCACAATTTTCTCGAAGAAGAATATATAAAAAAAGACGTTTTGTCTATCCTTCTTCGTCACGTTGAAAAGTTTAAAAATAAAATAGGAGACAAAATTGAATTTAAAATAATTTATTCAATAAAACAAATAACTGGTCTTGCATAAAATGTCCTTCATGCTCAAATTATCAAAGGCACTAAGCCACAAAAAAAAAATAAAAGTACTTAAACAAATTTACAAATATTAAAAAAAACTTACTTGCGTTCAGCAAATAACGAAATAGAACAAATTTTCTTTTCTTTTCTTGTCCTCAGACAATCTTACTTAGGGCTGCTGCTGCTGTGATGGTTTAAGGGCTGCAGACGACGACAATTGTTTTTCTTCGATCCCTGTTTTACAATCAAAAAAATATCTCGACAAATTGCCGAGACGAAACAAAGTGTCTAATGACAACAAATTTACTAATATATTAGGAGAAATAACTATGTATTTCTCCTTTATAATTTACTTTCAGAGGCTTCAAACGCCCTGAACAATAAAAATATTTTCTTAATAAATAAGAAATTAAAACGGTCTCAAACCGAATTTAAATCAATTTTACTCACTCTGAGTAAAATACTTTATTGACAATTCAAATAAAGAAATACATACAGGGGGACTAAGTTAAAATATACAATTTTAACCATTTTCGTCCAGCCTGTAATAAAATACAATGTTGACTCTTTCTCAACATATACATAAAAAAATTTACTTCTAAGTAAATTTAAATTTATCTCTCTAAAGAGTGAATGACATTAATGAATGTCTCAAAATTTTCATGTATCCAGGATAACTATAACCATATTCAATAATTTGTTAAATTTTCGTTAAACCTGGATATTCACATTTTAACGTTAAAAAAAATTTTAACGGAGACAGAAAAAGTTCGATATTCGATACTTAAAAAATAAATTCTGTCTGGCGATTCTCGCGCCGTTCATCAATAAAAAGGGATCATTGCCGCGTCTCAATACCCAATAAACCAATCACAGTTTTATTTCAAAAAATTAAATAAATTTTTAGCGTTTGCTGAAAAAGATTCTATTTTTTCCAAGTGCAATCGTTCCCCCAGCATTGAACGCTATCTAAACTGTCAAAAATACAATTTGGGGGGAGCGTTTGCCGGGAAAAAGATTCGATTTTTACAAATAAGGGTAAAATCAACACCTGCATCGAACGCTATTTAAACTGTCAAAAATACAAAATTTTTAAAAACGTTTGCCGGGAAAATTCCGCCCAGGCATAAACGTATTTACAAAGTTTTTTTAAAAATACAAATATTCAAAATGCCCTTAAAGATTTCTTAAGAAAAAATTCTCAAAACAAAGACAAAAAAATTAATGTTGCTCACGTAAACGATACAGAGTCGAACAAGACTTATATCTATTATGTTGTAACAAAACGAGAGAGAAGAAGTTTTTGCAAATATAGACTGTGTAGATACAGTGGAATAGAGCATAAACTAAAAATGAAAGTGGACACCGGAGCCAATGGTAATATAATTCCAGTTAGAATTTTAAAAAAAATGTACCCACGAGGCGTTACTGAAGTAGTGGACACCGTAAAGACGGACAAGACCACTCTATGGGCCGTGAATGGCACCAAAATACCCCAATATGGTCCATAAAATTGAAAATAAAAATTAAACACTCACCATCCATCCTAGCTAAATTCTATATATGCGAGAATGACACCACAATTTTGCGGTCTGAGACTTGCATACACGCTAGGTTTGGTAAAATTAAATTGTGCGTGACAACTGAGAAAAGAACGATAGAAATATTGAGGACCTGGAAAATGAATATCCTGATAGATTTCAAGGTATTGGAAACTTTCCGGGAAAACAAAAAAATATATATTCAAGAAAATACTACACCAGTTGTCCAAGCACAAAGAAAATACCCCGTTCATCTAAGAGATGAATTTAAAAAAAGAACTGAAAAAATGGAAGATATGGGAGTAATAAAGAAAGTGACCGAACCGACAGACTGGGTGAACGCAATAGCGTGCAGCAGGAAGAGAAGTGGGGAACTAAGAGTATGTTTAGACCCAAAGCCACTTAATAAGTTCATCAAACGAACTTATTATAAACTCCAACCCTGGAAGAAATCTCCCACAAATTAACTGGAGCAAAAACACTTCTCTAAACTGGATGCAAAACATGGATACTGGGCAATACACCTAGACGAAGAACCAGCCTGCTCACATGTTTTAACACCCGTTTTGAAGGTATAAATACCTACGTGCCCCTTCGGACTAAAGTATCCCAAGACATATTCCAGCAAAAAATGGACAAATATTGGAAAACTGTAAAGAGCCATAGGTATATCGGATGATATATGCGTGTACGGGAAAAACACTGAGGAGCATGATCAAAATCTAAGGGAGACCATGGAGACAGCTCGGAAGTATGGGCTAGTCTTCAACAAAGATAAAAGCAATAATAAACAAAAACAAATTAAATTCTATGGTCTTATTTGGGATGAAGACGGTTCCCACCCTGACCCTGAAAAATGTGACAGGATAAAAGGAAAACCGACCCAACACCCGAGAAGAGCTCCAGCATTATTTAGGTATGATACAATACCTGAGTCCCTTCATACCTGAACTCAGCACAAAAAACAGCACCATTGAGAGCACTATTAAAAAAAGACGCGGAGTACAAGTGGAACGCTACACATGAAAAGGTTTTTCAAAACTAAAAAATTGCATTCATGAAAATTTATGCTTAGCATACTTTAACCCAAATGCCAAAAACAACAATACAAGTAGACTCCAGCATGCTAGGGCTCGGTGCGACGCTGATAAACAACAACAAAATTGTTGCATTTGCTAGCAAAAAGATTAACCGACACGGAAACACGCTATGCAAACATTGAAAGGGAACTCTTGGCGGTGGTATTTGGTTGTGAAAGATTTCACACCTATATATATGGGAAAGAGTTTGAAATTGAATCTGATCACAAACCTCTGGAAAATATACAAAGCAAAAATATCGCCCAAGCACCCCCACGTTACAAAGAATGTTGCTAAGACTGCAACCTTATGACACAAAATAATTTACCGGCCAGGGACCGAAATGAAAATCCCAGACTACTTATCGAGAGTACAGCCAACACAAGGTGAAGAAATAGAATTGGATAGTAATATACACATAATTCGAATATCAGCAGCAGAAGCATGCGTGATTTACAAGAAGCCACGGAAAGTGACGACGAACTTAAGATATTAAAGCTCGTCATAATAAACGGATGGCCAGAAAACATCAGACAAGCCCCTAGAATCATAAGAAGAGTACTGGTCACTGAAAGATTGCTTATCAGTAGAAGATGGACTAGTGACTAAGGGCAGATGCATTGTAATACCCAAGAGCATGCAAGAACACAGTCTGGAGAGAATCCATGAGGCACACCAAGGCATAGAAAAATGCCAGTTAAGGGCCAGAAACAGACGGATATTGGAAAGGAATAAGTAGAGAACATTGAAAATCGTGTACGATCATGTGACATATGCCAGGAGCATCAAGAAAAAAACTCAAGGAAACCATGATCATTAAGGAACATGCAACCAGGCCTTTTCAATATATAGCAGCCGACATATTTGAGTTTAAGGGCCAACAATGCTTACTCATTGCCGACCAATACAGCAAAATGCCTTTTATAAAGACAATGAACTATGTAACGAGTACAAACTGCATAGAATACTTCAAAGCAGTCTTCGCCGTTCACGGGATTCCAGAATGTCTATATACAGACAATGCAAGATATTTCATATCTAATGAATTCCGTAATTTCACCACAGAATGGGAAGTCACGCATATCACATCCAGCCCTAGGTACCCTCCATCGAATGGATTCATCGAAAGAATGGTCCAGACGGTAAAAAGAACCATGGAAAAGGCAAAACAGTCAAGGATAGACTACCAATTAGCCCTCCTAAATCTCAGAGCAACACCACTTGACAGTTAATTTGCCATCACCAGCAGAAATTCCTGTACAATAGGAAGATACGACAAGGATACCAACCTTGTTAAGTACAAACAAACAAAAGGATTATCAAATCGAGAACAACTAAGCATCAACAGTAGAAAACAACAACAGTACTACAACAGATCTAGTTAAAGATCTTCCTGAACTAATAATAGGCAGCAAAGTCTCCGTCCTTCAGGAAGACGATACATGGCTACCAGCAACGGTAGTAGATAAATGCATCGAACCACGAAGTTACATTGTTAAAATGCAAAGTAGTGGGCGATTGTTAAGACGCAACAGGCGACATCTTAACGAAATATTTAGACCACAAAGTGAACAAACACAAAATGCACAAACTCCAGGGATAAATGTAAGACCACTATCCCCTCACAATAACATACACCACACAGACAATAACATAACAACAGAGCAAGTCCAACCCGGACATTTACAAGCAGAGAGGAACAAGTAGCAACGCCTACACAAACAATGCGACCTACAAGAACAAAAAAAACCCCTAATAAATTTAAGGACTTCATTATTTATAAATAAATAAAAATTGTAATGAACAATCCTTGACCGGTGGGATGTGATGAGTTGTCCCCCTTACATCATCTTTATTTCAGCTCATTGGGATCAGGCAGACATCACGTGATCAACTAACCTGGCGTCTGTGTCTGTCGCCTGCGTTTAACATTTTATAGAACTTGAATAAAAAGCAAGTTTGTGTTTTTTAAATCGTCTTCGCTCGCTCTATCTTTTATCTTTTACACAAAGTTGTAAAAGACATCATATTTCAATAGGTAAACACAACGATATAGATAGATAGATAGATAGGTAAACACAACGATATAGATAGATAGATAGGTATACACAACGATATAGATAGATAGATAGATAGGTAAACACAACGATATAGATAGATAGATATGAACAAATGGAAATAGATAGATAGATAGATAGATAGATCTACTGAAAGAAAAACAATGTCACTTCTTCGATGAATTACAAGTAAAAGTAGTTTAAACAACAACAAAAAAAAACGGACTGTTTTACCATAAAAAAAGTTTTTAAAAGATTATCTAAATACTCAGATTTTCTTTTATTCATGTTTGTTTAATGTCTTGTTTTAGTTTAAACAACAACAACAACAACAAAAACGGACTGTTTTACCATAAAAAAAGTTTTTTTAAATTAAAATAGCCTGACATTTTTTTTTAATAAAAGAATATCTAAATACTTCAGATGTTCTTTTATTCATGTTTGTTTAATGTCTTGTTTTTAGTTTAAATAAAAAAGAATATCTAAATATTTTGAATTTTTAAACATTTTTTCTTTTACTTGTAATTCATCGAAGTGACATTTGTTTTCTTTCAGTAGATCTATCTATCTATCTATTTCCATTTGTTCATATCTATCTATTTGTTTGTTTATCTATCTATCTATATCGTTGTGTTATCTATCTATCTATCTATATCGTTGTGTTTACCTATCTATCTATCTATATGTTGTGTTTACTATCTATCTATCTATATCGTTGTGTTTATCTATCTATCTATCTATCTATATCGTTGTGTATATCTATCTATCTATCTATCTATCTATATCGTTGTGTTTATCTATCTATCTATCTATATCGTTGTGTTTTATCTATCTATCTATCTATATCGTTGCGTGTTTACCTATCTATCTATCTATATCGTTGCGTGTTTACCTATCTATCTATCTATCTATCTATCTATCTATATCGTTTTGTTTATCTATCTATCTATTTACTGTCGATTAATAAGAATTACGACAAAAAAAAAGAAAAATTAGAATTCGCGACAAAAACGGTTTAATGTTTTTTTTCTTTCGAATGGAAAAAATAAATAAACAAGAATTAAGACACCCCCCCCCCTCAAATAGGGCCGATACGATAGTTGGGGTTGTTATTTGAGTTGGTAGTTTTCTTTCAAGTAACACCGCTAGTTGGGGTTGGTATTTGATACGTCACCGAACAGCAAATTTGGAGGCAGGGACCGGGACGAACTTCCTCATAGAGTACCAATAATAATAATAATAATAATCTCATTTTCAATTTTTTTTCAGGCCGTACAAGTGTGGCTGGTGTTCTGCCAGATGGTACAACGAGTTGAACGAACGAGTCTACTGCTATGCGTTTTAAGAAGACATATACAAAAATCAACAAAACGCTATTACTCAATCCTCTATAATTTTTAATACTCAGAAATGATATGCATCTTTATGAACACTATATTCCAAAGAAAAATTTGCAGGACCTGAAGAGCATTGAAAATCAAAACACAATATTCTAGCACTATAATGAATGTTTAAATTGTGACAATGATATTTGCTTTAGTATATTTAAAATTTAATATCTTATATAAAAGAAATGTATTGCATTTTAGATAAAAATGTTAAAACAATCCAACTTTAGCATGAAAAAACCTAGTACATCTTTTCAACTTTTATAAATGGAAATATTTATAAATAAATTCTTTTACTGGAAAATAGTTATTATTTATATGTGTGCTTTCTTCACACACACGAATACATACACCCACAAATACACACACACACACACACATACACACCACACAACCAAAACAAACTATCAAAATTAAGAAAGACTTGGGCTCTTCTAGAGAAGTAAGGACGAACTCATTAGAGACATTCTCCTATGGACTTCTACACGTGGACAAACTAACATTGGCCAACCAGCAAAATCTTACATTCATCAGCTCTTTGTGTAGACACTTGACGTAGTCTAGATGATTTACCAAGTGCAATGGCCAATTGCCATGGATGTTGTGAGAAAATTTAAATGAACCCATGCTGTTCAGGATGCCTTGAGTTTGAGTTTGAGTTTTGTTTAACGGCATATCAACCTCTGTGGGTCATTTAATGCAAAAGGTTATTTTGGATTTCAACTTTAAAGTAGTGTTCTATGGAGATAATTGGTTATGTTCTGTTATATTTTGTTGAAAAGGTTGCTTTTTTTAATAAAATTTAAAATTTTTTCAGGGTTTGTATTCTTGAAGATGTCTTTCAGGTTTCTAGCTTGATAGTAATTTGCGCGGATATGTTTAAGTCTGTTACAATTTAGAAGGATATGCTTGGTTGTAAGTTGTACTTTGCATTGTTGGGCACACTGGGGCATCCTCCCCTTTAAACAGGTACGAATGGGTAATGTGGGTGTGCCTAATACGCAATCTGGCGAGTATTACTTCTTCTCTTCTAATACTTCTGTGGCCCGTCGCCACTCTCCAATAACTTCTTGTATTTCATGGAGCTTGTTTTGAGTCAGATTGTCCCATGATTCTGCCATTTGCTATATAAATTTGTTTATGGTGGTTTCGATCTGTATATGGGATTTTAGATTTGCTCATATGTGTCTGAAGTGCCTTCTTGCGGCTTTGATGATAATGAACTCTCTTAACATGATACAGTTTTCTTAGTATTGCTGAGGAATACCTATGAAAAAGACCAATTAAGTAAGTAAAGAAATGTGCAGTTCAAATTTATTACAAAAAAATACAATAGCAATATTAGAATATTACCAATTAAAAGAACTATAAGAGGAGGCTGCATGAAAGATTTTCAGCAAAAAACATAAGCCAATATTTTAGCATTTACCAAAACAACCATTTAATAGTGTTGTGAGTTTTTAAGGGGTCAAATAAGACGAAACGACGGGTAAACAATGTAGAAAAATGTATTAACAGAAAGTAGACAATAACAATAGAGATAAGTGGAATTACGTCCGACATAGAGGCATTGGCTTACTCGCATTGGCTTACTGCCAAGCCACAATTATCCCTGTTACTTATAGTAACCCCGTCGGCGCCTCCATTGGTCAATAGGGTATATCACCTATAACAATAAGAAAAAAGGATTAGCATAGAGCTTAACAGAAAAACGGTGCAAAAAAAAATTCTGAAAAAAAAAATATGTGAGTCCCACAATGAGGAATGTGTTTAATCATAAAGGCGTTTGTTTGTTATGTAAATGATGACTAGAAAATTCTCTTTTAAAACAAAACAAAAACAAACAAAAAAAAAACCCCCAGACAATTCTATGATGATGAAAAAGGCAAAATTACCACATTTTCAAATCTGCCAAAACATATTTTAGTTGATATGAGCTGTAAAACTTATTTGTTGTAACTTGGTAAGAAAATGTTTCTGCGTTTGTCTCACTGTTTGAAATGGGAATATGCTAAAGTTATATAAGCATCATAAAATGCCAATGAAAATTATACAAAAATTATTCAAGTCATTTTATTGTACATATGGTGTTAAGTATGGGCTGTTTGATGTCAATATTAATAAAAGTATTCAAACATTTAAAAGACCGTAAAAACTAATTATCATCAGGCAAGTGACTGTATTTTTTAAGCTAATATAAGAAAGAACTAGAGATAGGATCTGCTTAAGTTTAAAATTTAAGATTCTTGGGAAAACTTTTCTAATAAAAGTTTGGTTTAGATTGGTAGCCCCACTCATTTGTATTTTCTTTAAGCTGGAGCCTAGTGAAACGAATATTTATCCTTACAGGGCGGAACCATTCGTCGATCTTTGTCGAAGTAGACTCGGTCCGATAAAGCAACTGTCGAGATATCAAATCGAGTATCCTTTAGACGTGTGAGTTACTTAATTTATATACATAGAGTGGCTGACACACTGTGAATCTTGTACATGATTAACAAAGGTGTGCTTTGTAGTTTTCTCCCTTCTTTTAACTCTTTCTTCGCCTTCATTCATTTGTTCTTTTTACAAGACAGTGACGGTTCAAAACCCCATGTAACGATGATCATATAGCATGTATGACTAACTCAGTTGCAATTTAATTCCTTTGTTCATACTACTTTGAAAATAGGCATCCATTCGTAGTTCATTCGAATTGCAAAAAATAATGCATAATTGGACTCGTGTGATGTAAGTTTGCTTGTGAAGGAAATTATTTGAAAGATAGACGAAATAGTAGATAGATTAGTTCTTGGTACGCTTCTGCATGGTAAATTGGATTTTGAATAACATCGTGACAATGTATTAATTTCCTTGAGGCAAATCTTTGCTGCTGTAAATTTGAAGTTGGATGAATAAATATTAATAATTAATTCCTTGGACGTCTCCAGCGAGAAAGGCTGACTTTTGAATAATCATTATCTATTAATTTAATGCGGAACGCTGCGATGGTGATGGTACGAAATTTTTGGTTGAATTCTTTTATGCGATCATGCAAAATCAAATAATCATTATTCGCTTGCGACTACTGCTGTCTGATGAGTAGAACTTCCGCCGCGTCTATACAATATGCATAAACTGATAATCTCAATGAGCATTATCATTTAATTCCGCAACCTTCATCATTAAGCTGATGGCTGCAACAATTTAACTTTTTTCTTATAATCTACAGCTATTGATGGCTGAATAGATTCCTTACTCTGCTGTGATGTAGCAATTTCTGGTTGGATGACATATATGCAACATCAAATATAGGTGTTTTAATTCCTGGTCTCTCCTCTGATGGATATAACTTCTTGTCTGCGGATTTGACATATTTACTCTATTTTTCCGACTCTGCTGTGTTCATTTCTTGTTGGTTTGACAAGAGCATAAATCCAGTCGACTTTTCTTACACCCAAGCTGCCATGGTACTTACCGATTGGATTTTGACATAAACTATCCACTAATATTATCCATTGCACTAGCGCTACATTACTAATTCTTGCTTGATTTTGATTTAAATCAATAATAATTAATTCGGTTTCCTTGATGTCAAATAGTTTTTGGACATTTTGAATAAATCAAGACTAAAATTCTTGGCTCTGGCGCTGATGGTTACAATTTCTGGTGGAATTTTGACATAAAATATTATATAAAAAATTTAATTCCTTGACCTCTGCTGATGGTACAATTTCTTGGTTTGGAATTTTGGACATAATCTAATATATATAATTTAATTCTTGGACTCTGCTGCTGATGGTACATTTCTTGAGTTGGATTTTGACATAAATCATAATATTAATAATTTAACTTTCCTTGGGCTCTGCTGCTGATTTGGTTACAATTTCTTGGTTGGAATTTTGACATAAATTCATATTAATAATTTATCTTGGACTCTGCTGCTGATGGTACAATTCTTGGTTGGAATTTTGACATAAAATTCATTTAATATATATTTAATTCTTGGACTCTGCTGCTATTGATCAATGTCTTCTGCGTTGGGAATTTACATGAAATCATAATATAATAATCTAATCCTTGGACCTGCTGCTGATGTAACAATTTCTTGGTTGGAACTTTGACATAAACAAATCATAATAATTAAGACTCTCTGAGGACTTTTTGGAAATAATCATTACTATAGGATTACATTCCTTGATCTGGTGCTGATGTACAATTTTCTTTGGTGATTTGGTAAATCAATTAAATTCTTGATGCATGTGAACTGGTGGAAATTTGAATCATTAATATATATAATTTAATTCCTTGGACTCTGCTGCTGATGGACAATTTCTTGGTTTGGAATTTTGACATAAAATACATATAATGATAATGAATTAATTCCTTGGACTCTGCTGCTGTGTACAATTTCTTGTTGCGAATTTTGACATAAAAATCATAACATAATAATTTATTCCTTGGACTCTGCTGCTGATGGTACATTTCTTGGTTGAATTTTGACATATAAATCATAATATAATAAATTAATTCCTTTGGACTCTCTGCTTGATGGTTACATTTCTTGGTTGGAATTTTGACATAAAATCATACATATAATAATTTAATTCCTTGGACTCTGCTGCATGATGGTACAATTCTCTTGGTTTGGAATTTTGACATAAAATCATAATATAATATTTAATTCCTTGGGACTCTGCTGCTGATGGTTACCAATTTCTTGGTTGGATTTGACATAAAATCATAATATAATAAATTTAATTCCTTGGCATCTGCTGCTGATGGTACAATTTCTTGGTTGGAATCTTTGACATAATCATTAATATAATAATTTAATTCCTTGGCTCTGCTGCTGATGTACAATTCCTTGGTTGAATTTTGACATTAAAATCATAATATAATATTTTAATTCCTTGACTCTGCTGCTGATGTACAATTTCTTGGTTGGAATTTGACATAAAACATAATATAATAATTTAATTCCTTGACTCTTTTGGCTGATGGTTACAATCTTCTGGTTGGATTTTTGACCATAAAATCACATATAATAAATTTTAATTCTTGGACTCTGCTGCTTGAGGTTACAATTTCCTTGGTTGAATTTGAATCTCTCTCTTTTTTCTGATGACTTTTCAAAATCATGTATTATTATTGATTTCTTCAACAAGAAATTCTAAACCCGCAGGTGAAGAATGTTTTGCTCGGGCCTGTGTCTATTAATAAATTAAACGCGTTGATCCCAGGGGCCATCCTCCAAGCAACCACCTGCCCCCCTCGATTAAAGGGGCACGGCTGGGTTTATTGCCCACTGCCTGAGGCGCCCCCTGAGGGGAATGCCGACGATCCACGCATTTTTTGCACCCGCACCACGAGCTTCAGTCGTTGTGTCCCACCATTAATAGGCCTTGGCCTAATCCGTACCACGTGGTGGGCATGGTAATACAGACATGTGATTTGCTCTATGACGAACAAAGCCACATAAAAATCACTACTAGACGCAGGAGAAGAGAGAGAGAGAGAGAGAAGCGAAGAGAGAGAGAGAGAGAGAGAGAGAGAGAGAAGAGGTAGAGAAAGAATGTATTTGCAAATATTTACAATATTTGATCTTTCTATATGCTTTATTTATATTTCGTAACCTCTCGGAACTCCTTTTATAACCCAACGAATGTGACGTTAGAGTTATCGCCTATATGCAAAATGAAGCCACAATTGTGACCAGCTTCCACCAACCCATTTCTAGGACTAACGGGTAATAAAAAAGGGTATAAAATATTTCTCCAACCAATCAACGTCCATTTCGCAACACCAATAGGATGGTTCCGACCGATTTTAACAGCCCTTGGTAAAACAGCTCGATTTTATCAAAGCAGCAGAAACTGATTGTTCCCCGTTTAAGACAACATCCAAAGAACCTCAACGATGTCCAAAAATCAACAGCAGCAACACAATTACTAAGAAACCAATAGCTGCAAGTGGTGGATGACTAAAAAACACAACTGCGGACCACCATGACCCGCAGCAGCACAGCAGCATTCCAGAAATCCACCAAAACAATTAAAATAATAATAAATCCTTCAGCGCGAGTTAATAATACTCAAAGCGGACAAAGGGTAGGAACCAAAATCGTCTGCTTTTTAAAAAGAAAACGAATTAAGATTAATTAAATCGATTTTTAAGGTCAAACTTTTGTCTAAAATTGAAAGTAGTAAACATAATACCATCGAATAAAAAGCAAAAATATTACACATTTAATTCTTTTAATACATTTAAAACGATTTTTGATGAATTTCAATCCGTTCGGCCTTAAACGATGTTTGAAAAATGGCGTGTTACAAATTTATGTAACTTAGTGATTTTTAAAATAATCAAAAATCAGAATTATCCAATTTTAATGAAATTAAGTAATAATTATCAATTAATGAATTTATAATCTCAGTTATTTTATTTCAAAAACTTTAATAAGTATTTGCCTATGAAAAATTAATATATAAGAATCCTTTAAAATGAAAATTTCTGTGTTAATGTTTTAAATGTTATACTTTAGATGCTAGAAATAAATATCTATTTAATGCAAACCTTATTTTCGTCAAACAAAGTATAAGTTTTGGAGAAAAAACTTCTGTTGCAAATTAGGCCATCCCACTTTAAGCAGAAAAAATATCGATATATAAAATTTTTCTTTTATAAGATAATTAGCCAATAAATAATTATCGAAATAAGTAAAAAGAATCTCAAAAAATTATTTACTTGTTTAACATTTTAGTTTCTATTTCGGTACTTATTCTCATAGAATATTCTCCTAGGATTTTTTTTCTATTCCACAACTCGTCTTTTATTTTTTTTTTTTCTTTTTTTTTTTTAAATTTTTATATACTTATAATATCAAACTCCCGAGATTTTACGCCCCAAAATAAGGGGGAGGGTTAAAAATTAATTGACCTGAAAGAAAATGAGGAAAGTTTAAAATAAATAAAAATTGCATTATAAAGTCATTCATGTAAATCAACACTGAAATTTTCATTTAAAATCCGATAATTCCATGATTATTTGATAAATTATTTCTGTTTTCATTTCGTCAAAAACGCGGTTTTACGCCAATTTTGGTATACCTAGTTTAAGGTCACTGGTTATTTCTTGGTGCGCGTTCGCAGTTTTCTTTTTTAACCCCATTATATTTGGCGATTCTTCCTTCTTGTAGCGTCAGGGTGAAAAAGGAATTAATGAGGAAAAGATTTCAAAAAGCAGGAGTCCTGGCGCTGTTAACCTGTGGCTAGGATCTGACGAAGAGATCTTTATGCCGAAATATTAATATATATATATATATATATATATATATAATATATATATATTACGTGGTCTGAAGAAGCTAGCGGGCCTAGATACCCACGAGTGGAAATGGTCCATAACCACGATACCCTTGGTATTTAAGGCCTTTTTATTCACAAATATATATAATATATATATATATATATTATATATATATATTTGAAGGGAATTACAATCGAATATCGATAAAATTCAATAATTATTGAAAATAATCATGACAGGCGATTCTCGGCGAAGAACGTGTGACGTGTGAACCACCGTACAGCTGTTTCAACCTTATTGTCTCATCAGCAGGTATACCTACAATCCTCTCCGACAAGATCGAACCGGAGAACCCAGCACGCAAGTCAGTGACTCTACCCCTGGGCCATCGGCACGTCGCACACGAAATACGCCAAATTAACTTGCCAATGGTAAAAGGCCACTACTATACAGAACTTATCACAGTGAGCATTTAGAGAATCGCAAATTAGACCTTGATCAGGCGAAGGATAATAGTATTAGATCATTTGCTTTTGAGCATTGTTAAGTAAGTATATTATTATTTATTTTTTGAAGGCAATTACCATGAAGGCGTATATTGTATAAAATTCGATAATTATTGAAAATAATCATGACAAGCGAACTCGGCGAACATAAGTGCGACGTGTGGAACATCGTACAGCTGTTTCAACCTTATTAGTCTCATCAGCAGTGTATACCTACGATCTCCCCCCCCACATATATATGTATATGTATTTATATATATATATATATATAAAGAAATTTTGAAAAAACAGTATTCCGAAATTGGGATGAATTTATAATCGATGTTTAAAACATTTCGGTTACATTGAACCTTCACATAACTAAAAAGATTTTCATCTCCTGTCACATATAAAAACATTCATCATTTTCTTCACCCAAGAGACATCCTGATGAAGGTTCAATGTAACCGAAATGTTTTAAACATCGATTATTAAATCATCCCAATTTCGGAATACTTGTTTTTTCAAAATTTTCTTTATATTGTCGGATTTAGTTTCCATATTTACTCCCATATATATATATATATATAATATATATATATATTATATATATATATATATATATAATATATTGGTTAGGAGGTTGATTTAGAAGGCTATCCACAAGCAGTTTGGAATAAATAAAAAAAATAATAATACGGTAACAATGGTGTGTGTGTTGACCTGTATTTTTTTTTATTCTTTCTTCAATTTTCGAGGTAATACCTCTTTATCAAAAGAATTTGAACTGAAGCAGTCCAGTTATGCATTTCTTCCCAAATGTCACGCGCAACAACATCAAAAAAAAAATTCATTTAGGAAGAAATGCCATAGGTGGCTGCTTCAGTTCAATTCTTTTGATAAAGAGGTATTATCTCGAAAATTGAAAGAAAGAATAAAAAAATACAGGTCAAACACACAACACCATTGTTACCGTATTATTTATATATATTATTATATATATATATATATTATAACTTCTTAGAAAGAATTAAAAAGTTAAGAATAGTTGAAGAAATAAAGAAATAAAGAAAGAACGAAAAGATTATTTACGAATTTCGTTATTTTAAAAATGAAAACACATTTTAAGTAAATACAAGTTGTCTCCCCTAAACGGTTAACAAAATTAAAACAACTGGTGGAAAAATCTGAAGAACGTGGACGACACTTTCAGAAATTAAGCGCAAACGACGAATGACATTAAGTATAGGTGAACAATTTTGAGATTGTTGGATCGGAAAGACAGTAAGGAATTTTGAAGTGAAAAGAACTTTTGGCAAATGAAACTGTTGAAATTATCACTCTAGTTAGTACTCAATAGATAGAATTCGCTGATAAGTATTTATCGGGGTCAGAGTGTTGAAATTCACTTAGTCAGTGCTTGTTAAAACTAACAACTCTAATAATAGTCGGGTCAGAAGTATCTGTCCCGGACCCGTTTTTTTTTTTTTTTTTGTACAGGGTAAGTTACTTGCCTTTTTGACCCTGTAGGGACCCGTTTGTTTGGAGATTGTGTAGTTGATGAGTTTGAAGATCCGAGTTATGGGTCCCACAATTCATATGTATATAGGACTACGGTAAATGTAGTTTCCATAGGTAACAAAAGAAGAAGACATTGATAAAGGAAACAAACTTATATACATAAATACAATTAATATAGTTTCATTGTTCTTTCAGTGTGTTGCAGTCTGATTGTGTCTGTGTATAGTTGTGTGTGACAACTGTGACATGGTGTTTATATTAGTGTGATTGCTTGTGTCAACATATTAGTAGTTTGTCTGTGATTGGAACTTGTGATTGAAAGTTGTTGTTTGTTGATCGAGAGAGAGAGAGAGAGAGAGAGAGAGAGAGAGAGAGAGAGAGAGAGAGAGAGAGAGAGAGAGAGAATAGGAGACGAAAAGATAGACGGACCTGCTGAGTCGTATTTGATGTTTTCGGACGTTCCCACTGTCGAGTTAGGAGCATCCTCTCCAACTCTGTTGAGCCAGGAAGAGCAAAAGCTCTTCACTGTCTCTGTGTCTCCCATCTTTCAGCTAAATGGCCTTTTTATAATTTTCTTATTGTCATTGTCTATTGTGATCATTAAGCTTAAAATATTCCTCAAATATCAGGTGATTTGCAATGATGTAATATCGAATGATTTGTATCTGTGGAATTCTGGTGAATAAATTATCGGATGAATTTAAACCATTGTTTCTATTGTTCTAAAATATTTCTTAAAACTAATATTATTTCGATTCTCTTTTGTTTACCTAATTCTAAACTCATGACATACAATTGTAAAACTAGTTATTTAAGAAAACTTAATTATTTTAATTCGGTCATTCCACATGCCGTAAAAATATAGGGGCCGATCCCTTTTGACCCTTTTCAGTCAGACTGTAAATAAAAATACACACCTCGTGTTTAAGGAAAAGCAATATTGATGTGTTATCTTGTTAATTGATCTTAAAGTATCTCATGTGGAACATGTATAGATGAGTAACTGCGCTTGCCAGAAAATAATGTGGAATTGAGTTGTTAAATCCCACACAAAAGCTATCTACCTCAATTCTCTTTTTTATTTATTTATACTTATCAACATAAAAACAACTAGCAAAATAAAAAAACACCCTCTGGGCGACGTAAAATAAATATTGCCTGAAGGATGGGAGTTGAAAATTTATTTATCAGAGAGTTTGTATCATAAGTAAAGTAAAATCATCAAATTATTAAAGGAGTAAAAAATAAAATAAATTTATAAAAGAGTGAAAAATAAAAAAATTGAAATGGAAACTTAGTTCTGATAACTTTAAATATATATTAAAATAAAACAAACTATATATAGATAGTTAATACCAGTCATGTATTTATTAAAAACTTGTTTAAAAAAAACAATGAGGACTGTCTAACATTGCATGCTCAAATTTTGAGTGTATTTATTTTATGTTATGACGATTCTAGTAGTGTGACGTAGGCAGTGACGTAAGCAGTGACGTAAGCAGTGATGTAGTTTTTGTTACAGACAAAAACCGGAAGCGAATCTCCATTATTGATAGATGATAAATTGTTTAGGAAAGAGTTAAACTGAAGAGTTTAAGAAAACAAATTTATAATATGCATTTTTTATAAATATTGTAGCAGTTCCTGGTAATATTTTCTGGTGATGTATTGATGACACGAAGACGACTGATGTTGAACGTAGAATATTCTATTTACTTCCAAACACGTGAAATACTGAAATAAAAAGGGGATATAAAACAATTACTAATTTACAAAAGGGTCTTTAAACAAATCCAGCAACTTCACGGGAAAATTGGAAAGAAACATACCTGTGCGCCGTACCAGTACCGAGAACTAACTAAAAGACTAAAATTCTAAATTAAGGACGATATTATCCACACAACCTTTTTGCTGCATCAGCCAGGCGGAAGTCCCTATTTTTGCCCTAAGGAAACCTGTTGATATTCCCACAATGCAATTCAGGCTATGTTGTCCCTGATTATCAGACCCTAACAGAGTTGTTCCCTTACACTGTCCAAATTAAGGGTATATTTTAGGTAAAAATAAATATATCTAACTATTAGGCGCACTCAAAAGGCGACAGCTACAAATATTGTTCTAGTTTTGTTAGAGAATCATAGAGAAGGTCATCTTACCGGCATTTTGATGTAATGGGTGAGAACTCCTTTTTCTGTCGAAAGTGTCCTGCTTTGTTACCATTAATTTTTTTTTTTTTTTGAGGTCTTCTGACGAAATTCGGACGAAAACTGAGTAATTTATGAAAAAGCATGTTGCAGTGTTCTTTTTCATAACTTGTAGAAGGTTCCACAAAGAAAATCCTGACCGATATTCAAGTGTGTAAAACCTCGAATTATGCATTTAACATTAAAAGGAAAAAGGCAGATTCATATAACATTTTCGAAGACAGTGGGACACAAGTGTTCATTATCACTGTTGCGAAGACAAAAAAACTAAAAGATCCGGAGAAGTTGATACTGTGTGATCAGTTCAATAGATCAATTATACACACTAGCAAAATAAAAAAAACACCCTCCGAGTAATGTAAAAATAAATTTTTGAAAGATATTGATTGAGGAGGTGGAAGTTAAAAATTAAATGTCGGAGAGTTTGAACCATAAATCATAAAATCATCAAATTTATTAAAGAAGTAAAAAAACAAAAAAAAACAATTTGAAATCGAAACTAAGTTCTATTAACTTTGAATATCTATTAAAATAAAACAAACTATATATATATAATATATATATTACCAACTCCTCCACACGAGCAGGATACGACACAAGGTCAATTTCTTAAGCGAGTTTAACAGGCTTGAATCAGAGTTTTCCTTCTCCTAGACTGGTTACCTAGCCATGGTTAAAGAACCCAGTCTGCCCTGCTATTTACCCATAGCTGGGGAGAGTAGGATTCATATCTTTCCCAAGGGTATTAGCGCTAAGTGAAATGCAGTTACCACGTCCAGGATTTGAACTCGGGGCGACGAGTCCATTTCCCATGACTTTAACCATTACACCACGGGCTTCCTACATATAGATATATGATACTGGGGATTTATCTATTAAAACTTGTTTTAAAAAACAATGAGGACTGTCTAATGTTGCATGCTCAAATTTGTAATCTATGTTATGACGATTTCGGGTATAGTGACGTAAGCAGTGACGTAGTTTTTGTTACAGATAAAAACGAATTCATGACCAAAAGAGCGGGAAATTAAATATAGCCCTACATAGGCATTTACCTATGGAATTTTCATACATGCAGTTGTATCAAAACCCAATTTAGGAGCAGATATTTATAACATTTCTGTTTACTGAGCATTTTTAAAAACGTATCTAATTGATTCTGTAATCATCTTATCGTCAATAGGTTTTGTACATAATATTATTGTTCTACATCCCTCATTTTCAAGTGCTCAGGCAGTTTATCTAAACTTGATAAAACAGTATTCTGATATCACAGAACTTGAATTCAGATCCGTGCAACCAGCGCACGATATCACACACTATGTGTAGGAACACAAAGATAATTGTCTCCTCTAGAATTGTAAGTTGGGTTTGCCATGTCACGTCTTCGTTTGTCACGTGACAATTCAATCCTTTAACCCTTCCTCTCTTAGCAAAAAAAAAGAGTAGAGTGGCCTATTGTCCAAATATTACTATGAAAATTTTTAATTTTTTATGAAAATATCACTATGAAAATTTTTACTATGAAAATGCATTGCCAATGATTTTTACTATGAAAATGCATAGCAAATGATTTTTTACTATGAAAATGCATAGCAAATGATTTTTGAAATGCATTGCAATGATTTTACTATGAAAATGCATTACAATGATTTTTTACTATAAAAATGCATTGGACAATGATTTTTACTATGAAAATGCATTGCCAATGATTTTACTATGAAAATGCATTACCAATGATTTTACTATGAAAATGCATTGGACAATGATTTTTACTATGAAAATGCATTGGACAATGATTTTACTATGAAAATGCATTGCCAATGATTTTACTATAAAAATGCATTGCCAATGATTTTTACTATAAAAATGCATTGGACAATGATTTTTACTATGAAAATGCATTGCCAATGATTTTTACTATGAAATGCATTGCCAATGATTTTACTATGAAAATGCATTGCCAATGATTTTTACTATGAAAATGCATTGCAAATGATTTTTACTATGAAAATGCATTGGAAATGATTTTGTATGATAAGTAAAGAAACAAGACATATATTTTATTGGTCTCCGCTCTTTGAGCGAACAAGTACATTCGTCCTAGCTTTGTTCTTAGAGAAGAATTGATACGGAACTTACAGAACAACCACGCGAGTAAGTTCAATTATCCCTTTTTACGAGGGTGAGTTAAAAATAGATATTTTGTTTAGGACAGGTATAATTGCCAACGCGGGAACATGTATTATACATCAAAATGAAGCCGGTCATCTGTGGCTCGCATCCCTACTTCTCTATAGTCATCGCGTTTCTCTCAATACCAATATTCCACTTCCGAATAAGAAAATGTATCCCTGCCCCGTCAAATTCTGTTGACTTCTTTGAGCCACTTCTTCACTCCAGATTTCACTTTCTCGTCACTGGAATTATGTTTGCCCCTCAAACCCTCTTTCATGAGGCCGAAGAGATGATAATCGGAAGGCGCTAAATCTGGTGAATATGGAGGAAGCGGTAAAGTTGCCCACCCTAATGAGGCGATTTTCTCCCTTGTCCTGATGCTTCTGTGTGGTCTAGGAGGACATTGTTGATTGGCAAGTTGGGTGTCTTACTCGTCGTATTCCTGCTCTGAGTCTCGTTAGGGACTCAATGTAGGTATCAGAGTTTGTTGGGTTTTTTTTAAAGAAAATGGCATTACTTTTTAAATCACCCTCGTTTATCACACCCTTTTGTATTTATTGGAACATAATTGTGCCTTTTATGGTTTGGGACATATATCATGTTTTGTTTTTTACACATATATTATTAAATGTTAATATCCTTCGTTAATATGGCTTTGTCTTTTCCTCACGGAAATATTCAGTGTTAGGTTATCATTTCAATGGCCTAATGCATTATAAGTATACATGTTTTGTTTTTACACGTATATTATTAAATGTTAATATAATTCGTTAATATGGCTTTGTCTTTTCCTTACGGAAATATTCAGTGTTAGGTTATCATTTCAATGGCCCAATGCATTATAAGTATATGGGTGTTATAATCGAACACAAGACGGTTAATTGCATCATGATCAACTGCAGAATGCTAATGCAAAACAAAAAACAGGCACAATAGAATAGAGACAACCATACACCGAGAACTGTGCAAATAATTCTACTTCGGTAATGTACACAAATGGTATAGCACAAAACTGAGGCTATCCTACAATATTAAAACACATGATAGTCTGGAAATTTGAAGTACAAACAGACAATTCTATTCAAACGAGACGACCAATTGTAAACAAGAATAAGCCGTAAACAAGTAAAATAGTAGACCACCGACTACAAATAAAAGAAAATGAAAATTAGAAGAATATTTGAACCATCCAATTCTTCATCTATTTTCTACTTGCCCCCATCCCCTCATTTTGTTCTGATATTTTTGACGCGGTTACACGTGCATCAATAATCATATAATCAACCCTCCCCTTACTGTCCCCCAGTTTGAGAACTGAAAACTGGGGACAGTAAGGGATGTGGTTGATCATATGATTATTGGTGCACTTGTAACCGCGTCAAAAATATCAGACACAAAAATGAGGAAATAGAAAATAGACGAAGAATTGCAACTGTTTAGACCACAGTGTTTGTGTTTTATTTTTCATATAGAGAAAGGTTTTGTACATTTGGGAAGAATTCTTCTTACTCAATCTACAGCGCTAACTCGCAGTCATCTGGTGTAAACAGGGAAATGCGTAAAATAAAACCAATATGATTAATTACTTTTTTAAATCTGAAATATCTTCGTTAAAGCACACTCTGGGTGGGGGCACTCTATTCATTTTTTGTACATGTGTAACTTTTTTTCGGTAGGTGTATAAATTAAATTTATTTCCAAAAATTCATAACCTATATATTAATCTTAATAACAATGAAGTCTTTTCTTCAAGAAATGGATTTAATGCTTCTAAAAATGATTTAGAAAATTAATTTACTCGTAGATGATAAACAATTGTTTAGTATCAATTTATATTTCAGATAAAACTATATAAACAATGTATGAGTCACTGAAGTGCATACGCTGATAAATATGCAACTCTATTCACTACTGCCAGAAATGTGAATTGAAAAATTAAGAATTGACACTTTTTTCTAAAGTTTAGATAAACAGAGAAAATTAGCCAATGTCACTAAAAACTTTTAAGGTCTTTTTTTCTTATCCACACGCTCAAAAATATACGATTTTGAAAGGGCAAACAATTAGATCATTTTCATTCAGACAGAACCATCATTCAATGTCCTTTTTCTTTCTTTTTTTACTTTTATCTACTACCTCTTCTTCCTCATCATCTTCCTCAACATTTCTTTTTTTAACCTCAGCTCCATTTCCCACCTCTAACTCTCAGGTATATGTTATCTTTGATCTCAGAAAAATTGGCCCTTCACCTAACACCATAGAAAGTTAATAATAAAATCAATTCCGTTGAACAAATCAACCCCCGCCCCGAAGTAAACATAAAATAACAACATTGTCAGAATTGTGAATTTTAGAAGTTTTTTTTTATCATTTTCGACTTCTGGAAGTGGGTTAGAGTATCCCCTTTTCCCAGTAAGCCAATAGGTTTCAAGTTTCTCCCGCAAACTGTCATGGTGCCACGGTGCTTCATCAAGTAACCCCAAGTTCTTCAAGAATCTTTACAGTGTCTTCAGACATCTGAATATGCATTGCCTTTGATGAAGATTCCATAGTGGCAGCTATTTGCATAGTCTCCCCGAATAAGGTATAACGAGGCATCTTCAGACCAACCACACCAGCAACTACAGGCCCTGTATTGATACCTAATCGAATTTGTAATTTAACATGAGGTAAGTGAGAAATTTTCTTAGTCATTATTGCTGACATTACATCCATGGCTGCGGTGGCAATCTCACCGGCGTGTAAGTTGTCATTTAATGTTGGAACTCCACTTGCTACGACATAAGCATCACCAATGGTCTCCACTTTATATACATCATATTGTGATAAAATACCATCAAACAGACTATATAAATCATTCAAAAGATCCACTACTTGCATCGGTTGGATACTTTTTGCAATTGATGTAAAACCAACAATATCACTGTAATAAACAGTGACACATTCAAAATCTTCGGGTTCTATTTTGTTGCCATTCTTCAATTCGTCAATTACTTTTTTAGGCAACATTGACTCACAATATTTTCGACTTTAGTCTTTTCTATTTCTAAAGCATCGGTTCTCTCGACAACAAGTTTTTCTAGATTTTTCGAATAGGATTCTAACAAACTCATCAAATTGTCCAGTTGTTCTTTAGTTGGAAATATATGGTCGAGTACACTTGTTAATTTTTGAAATGTAAACCTTGCAAGTGGATCATTGTCCCACGCATTGTCAAGCATTTTCAGAAGTTTATCTTGAGCTGATCTTCCTTCTGGGAGATAATCAGGATGAATGTAAGGGCGAACTACTTTTGAATCAATCTCGAGTGATTCCCAAATTTCTAAATCTGTTTCCACTGCTGGATCGTCTCGATTTACGATTAAGTCAATCATTGCACAAGTAGACAGGTAACCACGTTCGAATGCAAAAGGTACGTCCCGAGTAGCGATCTCTGATACGACAATACCAAATGAGTATACATCACCTTCTTGTGTACCCATACGAACATCATCGAGACAAGAGACCGATTCCAATAATTCTGGTGCTGTCCAGAGTAACGCTTCTTGCATTGAAAAGTATTCTTCTGCTTTTTCTTCTTCGGTTTTTTCTATCAAGTAAGGTCCATAGCGAATTGTTGGTGCACCAAAATCGGTTATTCTAACGCACCAACGATTATCCAATAAGCAGTTTGAGGATTTGAGGCGACCATGTGAACCGATTTTTGTTTTAGTATGCAGAAAATTCATTCCACGACAAATATCTTTTAAGAAAGAGAACCGGAAATTCCAGTCCAGACGTATCGTTTCATTCATTAATACGTCCTCCAAACTACCTTTCTGGATTGGTTCTACAAGAAAACACACATTAGGATTAACAAGACACGCTCCTCCGTACGTGATTAAGTTCTGATGGTGTAGAGTAATCAATTCGACCATTTCCAAACGCATATTTATGTCATCATATTCGACTGTATTAGATTTTATTTTCTTCAAATACCATTTTCGTTTTTCCAGCTGCAAGAAGCATTCGATATATTCCCTGTGCTACTTGCAAATGACATACTCTTTGTTGAAGAGGAATGCTTATCTACTAAAATCACCTCTTCCCAGTCAACCAACCAGTCAAGATTTGAGAGAGCGGTTGCACGTTCAATTCGTTTACGAATTAAAATAGAAAATGTGTAGCTAAGATAAATGAATGCAGCCTGGAGAATGAAAAACGGAACCAGAATTGCTGCCAAATGAAATATCGCAGTCTTCCCCGACCCAGTAATTCTTAGAACATTCGCAATTGTCTGGTTCAACACATTTACCATTTACGCAATTATGACAAATGGGAGTTTTTACATTCATCACCGTGTAACCTTCGTAACATATACACTCGTATGGTCTATTGCACTGACCATGAGAACACTTGCAGACTTTCTTCTCACAATAAGTTCCATAGTATCCATCATAGCATTTACACAGGTCCATTGAAATGCACACTCCCATATATATACATTTACATTGAATTCGAGGAATTAGTTCCACAAGGATGACTGCAAGTAAACGGTGGAAGTGTCTTCTCCTTGCGCATGATATCTCTTGATGCCATGATTCATTATCGTATTCTTATAAAGATGAAAATCTTTTTTGCTCACCCTACCACTTCTTGACCAGAATCTGTATATTATAAATTGACGAGACAGGAAGTCGGCTCGGTAGAATTGTTTCATTAGTGAAATGCGTATTTTTATCATCATTGTATAGGTATTCTATATTATTTCTTTCGGGCGTCAGCACAACATATTTGAATAAAGAGCGACTATTTCCATGGGTTGTTTAGGTTTTGTAGCATTGATTATTCGAATATCGGCCCGGAATCCCTCCCTGTCTCCATGTTGATTTAGCTTAAATTACTGATAAACCTTCAATTGTTACTCTTCTCAGTTCTTCAGTAATTCTTTTTGTGTTGCCGTAAGACTTTTGGAAACTATGTTCGTTAACGTTTGTGCAAATAACCAGGTGGCATCATATCCTAAGGACATCCTCGCACTTGTATCAGTATTTGATACACAGACTTTGATCCGAGGTATATGATTTGTCAGCCGAGTAATAGTAACCCAACACTCTTTCCCAGTCTTTGTGTGCATGAAGCTTGTGTTATAAGTCTCAGTAAATAAGATACTCCCTCCAAAAACAGTAGTACATTCTGGAAAATCATCGCATATCAACGAATGTTGAAGGGAAATGCCCAGGCATTTTCACTAAGAAAAGTCCATTGATAACCTTCCTTAGATGATAATCCCTTTTGTTACGATATGTAATATGGCTGGCATTTCCGTCTTGTTAGCATAACAGAGATTATTTAACTTGTTCCTTCTTCGCCGTTTCCATGGCGTCACTTAAAATGTTATTCACATCTGGATCCTCAGCTTTCCACTGAACTTTTGTTGGATCTATCATTATTTCTTTAATCCTATATCTAGAAGACGTGCATAACGACGCAATGAACGAGATATATGAACACTTGGGGTTTTATGACAACTATCTTTGACCAATGCCTTTCTATACAGAATTTGAGAAAGAATAATATATTTGTCTTGAATTCCAACAGACTCTGTTGAACAAAGGGAATTCTGTGTATTTTCACCTTTTTCATCCAATGAAATTTGGGCTACACCTTGGTTAAATAACTCTCTAACCATAGCAAAATTTATCTTCTGGTTTCCAGACAATAAAGCACCCGAATTGTATTACTGGGATTATTTCTGCCAATTCTCTCAATACCCGATACTGAAGAATTGTATTTGACATATCATTTTCGTTTCTACTGTAACAATATTTATTTCATATTAAAAGTCGTAAAACACCAGGTATTACACCACTATTTATATCAGTGAGCATAGCGTACGAATGATTAATATGAAATAAATATTGTTTACAGTAGAACGAAAATGATATGTTCAAATACAATTCTTCAGTTATCGGGTATTTAGAGAAATTGGCAAAATAATCCCAAGTAATACCAATTCGGGCTGCTTAATTGTCTGGAAACCAGAATGATAAATTTTGCCTATATGTTTAGAGATGTTATTTAACCAAAGGCTTGTAGCCCAATTTCATTGGATGAAAAGGCTTGTGAAAAATACACAGAATTCTTTGTCAAAACAGAGTTTCTGTTTGGAATTCAAGACAAATATATTATTCTTTTCTCACCCAATCTCTGATAGAAAGCATTGGTCAAAGATATTGTATAAAAACCCCAAGTGTCAGTATATCTCTCATTGCGTCTTAGCACGTCTTCCTAGATTATAGATAAAAGAAATAATGAAAGCCAACAAAAGTTCAGTGGAAGCTGAAGGATCCAGATGGAATAACATTTTAATGACGCCATGGAAACGGCGAAGAAGGAACAAGTTTCAAATCTCTGTTATGCTAACAAGACGGAAATGCCCAGGCCATATTACATATCGCTAAACAAAAGGATTATCATCAGGAAGTTATCAATGGACTTTTCTTAGTGAAAATGCCTCATTTCCCTATCAACAATTCTTGATAGCATATTTTCCCAGAATGTTTACTACCTGTTTTTGGAGGATATCTTATTTACTGAGACTATAACACAAATGCTTCATTGCACACAAAAGACTGGAAAAGAGTGTTGGGTTAACTATTACTCGCTGACAAAAATCACTATACCTCGGATCAATCATCTGTGTATCCAAATTACTGATTACAAGTCGCGAGGATGTCCTGTAGGAATATGATGCCACCTGCTTATTGCACAAACTTATCGAACAAGTTTCCAAATCTGTACAGGCATACAACAAAAAAAATACTGGAAAAGAACTGAGAAGATAACAATGAAGGGTTGTATCAGTAATTAAAGCCTAAATCAACATGGAGACAGGGAGGATCCGGGCCGATATTCGAATAATCAATGCTAACAAAACCTAAACAACCCATGAAATAGTCGCTCCTTTATTCAAATATTGTTTGCTGACGCCCGAAAGAAAGTAATATAGAATACCCTATACAAATATATAAAAAATACGATTCACTAATGAAACAATTCTACCGAGCCGACTTCCGTCTCGTCAATTTATAATATACACAGATTCTGGTCAAGAAGTGGTAGGGTGAGCAAAAAGATTTTCATCTTAAAGATACGATAATGAATCATGGCCTCAAGATTATCATGCGCAAGGAGAAGACACTTCCACCGTTTACTTGCAGTCATCCTTGTGGAACTAATTCCTCGAATTCAATGTAAATGTATATAATATGGGAGTGTGCATTTCAATGACCTGTGTAAAATGCTATGATGGATACTATGGACTTATGTGAGAAGAAGTCTGCAAGTGTTCTCATGGTCAGTGCAATAGACCATACGAGTGTATATGTTACGAAGTTACACGGGTGATGAATGTAAAACTCCCATTTGTCATAATTGCTAAATGGTAAATGTGTTGAACCAGACAATTCGAATGTTCTAAGAATTACTGGTCGGGAAGACTGCGATATTCATTTGGCAGCAATTCTGGTTCCGTTCATTCTCCAGCTGCATTCATTATTCTTACTACACATTTTCTATTTTAATTCGTAAACGAATTGAACGTGCAACCGCTCTCTCAAATCTTGACTGGTTGGTTGACTGGAAGAGGTGATTTTAGTAGATAAGCATTCCTCTTCAACAAAGAGTATGTCATTGCAAGTAGCACAGGAATATATCGAATGCTTCTGCAGCTGGAAGAAACGAAAATGTATTTTTGAAGAAAATAAAATCTAATACAGTCGAATATGATGACATAAATATGCGTTTGGAAATGTCGAATTGATTACTCTACACCATCAGAACTTAATCACTACGGAGGAGCGTGTCTTGTTAATCCTAATGTGTGTTTTCTTGTAGAACCAATCCAGAAAGGTAGTTTGGAGACGTATTAATGAATGAAACGATACGTCTGGACTGGAATTCCGGTTCTCTTTCTTAAAAGATATTTCGTCGTGAATGAATTTCTGCATACTAAAAACAAAAAATCGGTTCACATGGTCGCCTCAAATCCTCAAACTGCTTATTGGATAATCGTTGGTGCGTTAGAATAACCGATTTTGGTGCACCAACAATTCGCTATGACCTTACTTGATAGAAAAAACCGAAGAAAAAAGCAGAAGAATACTTTTCAATGCAAGAAGCGTTACTCTGGACAGCACCAGAATTATTGGAATCGGTCTCTTGTCTCGATGATTTCGTATGGGTACACAAGAAGGTGATGCATACTCATTGGTATTCGTATCAGAGATCGCTACTCGGGACGTACCTTTTGCATTCGAACGTGGTTACCTGTCTACTTGTGCAATGATTGACTTAATCGTAAATCGAGACGATCCAGCAGTGGAAACAGATTTAGAAATTTGGGAATCACTCGAGATTGATTCAAAAGTAGTTCGCCCTTACATTCATCCTGATTATCTCCCAGAAGGAAGATCAGCTCAAGATAAACTTCTGAAAATGCTTGACAATGCGATGGGACAATGATCCACTTGCAAGGTTTACATTTCAAAAATTAACAAGTGTACTCGACCATATATTTCCAACTAAAGAAGAACTAATGGACAATTTGATGAGTTTGTTAGAATCCTATTCGAAAAATCTAGAAAAACTTGTTGTCGAGAGAACCGATGCTTTAGAAATAGAAAAGACTAAAGTCGAAAATATTGTGAGTCAAATGTTGCCTAAAAAAGTAATTGACGAATTGAAGAATGGCAACAAAATAGAACCCGAAGATTTTGAATGTGTCACTGTTTATTACAGTGATATTGTTGGTTTTACATCAATTGCAAAAAGTATCCAACCGATGCAAGTAGTGGATCTTTGAATGATTTATATAGTCTGTTTGATGGTATTTTATCACAATATGATGTATATAAAGTGGAGACCATTGGTGATGCTTATGTCTAGCAAGTGGAGTTCCAACATTAAATGACAACTTACACGCCGGTGAGATTGCCACCGCAGCCATGGATGTAATGTCAGCAATAATGACTAAGAAAATTTCTCACTTACCTCATGTTAAATTACAAATTCGATTAGTATCAATACAGGGCCTGTAGTTGCTGGTGTGGTTGGTCTGAAGATGCCTCGTTTATACCTTATTCGGGGAGACTATGCAAATAGCTGCCACTATGGAATCTTCATCAAAGGCAATGCATATTCAGATGTCTGAAGACACTGTAAAGATTCTTGAAGAACTTGGGGGTTACTTGATGAAGCACCGTGGCACCATGACAGTTTGCGGGAGAAAACTTGAAACCTATTGGCTTACTGGGAAAAGGGGATACTCTAACCCACTTCCAGAAGTCGAAAATGAATAAAAAAAAACTTCTAAAATTCACAATTCTGACAATGTTGTTATTTTATGTTTACTTCGGGGCGGGGGGTTGATTTGTTCAACGGAATTGATTTTATTATTAACTTTCTATGGTGTTAGGTGAAGGGCCAATTTTTCTGAGATCAAAGATAACATATACCTGAGAGTTAGAGGTGGGAAATGGAGCTGAGGTTAAAAAAAGAAATGTTGATGGAAGATGATGAGGAAGAAGAGGTAGTCAGATAAAAGTAAAAAAAAGAAAGAAAAAGGACATTGAATGATGGTTCTGTCTGAATGAAATGATCTAATTGTTTGCCCCTTTTCAAAATCGTATATTTTGAGCGTGTGGATAAGAAAAAAGAACAATTAAAAGTTTTTAGTGACATTGGCTAATTTTCTCTGTTTATCTAAACTTTAGAAAAAAGTGTCAATTCTTAATTTTTCAATTCACATTTCCTGGCAGTAGTGAATAGAGTTGCATATTTATCAGCGTATGCACTTCAGTGACTCATACATTGTTTATATAGTTTTATCTGAAATATAAATTGATACTAAACAATTGTTTATCATCTACGAGTAAATTAATTTTCTAAATCATTTTTAGAAGCATTAAATCCATTTCTTGAAGAAAAGACTTCATTGTTATTAAGATTAATATATAGGTTATGAATTTTTGAAATAAATTTAATTTATACACCTACCCGAAAAAAAAGTTACACATGTACAAAAAATGAATAGAGTGCCCCCACCCAGAGTGTGCTTTAACGAAGATATTTCAGATTTAAAAAAGTAATTAATCATATTGTTTTTATTTTACGCATTTCCCTGTTTACACCAGATGACTGCGAGTTAGCGCTGTAGATTGAGTAAGAAGAATTCTTCCCAAATGTACAAAACCTTTCTCTATATGAAAAATAAAACACAAAACACTGTGGTCTAAACAGTTGCAATTCTTCGTCTATTTTCTATTTCCCCTCATTTTGTGTCTGATATTTTTGACGCGGTTACAAGTGCACCAATAATCATATGATCAACCACATCCCCTTACTGTCCCCCCAGTCTTTTCAGTTCTCAAACTGGGGGGACAGTAAGGGGAGGGTTGATTATATGATTATTGATGCACGTGTAACCGCGTCAAAAATATCAGAAACAAAATGAGGGGATGGGGGCAAGTAGAAAATAGATGAAGAATTGGATGGTTCAAATATTCTTCTAATTTTCATTTTCTTTTATTTGTAGTCGGTGGTCTACTATTTTACTTGTTTACGGCTTATTCTTGTTTACAATTGGTCGTCTCGTTTGAATAGAATTGTCTGTTTGTACTTCAAATTTCCAGACTATCATGTGTTTTAATATTGTAGGATAGCCTCAGTTTTGTGCTATACCATTTGTGTACATTACCGAAGTAGAATTATTTGCACAGTTCTCGGTGTATGGTTGTCTCTATTCTATTGTGCCTGTTTTTGTTTTGCATTAGCATTCTGCAGTTGATCATGATGCAATTAACCGTCTTGTGTTTCGATTATAACACCCATATACTTATAATGCATTGGGCCATTGAAATGATAACCTAACACTGAATATTTCCGTAAGGAAAAGACAAAGCCATATTAACGAATTATATTAACATTTAATAATATACGTGTAAAAAACAAAACATGATATACTTATAATGCATTAGGCCATTGAAATGATAACCTAACACTGAATATTTCCGTGAGGAAAAGACAAAGCCATATTAACGAAGGATATTAACATTTAATAATATATGTGTAAAAAACAAAACATGATATATGTCCCAAACCATAAAAGGCACAATTATGTTCCAATAAACACAAAAGGGTGTGATAAACGAGGGTGATTTAAAAAGTAATGCCATTTTCTTTAAAAAAAAAACCCCAACAAACTCTGATACCTACATTGAGTCCCTAACGAGACTCAGAGCAGGAATACGACGAGTAAGACACCCAACTTGCCAATCAACAATGTCCTCCTAGACCACACAGAAGCATCAGGACAGGGAGAAAATCGCCTCATTAGGGTGGGCAACTTTACCGCTTCCTCCATATTCACCAGATTTAGCGCCTTCCGATTATCATCTCTTCGGCCTCATGAAAGAGGGTTTGAGGGGCAAACATAATTCCAGTGACGAGAAAGTGAAATCTGGAGTGAAGAAGTGGCTCAAAGAAGTCAACAGAATTGACGGGGCAGGGATACATTTTCTTATTCGGAAGTGGAATATTGGTATTGAGAGAAACGCGATGACTATAGAGAAGTAGGGATGCGAGCCACAGATGACCGGCTTCATTTTGATGTATAATACATGTTCCCGCGTTGGCATTATACCTGTCTAAACAAAATATCTATTTTTAACTCACCCTCGTAAAAAGGGATAATTGAACTTACTCGCGTGGTTGTTCTGTAAGTTCCGTATCAATTTTCTCTAAGAACAAAGCTAGGGACGAATGTACTTGTTCGCTCAAAGAGCGGAGACCAATAAAATATATGTCTTGTTCTTTACTTATCATACAAAATCATTTCCAATGCATTTTCATAGTAAAAATCATTTGCAATGCATTTTCATAGTAAAATCAATTGCAATGCATTTTCATAGTAAAATCATTGGCAATGCATTTCATAATGGTAAAAATTGGCAATGCAATTTTCATAGTAAAATCATTGTCATGCATTTTCATCATTGTCCAATGCATTTTCATAGTAAAAATCATTGGTAATGCATTTTCATAGTAAAAATCATTGGCAATGCATTTTCATAGTAAAAATCATTGTCCAATGCATTTTATAGTAAAAAATCATTGTCCAATGCATTTTCATAGTAAAAATCATTTTTGCATTGCATTTCATTAGTAAAAATCATTGGCAATGCATTTTCATAGTAAAAATCATTGCTAATAGTAAATCATTTGCTATGCATTTTCATAGTAAAAAATCATGCAATGCATTTGCAATAGTAAAAATCATTGGCAATGCATTTCATAGTAAAAATGCATTTTCATAGTAAAAATCATGTAATGTAAAAATCATTTTCATAGTAAAAATCATTGCAATGCATTTCATAAATCATCATATTTGTCCAATGCATTTTATAGTAAAAAATCATTGTCAATGCATTTCATATAGTAAAATCATTTGCATGCATTTTCATAGTAAAATCATTGGTAATGCATTTTTCATAGTAAAAATCATTTCACATATTTCATAGTAAAAAATTTCATAGTGATATCATAAAAATTAAAAATTTTCATAGTAATATTTGGACAATAGGCCACTCTGTTACTCTTTTTTTTGCTAAGAGAGGAAGGTTAAAGGATTGATTGTCACGTGACAAACGAAGACGTGACATGGCAAACCCAACTTACAATTCTAGAGGAGACAATTATCTTTGTGTTCCTACACATAGTGTGTGATATCGTGCGCTGGTTGCACGGATCTGAATTCAAGTTCTGTGATATCAGAATACTGTTTTATCAAGTTTAGATAAACTGCCTGAGCACTTGAAAATGAGGGATGTAGAACAATAATATTATGTACAAAACCTATTGACGATAAGATGATTACAGAATCAATTAGATACGTTTTTAAAAATGCTCAGTAAACAGAAATGTTATAAATATCTGCTCCTAAATTGGGTTTTGATACAACTGCATGTATGAAAATTCCATAGGTAAATGCCTATGTAGGGCTATATTTAATTTCCCGCTCTTTTGGTCATGAATTCGTTTTTATCTGTAACAAAAACTACGTCACTGCTTACGTCACTATACCCGAAATCGTCATAACATAGATTACAAATTTGAGCATGCAACATTAGACAGTCCTCATTGTTTTTTAAAACAAGTTTTAATAGATAAATCCCCAGTATCATATATCTATATGTAGGAAGCCCGTGGTGTAATGGTTAAAGTCATGGGAAATGGACTCGTCGCCCCGAGTTCAAATCCTGGACGTGGTAACTGCATTTCACTTAGCGCTAATACCCTTGGGAAAGATATGAATCCTACTCTCCCTCCAGCTATGGGTAAATAGCAGGGCAGACTGGGTTCTTTAACCATGGCTAGGTAACCAGTCTAGGAGAAGGAAAACTCTGAATTCAAGCCTGTTAAACTCCGCTTAAGAAATTGACCTTGTGTCGTATCCTGCTCGTGTGGAGGAGTTGGTAAATATATATATATATATATAGTTTGTTTTATTTTAATAGATATTCAAAGTTAATAGAACTTAGTTTCGATTTCAAATTGTTTTTTTTTTTTTTTTTACTTCTTTAATAAATTTGATGATTTTATGATTTATGGTTCAAACTCTCCGACATTTAATTTTTAACTTCCACCTCCTCAATCAATATCTTTCAAAAATTTATTTTTACATTACTCGGAGGGTGTTTTTTTTATTTTGCTAGTGTTTATAATTGATCTATTGAACTGATCACACAGTATCAACTTCTCCGGATCTTTTAGTTTTTTTGTCTTCGCAACAGTGATAATGAACACTTGTGTCCCACTGTCTTCGAAAATGTTATATGAATCTGCCTTTTTCCTTTTAATGTTAAATGCATAATTCGAGGTTTTACACACTTGAATATCGGTCAGGATTTTCTTTGTGGAACCTTCTACAAGTTATGAAAAAGAACACTGCAACATGCTTTTTCATAAATTACTCAGTTTCGTCCGAATTTCGTCAGAAGACCTCAAAAAAAAAAAAAAATTAATGGTAAACAAAGGCAGGACACTTTCGACAGAAAAAGGAGTTCTCACCCATTACATCAAAATGCCGGTAAGATGACCTTCTCTATGATTCTCTAACAAAACTAGAACAATATTTGTAGCTGTCGCCTTTGAGTGCGCCTAATAGTTAGATATATTTATTTTTTACCCTAAAAATATACCCTTAAATTTGGACAGTGTAAGGGAAACAACTCTGTTAGGGTCTGATAATCAGGGACAACATAGCCTGAATTGCATTGTGGGAATATCAACAGGTTTCCTTAGGGCAAAATAGGGACTTCCGCCTGGCTGATGCAGCAAAAAGGTTGTGTGGATAATATCGTCCTTAATTTAGAATTTTAGTCTTTTAGTTAGTTCTCGGTACTGGTACGGCGCACAGGTATGTTTCTTTCCAATTTTCCCGTGAAGTTGCTGGCATTTGTTAAAGACCCCTTTTGTAAATTAGTAATTGTTTTATATCCCATTTTATTTCAGTATTTCACGGTGTTTGGAAGTAAATAGAATATTCTACGTTCAACATCAGTCGTCTTCGTGTCATCAATACATCACCAGAAAATATTACCAGGGAACTGCTACAATATTTATAAAAAAATGCATATTATAAATTTGTTTTCTTAAACTCTTCAGTTTAACTCTTTCCTAAACAATTTATCATCTATCAATAATGGAGATTCGCTTCCGGTTTTTGTCTGTAACAAAAACTACATCACTGCTTACGTCACTGCTTACGTCACTGCCTACGTCACACTACCTAGAATCGTCATAACATAAAATAAATACACTCAAAATTTGAGCATGCAATGTTAGACAGTCCTCATTGTTTTTTTAAACAAGTTTTAATAAATACATGACTGGTATTAACTATCTATATATAGTTTGTTTTATTTTAATATATATTTAAAGTTATCAGAACTAAGTTTCCATTTCAATTTTTTTATTTTTCACTCTTTTAATAAATTTATTTTATTTTTTACTCCTTTAATAAATTTGATGATTTTACTTTACTTATGATACAAACTCTCTGATAAATAAATTTTCAACTCCCATCCCTTCAGGCAATATTTATTTTACGTCGCCCAGAGGGTGTTTTTTTATTTTGCTAGTTGTTTTTATGTTGATAAGTATAAAATAAATAAAAAAGAGAATTGAGGTAGATAGCTCTTGTGTTGGGAATTTAACAACTCAATTCCACATTATTTCTGGCAAGCGCAGTTACTCATCTATACATGTTCCACATGAGATACTTTAAGATCAATTAACAAGATAACACATCAATATTGCTTTTCCTTAAACACGAGGTGTGTATTTTTATTTACAGTCTGACTGAAAGGGTCAAAAGGGATCGGCCCCTATATTTTTACGGCATGTGGAATTGACCGAATTAAAATAATTAAGTTTCTTAAATAACTAGTTTTACAATTGTATGTCATGAGTTTAGAATTAGGTAAACAAAAGAGAATCGAAATAATATTAGTTTAGAAATATTTTAGAAACAATAGAAACAATGGTTTAAATTCATCCGATAATTTATGTCACCAGAATTCCACAGATACCAAAATCATTCGATATTACATCATTGCAAATCACCTGATATTTGAGGAATATTTTAGCTTAATGATCACAATAGACAATGACAATAAGAAAATTATAAAAAGGCCCATTTAGCTGAAAGATGGGAGACACAGAGACAGTGAAGAGCTTTTGCTCTTCCTGGCTCAACAGAGTTGGAGAGGATGCTCCTAACTCGACAGTGGGAACGTCCGAAACATCAAATACGACTCAGCAGGTCCGTCTATCTTTTCGTCTCCTATTTCTCTCTCTCTCTCTCTCTCTCTCTCTCTCTCTCTCTCTCTCTCTCTCTCTCTCTCTCTCTCTCTCTCTCGATCAACAACAACAACTTTCAATCACAAGTTCCAATCACAGACAAACTACTAATATGTTGACACAAGCAATCACACTAATATAAAACACCATGTCACAGTTGTCACACACAACTATACACAGACACAATCAGACTGCAACACCACTGAAAGAACAATGAAACTATATTAATTGTATTTATGTATATAAAGTTTGTTTCCTTTATCAATGTCTTCTTCTTTTGTTACCTATGGAAACTACATTTACCGTAGTCCTTATACATATGAATTGTGGGACCCATAACTCGGATCTTCAACTCATCAACTACACAATCTCCAAACAAACCGGGTCCCTACAGGGTCAAAAAGGCAAGTAACTTACCCTGTACAAAAAAAAAAAAAAACGGGTCCGGGACAGATAACTT
>CM042157.1:92099435-92101935 GCA_023376005.1 Doryteuthis pealeii | reverse complement strand
GAAAATAAAATGTAAAAAAGTAAATAATTTTTTTGAGATTTCTTTTTTACTTATTTCGATAATTATTTAATTGGCTATTATCTTATAAAAGAAAAAAATTATATATCGATATTTTTTCTGCTTAAAAAAGGTGGGATGGCTAAATTTTCAACAGAGTTTTTCTCCAAAACTTATACTTTGTTTGACTAAAATAAGGTTTGCATTAAATAGATATTTATTTCTAGCATCTAAAAGTATAACATTTTAAACTTAACATCAGAATTTTCATATTTTAAAGGAATTTTATATATTAATTTTTCATAGCAGAAATACTTAATTAAAGTTTTGAAATAAAATAACTGAAGCATTATAAAATTCATTAATTGATAAATATATACTTCATTTCATTAAAATTGGATAATTCCCTGATTTTTGATAATTTTAAAAAAATCACTAATGTTACATTAAATTTGTAAACACGCCATTTTCAAACATCGTTTAAGGCCGAACGCGATTGAAATTCATCAAAAAATCGTTTTAAATGTATTAAAAATGAATTAAATGTGTAATATTATTTTGCCTTTTTATTGATGGTCATTATGTTACTACTTATCAATTTAGACAAAAGTTTGACCTTAAATAATCGATTTAATTAATCTTAATTCGTTTTTTTTTAAAAAGCAGACGATTTTTGGGTATCCCTACACCTTTGTCGTCTTTGAGTATTATAACTCGCGCTGAAAGGACTTTATTATTATTTTAATTGTTTTGTGGATTTCTTGGAAATGCTGCTGCTGCTGCTGCGGTCATCGGTCTAGGTCCGCAGCTTGTGTTTTTAGTCATCGCACCACTTGCTACTGCTATTGGTTTCTTAGTAATTGTGTTGCTGCTGTTGATTTCTTGGACATCGTTGAGGTCTCTTTGATGTGTCATTAACGGGGACAAATCCAGTTCTGCCTGCTTGATAAAATCCGAGCTGTTTTACACAAAGGGCTGTCTAAAATCGGGTCGAGAAAACCATCCTCTTGAGTGTTGCGAAATGGACGTTGATTGGTTGGAGAATATTTTATTACCCTTTTTTATTACCCGTTAGTCCTAGAAATGGGTGCGTGGAGGCTGGTCACAATTTCGGCTTCATTTTGCCATATGGCGATAACTCTCAACGTCAACACTTCCGGTTGGGTTATAAAAGGGAGTTCCGAGAGTTTACGACAATATAAATAAAAGAAATAGAATATGATCAAATATTGTAAATATTTTGCAAATACATCTCTCTCTCTCTCTCCCTCCTTCTCTCTCTCTCTCTCTCTCTCTTCTCTCTCTCTCTCTTCCTTTTCCTTCTCTCTCTCTTCTCTCTCTCTAGTAGTGTGTTTTATGTGGCTTTGTTCGTCATAAGAGCAATACATGTCTGTATTTACCACGTGCCCCACGTGTACGGATTAGGCACAAGGCCCTATTAATGTGGGACCACCAACGAACTGAAGCTCGTGGGTGGCGGGTGCAAAAAATGCGTGGATCCCGTCGGCATTCCCCTCCAAGGGGCGCCTCAGCAGTGGGCCAATAAACCCAGCCCTGCCCCTTTAAATCGAGGGGGGCAGGTGTTGCCTTGGAGGATGGCCCCTGGGATCACGCCGTTAATTTCATTAATAGACACAGGCCCCGAGCAAAACATGTCTTCCCCCGGAGCGGTTTAGAATTTCTTGTTTGAAGAAATCAATAAATAATCACATGATTTTGAAAGTCATCAGAATAATGATGTTCATAATAGACAACAATTATGTCGACCCGCCACTAAAATCAGCAGAACAATACACAACTTTCGCTTGTTTTGTACACGTGTTAGTACAATTACAAGAAATTATTATATTGTAATTATAATTATTAAAATACAATAAATGTTTCGACACGTTCTCTTCTAGATTTTTACCCGCATGTTGGTATTATCTACCCCCCTCTTTTAATCGTTTTTTTATACCTCATTAGCATTGAGGCTTGATACAGTCCAATAGTAAAAAGTACAACGCTTGTGTTTGACTCAGTAAACTCACCACCGCAGTTATTCCGATGTCCTAAAAATTTGTTTAACTCTGTTCCGTTTGAATCAGCTGACTAGTCGCCCAATATTGCTTACGTTCAAGAACAAAACGGGTAAAATGATTACTCACTCAATGGCAGTATCAAGGCGTATGTTACAATATGGATCAAATCTCAGAAGAAACCAGCAGACTTGGACAAATGGCGAGATTTCAGGCGGAAAAACTTTGTCAATTGGAACAGAGTAAACCAATTTTTAGATCACTCGGATAACGCCAGTGGGGTGAGTTTACTGAGTAAACACAAGGGTTGTACTTTTTACTATTGACTGTATGCAAGCCTCAATGCTAATGGAAGGCTAATAAAATACGATAAGAAGGGGGTAGATAATACCAACTGTTCGGGTTAAAAATCTAGAAGAGAACAGTGTTCGAAACATAATTATTGTTATTGTAATATTATAATTACATATAATAATTTTGTAATT
>CM042157.1:92056000-92094335 GCA_023376005.1 Doryteuthis pealeii | reverse complement strand
CCCCACAACCACCCAGAGAAGAGATTTTTTCCCCGCGCGCAAAAGAAAAGCGCCGGATACCGAGAGAGAGGGGGGGAATAAGTATTTATGTGGGGGGGGGGGGGAGAGGGAGAATTTTGATATTGTTGTGTTCTTAAAGGTTTTTCTTGTTCTGTATTCAAATGGTTTACACGCTAGTTGGGTTGGTATTGATACGTCACCGACACAGCAAATTTGGAGGCAGGGGCCGGGACGAACTTCCTCATAGAGTACCAATAATAATAATAATAATAATATAATCTTTTTCAATTTTTTTCAGGCGTACAAGTGTGGCTGGTGTTCTGCCAGATGGTACAACGAGTTGAACGACGTCTACTGCTATGCGTTTTAAGAGACATATACAAAAATCAACAAAACGCTATTACTCAATCCTCTATAATTTTTAATACTCAGAAATGATATGCATCTTTATGAACACTATATTCCCAAAGAAAATTTGCAGGACCTGAAGAGCATTGAAAATCAAAACACAATATTCTAGCACTATAATGAATGTTTAAAATTGTGACAATGATATTTGCTTTAGTATATTTAAAATTTAATATCTTATATAAAAGAAATGTATTGCATTTTAGATAAAAATGTTAAAACAATCCACAACTTTAGCATGAAAAACCTAGTACATCTTTTCAACTTTTATAAATGGAAATATTATAAATTTCTTTTATCTGGAAAATAGTTATTATTTATATGTGTGCTTTCTTCACATACACACGAATACATACACACAAATACACACACACACACACACACACACACACACAAAAACAAACTTAAGAAAGACTTGGGCTCTTCTAGAGAAGTAAGGACGAACTCATTAGAGACATTCTCCTATGGACTTCTACACGTGGACAAACTAACATTGGCCAACCAGCAAAATCTTACATTCATCAGCTCTTTGTGTAGACACTTGACGTAGTCTAGATGATTTACCAAGTGCAATGGCCAATTGCCATGGATGTTGTGAGAAATTTAAATGAACCCATGCTGTCAGGATGCCTTGAGTTTGAGTTTGAGTTTTGTTTAACGGCATATCAACCTCTGTGGGTCATTTAATGCCAAAAAAGGTTATTTTGGATTTCAGACTTTAAAGTAGTGGTTCTATGGAGATAATTGGTTATGTTCTGTTATATTTTGTTGAAAAGGTTGCTTTTTTTAATAAAATTTAAAATGTTTTCAGGGTTTGTATTCTTGAAGATGTCTTTCAGGTTTCTAGCTTGATAGTAATTTGCGCGGATATGTTTAAGTCTGTTACAATTTAGAAGGATATGCTTGGTTGTAAGTTGTACTTTGCATGTTGGGCACACTGGGGCATCCTCCCCTTTAAACAGGTACGAATGGGTAATGTGGGTGTGCCTAATACGCAATCTGGCGAGTATTACTTCTTCTCTTCTAATACTTCTGTGGCCCGTCGGCCACTCTCCAATAACTTCTTGTATTTCATGGAGCTTGTTTTGAGTCAGATTGTCCCATGATTTCTGCCATTTGTCTAATATAAATTTGTTTATGGTTGGTTTCAGATCTGTATATGGGATTTTAGATTTGCTCATATGTGTCTGAAGTGCCTTTCTTGCGGCTTTGATGATAATGAACTCTTTAACAGTGATACAGTTTTCTTAGTATGCTGAGGAATACCTATGAAAAAGACCAATTAAGTAAGTAAAGAAATGTGCAAGTTCAAATTTATTACAAAAGAAATACAATAGCAATATTAGAATATTTACCAATTAAAGAACTTATAAAGAGGAAGGCTGCATGAAAGATTTTCAGCAAAAAACATAAGCCAATATTTTAGCATTTACCAAAACAACCATTTAATAAGTGTTGTGAGTTTTTAAGGGGTCAAATAAGAACAAAACGACGGGTAACAAATGTAGAAAAATGTATTAACAGAAAGTAGACAAATACAATAGAGATAAGTGGAAATTACGTCCGACAATAGAGGCATTGGCTTACTCGCATTGGCTTACTGCCAAGCCACAATTATCCCTGTTACTTATAGTAACCCGTCGGCGCATTCCATTGGTCAATAGGGTATATCACCTATAACAATAAGAAAAAAGGGATTAGCATAGAGCTTAACAGAAAAACGGTGCAAAGAAAAAAATTCTGAAAAAAAAAATATGTGAGTCCCACAATGAGGAATGTGTTTTAATCATAAAGGGTTTGTTTGTTATGTAAATGATGACTAGAAAATTTCTCTTTAAAACAAAACAAAAACAAACAAAAAAAAAACCCCCAGACAATTCTGTGATTGATGAAAAAGGCAAATTACCACATTTTCAAAATCTGCCAAAAACATATTTTAGTTGATATGAGCTGTAAAACTTATTTTGTTGTAACTTGGTAAGAAAATGTTTCTGCGTTTGTCTCACTGTTGAAATGGGAATTATGCTAAAGTTATATAAGACATCATAAAATGCAATGAAAATTATACAAAAATTATTCAAGTCATTTTATTGTACATATGGTGTTAAGTATGGGCTGTTTGATGTCAATATTTAATAAAAGTATTCAAACATTTAAAAGACCGTAAAACAATCAAGCACATGGCATAGAAGATAAAACTCTTGATTAAATAAACAAAATTGTATTAACAGAATGTATACAAAAGGGCAGCATTGAATACTGGGTGAGGTTCAGCCAAAAGTTCTTTTTTTAAAGTCCAATGTAAAATGTAAGCTGATATTTCACAATTCACAAAGTGAGAAAGAAAGTGTAAAGTTTTTAAGTCACAATAATCATCAGTCAGGCAATAGTGGTACTGATATTTAGTTTGCCTCTGAAAGCGATAATTATTTAAAGAGAGAGAGAGATAGGTAGATAGATAGTTCGTACCTTCTGCATTAAAAGTTCTTAAAACATGTGACAAGGATTCTCTTAGGCAGGCAAAATCTTTCTGCTTGAAAATGAAAAAGTTTGGGTTTAAATAGAATTTTGGTAGGCTCCGCGAGGCTCTATTTGATAATTTTTCTTTTTAAGCGGGAACGCCTCTGATTGGTTGAATTTTACGAATTTTATTTTTTTTATTCTCTTTTTCTAACATGCGCGATTCCATGCGCAAAACAATCATTTTTGTCGTTCGATCTCTTTCTGTCGAAGTATGAACTTCCGGTCGCCGCATACACAAGCAAAGAACTTGAACTCTCAAGAGATTATCATTTAATCGGCATCCTTCCATCTATTAAAGACGATGGTGCAAAGTCAACTTTAAAACATTTTTTTATTTATCTACAGCTATGTGAGTGGCTGAACAGACCAATCGTTGAATGGCAATCTCTGGTACAGTGATTGCAAACAAAAGGTGGTGCTTGCTGTAGATGCTGTTGTCTCTCCTTTCTTTTAACTCTCTTTTCTGCGGCGGCTTCTTTACTCTCTTTTTCACTCCTTTTCGTTCCTTGTTTGACGAGGAGGCACCAGGTCGCACGGTTTTCTACACAAGCCTCCCATGTGTCTATACCGATGTGGCATTTCATATAGTCCCACTGTAAATTAAGGTACCATTACTAATCTCTTTTTCATTGTTTCTGCAAAATTTAATCTTTCCTTCTTGTTCAACTAACAGTTTTACATTTTGAAAAAATAAGAGCAATTCCTTGGACTCTGCTGCTGATGGTACAATTTCTTGGTTGGAATTTTGACATAAAATCATAATATAATAATTTAATTCCTTGGACTCTGCTGCTGATGGTACAATTTCTTGGTTGGAATTTTGACATAAAATCATAATATAATAATTTAATTCCTTGGACTCTGCTGCTGATGGTACAATTTCTTGGTTGGAATTTTGACATAAAATCATAATATAATAATTTAATTCCTTGGGCTCTGCTGCTGATGGTACAATTTCTTGGTTGGAATTTTGACATAAAATCATAATATAATAATTTAATTCCTTGGACTCTGCTGCTGATGGTACAATTTCTTGGTTGGAATTTTGACATAAAATCATAATATAATAATTTAATTCCTTGGACTCTGCTGCTGATGGTACAATTTCTTGGTTGGAATTTTGACATAAAATCATAATATAATTTAATTCCTTGGACTCTGCTGCTGATGGTACAATTTCTTGGTTGGAATTTTGACATAAAATCATAATATAATAATTTAATTCCTTGGACTCTGCTGCTGATGGTACAATTTCTTGGTTGGAATTTTGACATAAAATCATAATATAATAATTTAATTCCTTGGACTCTGCTGCTGATGGTACAATTTCTTGGTTGGAATTTTGACATAAATCATAATATAATAATTTAATTCCTTGGACTCTGCTGCTGATGGTACAATTTCTTGGTTGGAATTTTGACATAAAATCATAATATAATAATTTAATTCCTTGGACTCTGCTGCTGATGGTACAATTTCTTGGTTGGAATTTTGACATAAAATCATAATATAATAATTTAATTCCTTGGACTCTGCTGCTGATGGTACAATTTCTTGGTTGGAATTTTGACATAAAATCATAATATAATAATTTAATTCCTTGGACTCTGCTGCTGATGGTACAATTTCTTGGTTGGAATTTTGACATAAAATCATAATATAATAATTTAATTCCTTGGACTCTGCTGCTGATGGTACAATTTCTTGGTTGGAATTTTGACATAAAATCATAATATAATAATTTAATTCCTTGGACTCTGCTGCTGATGGTACAATTTCTTGGTTGGAATTTTGACATAAAATCATAATATAATAATTTAATTCCTTGGACTCTGCTGCTGATGGTACAATTTCTTGGTTGGAATTTTGACATAAAATCATAATATAATAATTTAATTCCTTGGACTCTGCTGCTGATGGTACAATTTCTTGGTTGGAATTTTGACATAAAATCATAATATAATAATTTAATTCCTTGGACTCTGCTGCTGATGGTACAATTTCTTGGTTGGAATTTTGACATAAAATCATAATATAATAATTTAATTCCTTGGACTCTGCTGCTGATGGTACAATTTCTTGGTTGGAATTTTGACATAAAATAATATAATAATTTAATTCCTTGGACTCTGCTGCTGATGGTACAATTTCTTGGTTGGAATTTTGACATAAAATCATAATATAATAATTTAATTCCTTGGACTCTGCTGCTGATGGTACAATTTCTTGGTTGGAATTTTGACATAAAATCATAATATAATAATTTAATTCCTTGGACTCTGCTGCTGATGGTACAATTTCTTGGTTGGAATTTTGACATAAAATCATAATATAATAATTTAATTCCTTGGACTCTGCTGCTGATGGTACAATTTCTTGGTTGGAATTTTGACATAAAATCATAATATAATAATTTAATTCCTTGGACTCTGCTGCTGATGGTACAATTTCTTGGTTGGAATTTTGACATAAAATCATAATATAATAATTTAATTCCTTGGACTCTGCTGCTGATGGTACAATTTCTTGGTTGGAATTTTGACATAAAATCATAATATAATAATTTAATTCCTTGGACTCTGCTGCTGATGGTACAATTTCTTGGTTGGAATTTTGACATAAAATCATAATATAATAATTTAATTCCTTGGACTCTGCTGCTGATGGTACAATTTCTTGGTTGGAATTTTGACATAAAATCATAATATAATAATTTAATTCCTTGGACTCTGCTGCTGATGGTACAATTTCTTGGTTGGAATTTTGACATAAAATCATAATATAATAATTTAATTCCTTGGACTCTGCTGCTGATGGTACAATTTCCGATAGAGAACAATTTGAACAATTATCTTCATGACAATTGGAACAACGCTTAGGATTGCATAAAGTGGTGGAAGAGACCATAGCTAAAGTAGTTTGTCTTTAGATATCAATTATAAAGAATTGTATTTAGTTATAAACTGCTAGAAGAAAAGGATAATGATAATCGGAACTGACTACGATTTAGAATAATATTTTCAAACCATTCGTAAAACTAGCAAATATATGCACCCTCCGTAGGGTGCAAGTATTTAAGTTTTAATGTAATAAAATATTGTATCAATTAGAAATGCTAATGAAACTAAATAAGAAAGCAGATAAAAATATTTGAAACAGAGGTGGGTATAATAAAAAAAATAGAACAAGTGAAACTTACTCTTCCATCACTCCCGTCTTTCATTGCTAAATTTTCCTAATTTAACTATTTAGTTAAAATAGGAAGTAAAGAATAAAATTACAGTTATTTTTTCTTGTTAATGGATTTCTTTTTAGATGTATCCCTGAGATTTTAGATAATATTCATTAAGATAAAACCAAACAATTAGAAATTAGTAATACTAAGCACATATTTATTAAAATCAAATTTTTTAATATCAATATGCAAATTAGCCTTCCCATTCACACTGTAAACTGCTATTTTGTTGTATATATAAATACAATTGTATGTTATTAGTATGTAGATATTACCAACAGTATTAATAATGTAAAACAATTTTATTAATAATTGAGGTTTAAACAAAAATAAAATCCTGTAGAATGTGACGTAAATAACTAAGGGAATTGTGACTTGAGTAGTAATATAGTTTCGGTTACAGACAGAAAAACACACAATCTCCATTATAATAAGATATCAGTTTTAAAAGTGAAATAATCTAAAGTAGATACCGTTTTTGAAGGGAGGCCACTCTTATTCCTCAATTGTAATTAATTCCCTTGAATAGCTTATCTTATTATAATGGAGATTGTGTGTTTTTCTGTCTGTAGCCGAAACTATATTACTATACAAATCACAATTCCTTTTGTTATTTACATCACATTCTCCATGATTTTGTTTTTATTTAAACCTCGATTATTAATAAAATTGTTTAACATCATTAACACTGTTGACCATACCTACATACTAATAACATGCAATTGTATTTAAATATACAACAAAAGAGCGGTTTACAGTATGAATGAGAAGGCTAATTTGCATATTGATCTTAAAAATTTGATTTTAATAAATATATGCTTATCATTATTGATTTCAAATTGTTTTTTGTTTTTTTCTTATTGAATATAAGCAACAATCTCGGGGATAAATCTTAAAAGAAATTCATTAACAAGAAGAAATAACTGTAATTTTATTCTTTACTTCCTATTTTAACTAAATAGTTAAATTAGGAAAATTTACCAATGAAAGATGGGAGTAATGGAAAATGATGGAAGAGTTAGTTTCAAAGTTGTTCTATTTTTCGATTATACCCCTTCTGTTCCAAATCTTTTTATCTGCATTCTTATTCATTTTCATTAGCCTTTCTAATTTAATATGATATTTTATTATATTAAAACTTAAGTACTTGCACCCGGAGGGTGCATATATTTACTAGTATATCTAATATATTTGATATTTATTGGTTTAAGTGATATTACATACATTGATGTCATTGCTAAAGAATAGACCCTTTGAATAAAATATGCATGAGTTATTGATTTTTATTTTACTTTTATAGTTTCCTAATATCTTTATTTTTGTATACATACAATATTTACTGTTATAAAATTAGGATACATAATTAAGCAGTGATGCATATAACCACAAGATTCTGGGTTTGATACTAGCCCTCACCAACTCAGCACATGCATGAGTAGCACAGCTTGGATCTATGCAGTAAAGCAAGAAGCTGATGGGAGGTGTGGCACCTCACCTCAGATGCAAAAACAATCTACCTGGTCTGGCACTAGTGAAAAGGAAATAGACTCCCTTGCTTTCCAGCTGATACTGATGCTGACTACAAATATTTAGTTTATATTTTTACTATTTGGACACCATGATATGAAGAACATATGCGTATTTACCCAACCCCTCCACATGAGCAGGATCAATTTTTTAAATGACGATAACCATTACACGACAAACGCCTCCATGAAGAACGTATCTTATTATAATGGAGATTGTGGGTTTGTCTGTCTGTAACCGAAACTATATTACTATACAAGTCACAATTCCCTTTGTTATTTACATCACATTCTCCATGATTTTATTTTTTATTCAAACCTCAATTATTAGTAAAATTGTTTTACATAATTAAGACTGTTAACAATATCTACATACTAATAACATGCAATTATATTTATATATTCAACGAAATAGCAGTTTACAGTATGAATGGGAAGGCTAATTTGCATATTGATCTTTAAAAATTTGATTTTAATAAATATATGCTTAGTATTATTGATTTCTAATTGTTTGGTTTTATCTTAATAAATATGAGTAAAAATCTCGGGGATAAATCTTAACAGAAATCTATTAACATAAAGAAATAACTGTAATTTTATTCTTTTCTTCCTATTTTAACTAAATAGTTAAATTAGGGAAATTTACTACTGAAAGACGAGAGTAAGGGAAAATGGTGGAACAGTTAGTTTCAAAGTTGTTCTATTTTCTGATTATACCCCTCTGTTCCAAATATTTTTATCTGAATTCTTATTCAGTTTCATTAGCCTTTCTAATTTAACATGATATTTTATTATATTAAAACTTAAAAACTTGCACCCAGAGGGTGCATATATTTGCTAGTGTATTGAATGTAAACAGAATAGACAGTGCTGTTTATAGAAGTATAACTTAAAGTTTCAACTGGAATTTAACTAAATTGGCAATTCTATTTTTGAAGTTGATAATCATAACATTTCCATTACACAGTCTAAATGCTTCAGTTGACTTTTTAGGGATTTTTTTTGTTTTATTGTCAAAATTTAACTTTTCATACTTTGAGTTTCCATGGGTGAATGGTTCAGTTTTGATGTGGATCAGACATTTAAATATGTTATAAATACTAGCAAATAAATGCACCCTCCGAGTGCAAGTATTTAAGTTTTAATGTAATAAAATATTGTATTAAATTAGAAAGGCTAATGAAACTAAATAAGAATGCAGATAAAAAGATTTATAACAGAGGGAGTATAATCGAAAAATAGAACAACTGAAACTTACTCTTCCATCACTCTCGTCTTTCATTGTTATTTTTTTTCTAATTTAAGTATTTAGTTAAAAGAGGAAGTAAAGAATAAAATGACACTTATTTTTTCTTGTTAATGGATTTCATTTAAGATTCATTGAAGAGATTTTTGCTTATATTCATTAAAATAAAACCAAACAGTTAGAAATCAATAATACTAAGCACATATTTATTAAATTCAATTTTTTTATATCAATATGCAAATTAGCCTTCCCCTTCACACTGTAAACCGCTATTTTGTTGTATATATAAACATAATTGTATGTTGTTAGTATGTGGATATGGTTAACAGTGGCTTCGGCCCTGGACCATTGATATAATTAACGGCGTCGATCCCAGGTGGCCATCCCCCCAGGCAACACCTGCCCCCTTGATTTAAAGGGGCAGGGCTGGGTTTATTGCCCAGTGCCTGAGGCGCCTCCCTTGAGGGAGAATGCCGACGGGATCAACGCAATTTTTCACCTGCCACTCCATGAGCTTCAGCTTGTGGGTGGTCCCACGTTAATAGGGACTTTGTGCCTGACCCGTACAAGTGGGGTACGCGGTAAATACTATGTGGATATGGTTAACAGTATTAATAATGTAAAACAATTTTATTAATAATAGAGGTTAAAATAAAAATTCATTTAGTATGTGATGTCAATAACTAAGGGAATTGTAACTTGAGTAGTGATATAGTTTCGGTTACAGACAAAATCTCCATTATAATAAGATTTGTAATTATCAAGTAGTTGAAAAAATGGATAGGGAAGTGGAAACTGAAATTATCAAAAGCTTCATTTTTCCTTTCATCTTGGTGATCATAAGAGTAGATCACATGTTTAGTCTACACACACACACACACACACACACTACAAATTAAGGTTTCTTTGTTTGCAAGTTCTATAAAAAGAAACCAAAGTTCCAAAAATCAAATCTGTTCTTGGAGTCATTTCCTATGAATTACTTCTCCATCTCTGAAGTGAATTCGTAACAAATTTATAATAACTAGCAAATATATGCACCCGGGTGCAAGTATTTAAGTTTTAATGTAATAAAATATTGTATTAAATTAGAAAGGCTAATGAAACTAAATAAGAATACAGATAAAAAGATTTGAAACAGAGGGAGTATATTAAAAGATTTGAAACAGAGGGAGTATAATAAAAATGGAACAACTGAAATTTACTCTTCCATCACTCTCGTCTTTCTTGTTATTTTTTCTAATTTAAATATTTAGTTAAAAGAGGAAGTAAAGAATTAAATGACAGTTATTTTTTCTTGTTAATGGAATCCATTTAAGATTCATTGGAGAGATTTTGGCTTATATTCATTAAAATAAAACCAAACAGTTAGAAATCAATAATACTAAGCGCATATTTATTAAATTCGATTTTTTTAATATTAATATGCAAATTAGCTTTCCCGTTCACACTGTAAACCACTATTTTGTTGTATATATAAATATAATTGCATGTTGTCAGTATGTAGACAGTTAACAGTATTAATAATGTAAGACAATTTTATTAATAATTGAGGTTTAGATAAAAATAAAATCATGGAGAATGTGATGTCAATAACTAAGAGAATTGTGACTTGAGCAGGAATATAGTTTCGGTTACAGACAGAAAAACACACAATCTCCATTATAATAAGATATCTTCTGTACTCTGTTTCCTGGATGTCAGGATGTTAAACCATCTTCAAATTCTCATGTCTTATCTCATAGCCATCTTTCTCTGCCATATAAGCCTCATCTAAGTGGAGTACTACCTCCCAAAATACACCTGTCCCATGAAGGGGAGTAACTCTAGCTATTTTGTTAGGACTTATCCTAACAGTGATCAAAATGGGAATTCTGACTGCTTAAGCCGCTTGCTGTTGTTGATCAACATAAAAGATGTCCAAATGCAAGAGGAAAACATCATGAAATTAGTAGACTATTTTGTTATTTCCTATAACTCAAACATAAAAAAGGGGAACCACTCTTGACTGATAAATTATTTATTTATTTTTCCATTAAACTAACCCTAAACCCTAATCCTAAATCCTAACCCCGTCTTCTTTTTTACTAGTAGATCAATAAATAAATAATTTATCAGAGTGGTTCCCCTTTGTTTATGTTGGAGTTATAGGAAATAACCAAAAAGTTTTTTTTTTATTTACATATCTTTGTACAACATTTTGGTGATCCTTTTCTCTCGGTCAAAATTAAATGGATTAAACAAAAGACAGTTTATGTTTTGTTCTAAATGTGCCACGTTCATGATTTGTTACACAGATAGACACACGCACACAAGTGGACACGGACAGACGGACACATACAGTGAACGCGTGAAATAAGAAAGAGGGAAAGAAAGAAAGATAATAAACATTTATACGAGTTATATATATATATATATATATATATATATATATATATATATCATACACTAACAACCTAAACATCTAAATAAAAATGATAAATATAATATATATCTCTCCTATATATAAGGGATGGAGCACTCTATGACGGCCTTTACATACAAAGTGATGTGTGTATTAAAACAGTTAAAATCCCTTTCACATTCTGTAGGTGATGACAGCCTGATGGCTAAGGTGACGGACTGACACTGAACCGATCGGATTTCAATCCCGGCTGTAGGTAGCTTACAAATGTCTAGCCACACTGAAGAGACATGATGTCGAAACATGTGTCTGTGGATGACTATATATATATATATATATATATATATATATATTATGGACTCTCTCGTCGATTTTCGACGCATCTTTATTATGCCGCTGTCGAGGTTCACTTTTGCCATTTTGGTTAAGTCAAAAATAAGAAGCAGTGCCAAAATAGCTTTTGTTGAAAAAAAAAAGAAAGTTCTTTGAGGAAAGGCTAGATTGAATCTACAAAAGGATGTTACGTGCTGTCTCGAACAAATTTTGGAAGCAGCACCCAACAAAAAGAATAGTAAGGCTACCATCACACAAACTATCAGAGTAAGACTAATAAGATATGCTGGCTACTTCTGGAGAAGTAAGAACGAACTCATAAGTTATGTTCTCCTGTGAATACCTACATATGGACACACCACTGTAGGCCGACCAGCAAAAACCTACATCAATAACTTCTGTTCGGATTCTGGATGCTACATAGAGGACCTGCCACACACACACACACACATACACAACACACACACATCCTGGTGTTGAACACTTCCTTTATCAAAAACTAGAAGCGGCTACTCAACGTCGCTTGGGTAGAGGAGAGTTTGTTTCGCAGATCCATTATTACTAACTGCGAGTTGGATCCTCGGTTCATACCGCATAAAAATCTCCATATAAAAAGCCCTGGTGGGAGGTTAGTTTTTGTTTGTTTGTTTTTTCTTAAATATAAACCAAATCTTCATTATTTTTGCACAAAAAGCAAGCTCTGATGATAGTGAATGTGTATATATATATTCACTGTTGCTAATTGTTTTATTTTCTTAGTTTACTCCGGATGTACATACATACTAGGTATAACCAAAAATTCGGCTGCTAAAAATTTTAAAAACGAATTAAAATTAATTAAATCGATTATCTAAGGTCAAATTTTTGTCCAAGTCAAAAAGTAGTAACATAATGAGCATTAGTAAAAGAAATAAAAATAAATAAATAAAAACGGCAAAAATAATATTACACATGTAATTTATTTTTAATACATTTAAAACGATTTTTTCGGCTAATTTCGCAGATGGCCAAACGCTGTTTAAAGATGGCGTGTTTACAAAATAAATTGTAACATTCACGATTGAAAAAAAATTACCAAAAATCAGAGAATTGTCCGATTTTAATGAAATTTTCAGTATTGATTTATCAATTAATGGATTTTATAATGCAGTTATTTTGTTTCAAATATTTAATTAGGTATTTCTACTATGATAAATTAATATATAAATTCATTTAAAATATGAGTAGCATGATTTTAAGTTTAAAATATTAGACTATTAGATTCTAAAAAATATTTTTAATAACTACTTTAGTTTAGTATCAATCACCTATATTTTTTGATCAAAAACTGTATTGGAAATTTAGCCCCCCCCACACACACACTTTTTAAACGGAACAAATATTGATGTATATAGTTTTTTCTTTTATAAAATAATAGCCAATTAAATAATTATCGAAATGAGTAAAGATTTTTCGATTTTTGATACTTATTTACTACCCGAGCAGATTCTTTAAAATAATTTTTTCAAAGTTAAGTGACCTGAAAAAAATCAGAAAGTTTCGAAATAAAATAATTCATGCATTATAAAATCCATTCATTGATAAATCAACACTGAAAATTTAATTAAAATCGGATAATTCCCTGATTTTGAGTAATTTTTTTTTCAAACGGGGAGGGGGGCCAGAATTGTATATAAAAAACACGGATTTTTCGACAAATTCGGTATACCTAATACATACATACACACCAACTGTCCTTTATATATGTATAGATAAATCCGTTACTAATGAATAAGCGAGTTCGATTCTCGCTGGATGCCACATAATTATTTTATTCAGTCTGATAGTTACATCTTATTCTTAATTATAAAAAAAAATTCAACTGTACGGTCCGTGATTCCCTTGCTAACAAGGTAGATAACTCGTCTGGAACAAAACTTAACAGTTATCTCCCTTTGTTCTTTAGTCGAACGCATAATTTATCGTCTGTTATGCAAGTTTCTTTTTTTAGTTGAACGCCAAAAACAAAACGTTTTAAAGTTTCAACTAAACCACCAAAACCTCAAAGATTTTAACTAATTTATGTTTGAACAGACATGGAAAACAATCTCTGGAATTAAACAAGAGAAAGAAAAAAAAAGTACAAGATATGTAGAACTGGAATTTCTAAAATGTTCGTCAATATTTTTTGCAATTTAATCGAATCTAATTTTCTAAATTAATTTATTTTAATAATTGATTTATATTTTTTTAAAAATTTATAAATATCGAGATTCATCTTTTTCTTCTTTTTTTGTTTCTTTTTTAATGTTGTTTTTGACAAAACTATTTTTGAAAAGTTAAATACAATTTTTTTTAAATTGGTTCTAAATTTTCTTTTTCGGTTTTGCATAAAAAATAAAAAATCAAGATTTATTTTTAATTAAAAAAAAAGAAAAGAAATGAATTAATATTGGTGAAAACTTTCTTAGTTTTAAAAGTTTTCTTATAAATATTCGTTAACATTTTTTTCTCTACTACTGAATGTAAGTAACCAATATTGACTTTTAAAAAAGTTAAAAAGTCGGATTCTACAGGGTGGTCAGAAAGACTTGTCACTTCTACATATTGTTTTAATTTCCATTATTTATTGTTTAAATATACATTTATCATTCATTCATCATCATCATTACATTTAATAAAGTTATATAATCATTTTATCTCTAAAAAAATTATGTAGTGGTGACAAGACTTTCGGACAACATTGTACATGATTATACAAAATGCTCTGAAAGTCATGTCACTGGTATATATTCTTCTAACTTTCATTATTTTTCTTTAAGTGTTGATAACATAATATATAATTGTGCAATTATTTTACCTCTAAAAACAAAAATCTTTAAAAATTAGATGATTTTCTATAATTTCGGGTTGTATTATGTTATCATTTTATCTCTATAAAAAGAACATTCTAGAAGACTTTCATATCACTCTGCATATCAAGATTTTTTTAAGACAAATTAAAACCCGAAATCATGAATAACTTAAAATTGGTTGACTTTAAGACTTTTTGATAGCATTTTTTGATTCCTTGGTCAAAAATGATTTTATAAACCAATTTTTAGCAGTAGAAAAACCATGGAACTTGTTTTACAAACAAAAATAGGTTTTAAAAAGTCGCCATTTTTTTTTTTTTGCGACTCTCCACCTCAAATTTGACATAACCCCGCCAATCTTTAGAATTAGAAGCTCAAATTTTGGGGGGTTGTCTAACTTTAACATAGTCTATAGCTGTACAAATAATAATTTTACTTTTTCTGAATGATTTGACATGGAATTACCCTATTATTATTATTATTATTATTATTATTATTATTATTGTTGTTAGTATTATTGCTCTGTTTTTGAAATATTGAGCCGTTTGGATAATTTATCAATGCCACTGCTATTGCAAATTTAAATTGGCTATTAGATGCTATAAATATGTGTGTGTGATTGTATTGCAAAACAAGAGAAAATGTGAGAAGGTTTATTGGTTGTTGTTTTTTTTTGGGGGGGGGGTTAGTTTCAAAAGTTAATGTTCTATATAAATTATAGAATATTGATTTTAAATATATTTATTTAAACAGAACTTGGTCCGTATTTATTCTAAAATTTGTGACAGTTGTTTTGAATTAAAACAAAATGAAAATACCGAAAAAAAAAAAAAAAGACGTTTTAAAGCGGGTGGTAAATATTTACATTTACTTGTCAATAAAAAAGTAATTTGTCAGTAAAACGCCTTCAAGAGGGGGGGGGTAATATCTGCATTTACTTGTCGAGAAAAAATTGGAGGAAAATGCCTTAAACGTGGGTTGTTTTTTAGCAGGCGCTGCTTTTCGTTTCTAAAGGCAGGGGCCAGGACGCATTTATGCGAAAAGCCCCGTTACTTTTTTAAGTTTGACAACAACAAAAAAAAAAAAAACGTTTTAAAGTGTAAAAGAAACCAGCGAACTCCGGAAGATTTTAATTTTTTTTAAATGACAAAACATACTCCCTAATTCTCTATATTTACCAAAGATCATTTTGCAACCTGTTTTCTCCGTGTCATTATCTTCTTTTTTTTTCTAATTTATTTACATTATTACCTATACAATTGTTTCAAGATTAAAAAGAAAAAAAAATTATTAATCTAATAAAGAGAATGTTAGGAAGATGTAACAAAAATAGAGTTGCTCCCCTTTGATCAGTTAAAGCGGAAGTGGGTTTTCTGTCATGTTATTTGTGGATTGGCATTTGGTTGTGTGTAGATGCAGCAGTTGAACCTGTTAATTCATTGAGGATAGAAGAATTCTCTACCCTGTGTTAAATAAACCCTTGTTTAATTTTACAACAACCTGGTCTTGCATTATCATTTCAGTCTTCCAGATTTTATCTGTATATTAAACATAACAGAGACAAAATTAAATTGTAACTTATCTAATTTGTAGTCACTTTCTGAATGTGAGTTATGTATACAATAATCAATATTTATTCCCCATTTTAATACCAGTGAAATTGTATTTGAAAAAGGGATTATTTTTTTTTTTTTTTTTTTTTTTTTTTTTTTTTTTTTTTTTTTTTTTTTTTTTTTTTTTTTTTTTTTTTTTTTTATTTTTTTTTTTTTTTTTTTTTTTTTTTTTTTTTTTTTTTTTTTTTTTTTTTTTTTTTTTTTTTTTTTTTTTTTTTTTTTTTTTTTTTTTTTTTTTTTTTTTTTTTTTTTTTTTTTTTTTTTTTTTTTTTTTTTTTTTTTTTTTTTTTTTTTTTTTTTTTTTTTTTTTTTTTTTTTTTTTTTTTTTTTTTTTTTTTTTTTTTTTTTTTTTTTTTTTTTTTTTTTTTTTTTTTTTTTTTTTTTTTTTTTTTTTTTTTTTTTTTTTTTTTTTTTTTTTTTTTTTTTTTTTTTTTTTTTTTTTTTTTTTTTTTTTTTTTTTTTTTTTTTTTTTTTTTTTTTTTTTTTTTTTTTTTTTTTTTTTTTTTTTTTTTTTTTTTTTTTTTTTTTTTTTTTTTTTTTTTTTTTTTTTTTTTTTTTTTTTTTTTTTTTTTTTTTTTTTTTTTTTTTTTTTTTTTTTTTTTTTTTTTTTTTTTTTTTTTTTTTTTTTTTTTTTTTTTTTTTTTTTTTTTTTTTTTTTTTTTTTTTTTTTTTTTTTTTTTTTTTTTTTTTTTTTTTTTTTTTTTTTTTTTTTTTTTTTTTTTTTTTTTTTTTTTTTTTTTTTTTTTTTTTTTTTTTTTTTTTTTTTTTTTTTTTTTTTTTTTTTTTTTTTTTTTTTTTTTTTTTTTTTTTTTTTTTTTTTTTTTTTTTTTTTTTTTTTTTTTTTTTTTTTTTTTTTTTTTTTTTTTTTTTTTTTTTTTTTTTTTTTTTTTTTTTTTTTTTTTTTTTTTTTTTTTTTTTTTTTTTTTTTTTTTTTTTTTTTTTTTTTTTTTTTTTTTTTTTTTTTTTTTTTTTTTTTTTTTTTTTTTTTTTTTTTTTTTTTTTTTTTTTTTTTTTTTTTTTTTTTTTTTTTTTTTTTTTTTTTTTTTTTTTTTTTTTTTTTTTTTTTTTTTTTTTTTTTTTTTTTTTTTTTTTTTTTTTTTTTTTTTTTTTTTTTTTTTTTTTTTTTTTTTTTTTTTTTTTTTTTTTTTTTTTTTTTTTTTTTTTTTTTTTTTTTTTTTTTTTTTTTTTTTTTTTTTTTTTTTTTTTTTTTTTTTTTTTTTTTTTTTTTTTTTTTTTTTTTTTTTTTTTTTTTTTTTTTTTTTTTTTTTTTTTTTTTTTTTTTTTTTTTTTTTTTTTTTTTTTTTTTTTTTTTTTTTTTTTTTTTTTTTTTTTTTTTTTTTTTTTTTTTTTTTTTTTTTTTTTTTTTTTTTTTTTTTTTTTTTTTTTTTTTTTTTTTTTTTTTTTTTTTTTTTTTTTTTTTTTTTTTTTTTTTTTTTTTTTTTTTTTTTTTTTTTTTTTTTTTTTTTTTTTTTTTTTTTTTTTTTTTTTTTTTTTTTTTTTTTTTTTTTTTTTTTTTTTTTTTTTTTTTTTTTTTTTTTTTTTTTTTTTTTTTTTTTTTTTTTTTTTTTTTTTTTTTTTTTTTTTTTTTTTTTTTTTTTTTTTTTTTTTTTTTTTTTTTTTTTTTTTTTTTTTTTTTTTTTTTTTTTTTTTTTTTTTTTTTTTTTTTTTTTTTTTTTTTTTTTTTTTTTTTTTTTTTTTTTTTTTTTTTTTTTTTTTTTTTTTTTTTTTTTTTTTTTTTTTTTTTTTTTTTTTTTTTTTTTTTTTTTTTTTTTTTTTTTTTTTTTTTTTTTTTTTTTTTTTTTTTTTTTTTTTTTTTTTTTTTTTTTTTTTTTTTTTTTTTTTTTTTTTTTTTTTTTTTTTTTTTTTTTTTTTTTTTTTTTTTTTTTTTTTTTTTTTTTTTTTTTTTTTTTTTTTTTTTTTTTTTTTTTTTTTTTTTTTTTTTTTTTTTTTTTTTTTTTTTTTTTTTTTTTTTTTTTTTTTTTTTTTTTTTTTTTTTTTTTTTTTTTTTTTTTTTTTTTTTTTTTTTTTTTTTTTTTTTTTTTTTTTTTTTTTTTTTTTTTTTTTTTTTTTTTTTTTTTTTTTTTTTTTTTTTTTTTTTTTTTTTTTTTTTTTTTTTTTTTTTTTTTTTTTTTTTTTTTTTTTTTTTTTTTTTTTTTTTTTTTTTTTTTTTTTTTTTTTTTTTTTTTTTTTTTTTTTTTTTTTTTTTTTTTTTTTTTTTTTTTTTTTTTTTTTTTTTTTTTTTTTTTTTTTTTTTTTTTTTCTTTTTTTTTTTTTTTTTTTTTTTTTTTTTTTTTTTTTTTTTTTTTTTTTTTTTTTTTTTTTTTTTTTTTTTTTTTTTTTTTTTTTTTTTTTTTTTTTTTTTTTTTTTTTTTTTTTTTTTTTTTTTTTTTTTTTTTTTTTTTTTTTTTTTTTTTTTTTTTTTTTTTTTTTTTTTTTTTTTTTTTATTTTATTCGTTTTCTTTTTTTTATTTTTTTTTATTTTATTTTTATTTTTTTATTTATTTTTTTTTTTTTTTCTTTTTTTGTTGTTTTTGACCATATTTATATTTATTTGATATAATCTTCTTCTATTGTCTCTTATATGAATTTTTTTTTTATTTAATTTTTTATTTTTGTATGTATCTTTTTTTTTTTATTTTTTTTTTTATTTTTATTTTTTCTTTTTTATTTTTATTTTTTTTTTTTTTTATATATTTTTTTTATTCTCTCTTTGTCTGTGTTATATTTTTTTTGTTGTTTTGATTGTATTTGGTGAGAGATCTAAACATACAGACTAATCACTTATCCGCCAAAAATCCACATCAGTAATAAAAAAGTATTTCTGCCTGCAGACAACATTACAGGGCCAATCCCGATCGAATAAATTCAGCTAAGTCTATTAACGTCATTCTTCTTGGTTCCTAACTACTAGGTTTTGGGTTGAGAAATTTTCTCTATGAGCGAGGAGATCAAACGACTAACACTTGCCACTGCTAGTCGGTTAAAGTGGGCGAAGTACACGGTCTCATGCTAAAACGAAATTTAACTTAAACTGCCCCTGACCAAGATCGCCACATCTAGGCAATCGACGCAACTGCGATTGCAATTGTATAAAAAATTTGTTATACATGTCAACGTGGGTGGAGCCACGACTCCAAGATTAGGGTTCCCGAATTCGATTAGTGCTCGTAAGATCACCTGCCCCCACACTCACCCCCTCGACTGGTCTCGCTTGGTGCTTGCACATGTCAGACTACACGTTACGCATTTACAAAGAATACTTTAATTATGAGCCTGTGTCCTAGTACTGTAAGTAATTTCTAAATCAACTACAATAAGTGGGATAGAAATAGCACTTGAATAAATCAAAAAATAATCTGTGAATGTACAAATTATTGAGGGATTTATGAAATAATGAATACTTGTTAGATATTTCATACATAACTGTGTGACTCAACATTATTTGTATCGATAGAGGTAACATTAAATGAATGAGACAGCAAAGTTCTTTTTATCTTTAAAAACCTATACAAATGTGAATATGAATGTGATTTTCCGTTAAACACGAGGCAGAAAGATAACCACCTAGATCAAGGATGTGAATCATATCATAAGTAACAGTTTTGAAATGATTTCCTATAAAAGTCTAGCAGGTGGTTGTTCAGTTAAATTGCCAGAATAATAAGAGATACATATGTATTGTTTCGTCAAACCATATGTTTTTGAGTAAAAGCAGTTTTATAACCCAGTTCAAATTCACTATTAAATTTAAAAAATACAATCCAAACATTTTGCAAACGTATACAAGTGAATCAAAGATATAACATAATATTAGTTTAATTTTACAAGAAAATATTTTAAAAATGAAATAAAAAATAATAATAAAAGATAAACTTGTCGACTGGAGTATGACACTAAACTAGGATCTGATTGTTGAGGCTCCAAGTTCATAGAGCCCTAGAGCCATATGATAATGTATAGATTATTAGTATCAGAATAGGAATACTTGATATCATATAACTGTGTGAAAATTATTATGTATCAGATAGGAAATACTTGATATCATATAACTGGTGTGGAAAATTATTAGTATCAGATGAGAATACTGTTGATATCATATAACCTTGTGTCAAATTATTAGTATCAGATAGGAATACTTGAAATATATATAACTGTGTCAAATTATTAGGTATCAAATAATGGGATAGGAATAGTTCTTGATATCATATAACTGTGTGAGAAATTATGGTAGTATATAGAATACTTGATAATCGATATAACTGTGTGAAAATTATTAGTATTAGATAGGAATACTTGATATCATACGTAGAACTGTGTGATAAATGTATTAGTATCAGTAGGAATCAGAACTTGATTTAATCAAAGTAAACTGTTGTCCAAAATATTAGTATGCAGATAACGAATAACTTGTAATCATATAACTGTGGAAAAATTATTAAGTATATAAATAAGGAATACTTTGATATCATATACTGTGTGAAAATTATTAAGTATCAGAATAGGAATACTGATAATCATAATACTGTGTGAAAATAATTAGTGGATTAAATAGAGAATACTTGATATCAATATAACTGGTGTGAGGAAGGTTATTAGTATCAAGATAGGTACTTGAGTATACATATAACTGTACGCTCAGAAATATATTAGTATATAGATAGGAATCTTGATAATCATATAACTGGTGTGAAAGATTATTAGTATCAAGATAGGGAATACTTGATATCAATGATAGACTGATGTGAAAGTTATTAGTATCTGAAATAGAAGATACTTGATATCATATAACTGTGAGACAAATTATTGATATGGTTAGATTAGGAATACTTGATATCATATATACTGTGTGAATAATTATGAATCAGTATAGGATATCTTGATATACATATAACTGTGCCAAGAGTTAGTTAGTATCTAAATAGGTAATACTATGATACCAATATACTAGTGGAGATGATTGAGTATTAATAATGAGAAAAGATGATATCATATAACTGTGTGAAATTTATTAGTTACTATTCAGATTACAGATTAAGATAGAATACTTGAATCATATAACTGTGTGAAAATTAATAGCCTATCAGATGGAATCATCTTGATATCATAGGAGAGCGGGTGTGCTGAAATTTCTAGCTGAGCAGCACTAAGGAATACTGATATCATATAACTGTGTGAAGTAATTATTAGTATTATATATAGAATACTTGAACCATCATACTCACTGATGCTCGATCTATGTATATAGAGGAAGAATGTACTTCGATATACATATAACTGTGTGAAAATTATTAGTATCAGATAGGAATACTTGATACTCATAGTAACTGTGTCCAAATTATTAGTATCGATAGGAAACTGATAACTCATATACTGTGTATATAATAATTAGTATAAATTATTATTTCTTATATTATAATCTTATGAATCATATGTAACTGTGTGATATATTATTATATCACCACAGGAATGAGCCTCTATGATACCTATTATTAACTGCGCTGAAATATCCATTAGTATGCGGAGCACTAGGTAATATCTGAATATCATATAACTTGTGAATTATATAGTATCAGATAGGAATACTTGATAGTCATATACTGGTGTCCAAATTATTAGTATTTAAATAGAAATACTTGATATCATATAACTGTGTGAAAATTATTAGATATTCAGATAGGAATACTTTGAATATCATATAAACTGTGTGAAAAATTATTATGTATCAGATAGGAATAACTTGTAATATCATATATACTGTGTCCAATTATTGTATCAGATAGGAAATTTTGAATCATAATAACTAGTGGTGAAAATTATTAGTATTAAATAGAAATACTTGATATCATATAACTGTGTGAAAATTATTAGTATCTAGATAGGATAGCTTGATATCATATAACTGTGTGAAAATTATTAGTTATCAGATAGGAATACTTGATTATCATATAACTGTGGTGAAATTATTAGTATCAGATAGAATACTTGATAATCATTACTGTGTGAAATTATATATCAGATAGGAATACTTGATATCATATAACTGTGTGAAATTATTGTATCAGATAGATACTTGATATCATAATAGGCTGTGTGAAAACTTATTAGTATTAATAGAAATAACTTGAATCATATAACTGTGTGAAGAATTTATAGTTTAGATATGGAATACTTGAATATTCATATAACTTGTGAAAATTATTTAGTATGCAGATAGGAATACTTGAATCATCACGTGTGTCCAAATTATTAGTATAAGATAGGAAACTTGAAATCATTCAACTGTGTGCAAATTATAGAATTAGATAGGAATACTTCGAAATCATTCAACTGTGTCAAATATTCGTAATCAGATATAGGAATACTTGATATCATATAACTGTGTGCAAATATATTAGTTATTAGATAGAAATACTTGAACTCATTCCAACTGTGTGGGCATTGAATTTTGTAGTCCCTTTCCTGTGTGAGTGTTGTATACATTGAGTCAATATCTATGGCTCGTTTTTAATACTAACAGCTGCAAACAATTATTTAATGTTTTTAATGAACAATGGATAAAGATTTTTATTTTTTAAATTAAACCTTTTTTTGAACAATTTGTAAGCAGTCTATTCAAGTTCATACTTTAAGAAATTTAAACTACATACAAACATTTTAATGATAATAGAAACAAGTATATCATCAAGGGTGGCAACCCACCTTAAGACACAAAAGAATCTCCTTGGTCTAGTGCTAGTGAAAGGGGATAGACCTCCTTCGCTGGTCAGAGAAGTGTCCCATTGGCGAGAGTATCTTAGCATGTAATCAATATCTAGCAGTAATTGAATTTCGATCTAACCTACTTGTATCCTTTGGACTTATTCCTGTCTCCTTATGATTTGGGTGTTTGAAATGAATATTCGCACCTCAGGAAATATTAATCTTTACTTGAGGGTTTAATTTTATTGCACTTCTTGTTCTGCATTTGTCAATCCGCTCTGGGATTAATTAGGTGACATAAACTAAATCTTTTGACCATATAAAACAACAATATACGCATAACCGCAGAATTTTTTTGTCTTGAAATGGATACTACATAAAATACTCTAGACTTTTGAATAAAGACGGACCACCTTTATCTCACGCAGAAGACGCAAGAACCTAGTATTTAATTAACAAGAAAACGAGAAACTTGAACAACTGATAGTTTTTGCAGTTCCCAGCAATATTAAGCAGGGATGTATGAATGAGGACGTATCGCTGAAACATTGGTTTAGTAAACTGTGATGCAAATATTTAGTAATCAAGTCATATATATTCTAAAGATGAACTCAATTTTTAAACAAATATATTTCACCTATAATATGTACTCTTACAGGTACCGCCATCCCCAAATCAGAATGGACAGCGAATAATGGGTAGTGAAAGGTATTCAAGAATCAACTGCCTAAGATCAAGAACTGGAGCCCCACCATCAGAAGCAGTTTAAACATCGTAGCCAAGACATTCTTTTAGGGGGGGGGTTCTGATCCTTCTCCAGGAGATAGAGTATCAGGATCTTTGCACCGCAGGGTAGGTTTATCAATAGAAATGGTTTGTTGATTTTAAACGAATTATTTTTTACTATGATATAAATTGTCCCTCAATGTTTTTAAATAATGATTCATTTTTTCTTAGGACACTCAGCAACTCATATATATAATATATATATATAATATATATATATATTTTATATATATATATATAATATATACTATTTATGTGTGTGTGGAGTTGTGTGTGTGTGTGAATAAATATATATATGTAATTGTATATATAGTATACTATATGAGTTGCGAGTCCAAAAAAGGTATCGAGTTTTGTTGGTAACTGTTTGACACACCATATATATCTTGAAACATAAAATAGCGTTCCATTCAGTTGTTCATTTCTATCTTGGTAAGTCAGGCTTGAAAACTTTGGCATTTCTATGACACACCTTGTATTTCTAAAAAATTAACGTTCCATTCCATTGTTTCTTTTCTATTTTGGGAGCATTCAGCTTCAAATCTCGATACTTTTATGACACACCTTGTATAACGCTCTCCTATATCTCTATGTCGGCCTTTACATTCATACAGATGTGTGCATTTAACAGTTAAAAACCCCTTCCTATTCTGTAGGTGACTATGGCCGAGCGGGTTTAAGCAGTTCGACTGATGATGAATCGACCAGGTTTCTATCACCGGCTGTAGATAGCTTATCAAACCGTCTAGCCATTACTGAAGAAACGGATGCCGAATACCGGTGACTGTGGATGACTATAATATAATATATAAATATATATATATGTGTGTGTGGTGTGGTGTGTGTGTGTGTGTGTGTGTGGTGTTGTGTGTGGTGTGTGTGTGTGTGTAAAGAACAGCTACAGAAGTAATGAGATTATAAGTATACAATGACCACATTCCCTAACTTTTTAGGTATAAAGTAACCCTTTGAGTTTAACTGCCATCAAGCATCAGTCAAACACTTACAAACTATGTTCGGGTAATTTGTCTTAGATAAGAATATTTGGTATCATATAAGAGAGTGCAAAGAAAAATGTAAAGAACTACTACAGAAGAATTGGAAAATATAATGGTACAATAAACAAGAATGCCCTAAAACCTCCAGACATAGAATAACCCTTGATGAGCTGAGATGCCGTTAAAACCAATCAATCAAGCCTTAATTTATTTCCATTTTTACCAGAATACAGTAATTCATCCGGAATAAGACGTATATAAATAAGCGATCATCGCTATCTAGCTAGCTCGAAACAGAAATGGCTAGATAGTATGTTAATTTCTATGAAATTTTGAAATGAGACTTGATAATTTGGATTATTTGGATTATCGGTCTATTGTCCTCATCTTTATTGTTATCTGTAAAACATTTCGGTCTATGTGCCCTCCGGCCCTCTTCAGGTATTTCTTGTCGGGCTCGGAAGCCTTCGCGATCTCGGGAACCTTCTTGTCATTATCGGGAACCTTCTTGTCGTAATCGGTAGCTATCACGGAAGTTTGAACCCAACACTTTATTCAATCCACGGAGTTATCCTGTTTTTATTCTGCTAACCATAGCTGGTTTTAAGCAGTGTTAATTATTATTCTATGTTACTGTCTCCCTTGACTAGGATTGAACCTGCAACATAGGGATAAATTTCACTAAGAACTGTCTATAAAACAATGACTTTATCCACTATGCTATGTGTCCAATTTCACAAATAAAGATAGTATACATTCAGGAAAAGCATATCTAATCACAAACAATAGCACAGATAAAGTTCATTAATTATTCGCCATGTTCTACGTCCCTTCAATATAAATCTTGATGCTTTTCACCACAAATCTTCACATTCTCCGACAAATAACTACGTTGACGTCAATTTCAGTAATTAAAGTCTCACGTTACGTTCATTGCATTTTAAGTGCACAAAGAAAAAAATATCAGAATAAAAAGAAATGTTACTCTGAAACCAAAATTAACTTTAATCAATTATAAGATTTAAACTTAAAATAAGAAGAAAGGAAAACACATACATAACCAAGATTAAATTCAAATATCTGAATCAAAAACAGAAAATGTTTATTTTACAATTTAAGTTGAAATTAAAGAAATACAATTAATATTTTAGGATAATCGGAAAGACTTTCGAAGCATAATTAATCGGAGAAATTTAATTAAAATATATGGATTTTGGTAACGCACCTATCTATATGTTTTGATTCATTCTTAAACTCAATAAATGGTTGAATGATTGGCTACGAGTTTTAATAATTCGTATACCGATGCTGAAATATTTGACAAAAAATGTAAAGAAGAAAGAGAGAATCTTATTATTGTAGATGATGCTGTCTCAGCTAAAAATGTAGAGTGAAACGCGTACAAATCGAGAAAATAATATTGCAAACTATAAGAGAACTTGAAAAATGTGGGGTAAGTAGTGAAAATCCAAACAAACAAAAGCTAAAGATTGGAAGAATAACAATTTATAGTGATTAGAAATATAGACATAAAGATATACTGAAAACAATTAAAACATAAAGAAGAAAAAACAAGAAAAAAGAAATAATAATAAAGTCTCACCAATACTGAATAACAAACAAAGTCCAGACAAAATAGGCAGGGCGTTAGAAGAAATAATATTAACGTATCTCTGAGAGGAAATAGACGAAAATAGGAAATGAAAAAAAGTTTTTTCTAGATAATGGATGTCTCTGTTCCAACAATGCATAGATTAAAATTCAAATAAAAATAGAATCAGGGAAATATCTTGACATTGCGAGGGAAGTGAAGAAAAAAACCTTGGTAGAACACGATGGCGAGTTTCTCTCATAAATAATTGATAGACGAAACACTCGAGAAGAATAGACTGAATGAATTGAAATTCGTGACAGTATAAAAAGAAACAACCACAAAACAATATTACTTACCATGACTGATGGAGAATTAACGGAGCTTGTGTTACAATTTATAGACAGTCATAAAACGTGAACGTATCTCTAGCTAGAATATTCAAATTAAGGTCTTTAAAATCAAAGGGTCTCCATGGAAAATTGCCGATGAAATATAACCTTTGAGCCCTTAAAAGGCACACGATTGGACGCGTGAAAATAAGTTAGTTTAGTTTGCAGATGCGACCCATCTTTCTAAAGAGAGAGACGCGATTGTCGGCTCACCTGGGATCCATCTCTCCCCGCGGCGGAATCAATATGGGCTAAGAAAATAAAACTTGATCAAGTAACATAAAGTTGTTGTGTTTGTTAATTAAATATTGAAAGCAATGACTAGCCCAGCCTAGCAAGAATAATGAACAAAGAAGAAAATCAACCCGTAACAGAAGCTCCTAGACCAAGACAGACAAGATGGTGGCCAGAAAAGTTAGACGAAGAAGTAGAGGCAGTAACCAGAACTCTAATGAAGTAAGAAATGTCATCAGCATCATCTCTCTCTCTCTCTCCTCTCTCTCTCTCTCTCTCTCTCCTTCTTCTCTCTTCTCCTCTCTCTCTCTCTCTATCTCTATCATATACGAGATGGCTCTCCCCGTTTTTGTACACGATTTTGAGTATATAACACTTGCTGCCACTTGATTTCGAGTGAAAGAAGAACACTTTACTACGAGTTGAAATTTCAGGGAATATTAATAACCAATCCTGAAAAAGGAGACAGAAAATAATCTGGGGTTTTTGAAATTTAATAAAAAAAAATTCCTTAATAACAGTCAGAAGAAAATTCTTAGTTTAGATACGACAGGTTTTACCCAACCATTCACCATGGGTAGTATATGTCACAAGTCGAAAGCATGGGGAATACAGCAAGGATCGAACTCGCTATTCAATAGTGGGTATTAACCAAACCGTTTACCATGAGTAAGGTATGGCACAAGGTCGCAAATATGAGGTATGCTGGATTGATCGAACCCTCTATTCAGTAGCAAGCGTTTTCCTGACCTGTCACCAGACCGGATTGATACAAGACCTTTTAATATGATAGCCACACAAACCGAAGTTCATGCAATGGACAGTTCAGAAAGTACGTGATCATTTGGGAATTCCCCATTTGGTGTGTCTCAGGCACCAGGCAATACGCCCGACCCTCGCTCTTCAGGAGTAATGGATCTGCAAGACAACCTTGCTAACTGTTACACCATGATGAGACGCCACATCTTTTTCTGTTTAAATCACCTGGTATTCCAAGCGGTCACCATACAAGTACTGACCAGGTTCTACTTTAACTGAACTTCGGACATCGGTTGATAAGTGTTTTTAGCGTAATGTGGTCATTCTATACTTTTGTTATATACACCTTAACATTGGGTATATAAATGGCGAGAGAATGATACACATAATGAGATGATGAGGAGATTATAGATTTGTTTTTACTTTTTTGCTTACCTGTTCTTTCTTTGGGCTGATTCTCTTGGGCTTGTTTTTCTCCGGGTTGATTTCTACGGGCTGATTCAACTTCTTATTCGGGCGGGTTATCTCTTGTTTTAATAATTAAGAAAAAAGTCGTTTTTCTATTTAGCTTTTATTTAAAAAAACAGCCCCAAAACCACGGGGTTGAGAAGCGACATCTCGAAAGAACGTCTCTGGGCTGTTTCCCCGGGCTGATTCTACTTTTATGCGGGCTGGTCATCTCTTGTTTTAATGAATTAACAAGACTTTGTTATTTTTATAATTAGCTTTTATTAAAACAACCCCAGCCCCCCAAACAGCACAGATTGAGAGGTGACATCTCGATAGAACGTCTTCTCTCGATGAGAAACAGATCGCAACTAACTAAACATTTCACGCGCTACTGCTGGCGCGTTTTTGTCTTTTTTGGGGTTTTTTGTTTTGTTTTTTTTTTTTTGTTTTTTTTTTAATTTTTAATTTTATGTTTTGGTTTGGGTCAAGTGGATGTAAGCACATGTCAGTAATACTAACGGTAAAGATTAAGGCAATTTTCTACTCACTCCCTGTTAATTTGAATCTTCAACTATTCACTTCAAATTATTTAGCTATAATACTTACATAATTCATAGGCTATCTATAAATTAAGTAACACTTAGAGGTTAGAGAATCCAGTTAATTGAACGTTTATATCTACATTTGCTTGTATAGTTCTTTTTTAAGATATTTTTTTTTTGGGGGGGGGCCATCCTATCGAATACAAATAACTTTTAAACAGATGTATATGAGTCAGAGATGGGATATTAACAGTTAATGCCACTCCGTGTCAGATTTAACCTGTGGGTAAATGGCAATGAATGGGTACTCCACCCACCCCCCGATCTCCGGTTCTGGAGTCCCACCATCAGGTGCACTTTAAGATCATACCCAAGGTGCTCCTTTTGTGATTCTTATCCTATTGCAAAAATACAGCCAGCGTATTCTAAACCCCACCGACAGGGTTTTATGCAACAAGAAAATAGAGGTGTGGCTATTGCGATAGAAAATGGATCAGGTGAACCGAGATCAAATACTGGACGAGACTGTTTGCATTTTACATATCGCTAATAACTCTGGGAAATGTATGCATGCAACTATTCTCTCTCTAGCATATAGGTATATGAGCTTTTTAACCTTGGTTAAGTAACCATTCTATGAAAAGGAAAACTGGATTCAAACCTGTTGAAAATCCGCTTTAGAATTGGCTTTGCATCAATTCTGTGGAGGGGTTGGTACGTATATATATTTATATATATATATATATATATATATATATATATGTGTGTGTGTGTGTGTGTGTGGTGTGTGTGTGTGTGTGTGTGTGTTTGTGTGTGTGTAAAACTAATGAGCCTGAGAATATCTACGTAGGTTTTCTCCTAACGGAATATCAGGATAATATACTTTTTTTTTATCTGGGTGTTTTTTTTTTATACTGTCGGAGTTTAGGAAATATATATATTATATATATATATATATATTATATATATATATATATATGGAAGAAAGAGGGAGAGGGGGAGGGAGAGAGACAGAAGGAGAGAAGGGGGAATTGAAAGGATCTAAAAGTTAAAGCAAAACTACTGAAACAATAAATATGATTCGTTTTTAGAGTCAACATTATCTTTGGCAAACCCAATCTTAATTATTTTCAAGAATTTTTTTTTTCGTGGGTGGTGAGGAAAGGAAATCTTTAGAATCGTCTGAATGAACAAAGAAAAAATCTTTAAAACTAATAGTCAAATAAACGTGTACATTTCTTCCGAAAATGAAAGGTGACGTGCTGGAAATGAACGAAATTATTGTTGTCATTCGTTTTCTTTGGTCCTTCATGTCACCAATAATTTTCCATTTTTCTGGTAATTCACCCGCATGATACGGTCAATTGTTTGTTTTTTTGGGTTTTTTCGTTGTTTTTTGTTTTGTTTTTGTTTTTGTAATTTTTTTGGAGTGGGGTGATTTTTTTTTTTTTTTTTTGCTTCCCGCCGACCTAAACCGTTTCAAGATATTCTTTAATCTCCATTCAAATATTGATAGTTTAGGGTACATTTGGAATTCTATTCACAAAAAATCAATTGGATTCATTTGACTAAACGACCTTTCTGACATACAAGAAATAAACCAATCGACATCGTCATTCTCATTAGAATTCGTTCAATTGTCGTTGTTAATATTGCATTCTTGATTTTAAATCTTCACCAAAGTCATAATCGGTTTAATATGAAGGCACGGTGTGTAATGGTCACCATCATAAAAAATGGACTTGCCGATCGAGTTCAAATCATGGACAAATCTGTTTGCACTTAACATTGTGCTAATAAAAATGATAAAAAGTCATTTTTTAAAAAGTAAAGTCGTCGGGGTGGCCTAATGTCAGTATCAGCCAGACGGTGAGGGAGTCTATACCCTTTTCACTACCGCTAGACCAAGGAGATTATTTTAGCAGCTGAGGTGGCACGCCACGCCTACCATCAACTCCTCACTTTACCGCACAGATCCATGTGCTACTCATCCGCTGACTGGGCGAGGGCCGGTATCGAACCAAGAATCTTGTGATTCCTAGCCAAACACTATACCGACTGAGCTAAACCGGCCCTAATACCCTTGATAAAATATAACATCCAAGTATTATTTTGTCAGTTATGGGTAAATAGTAGGACAGGCTGAGCTCTTTAATTCTTATATATATATATATATATATATTATATATATATATATATATATATATATTATATATATATATATATATATATATTAATCCAGAAGATTGGACTTGCTGGCAGAAAGTTTAAGCAGTAATTGATTTGAGGACAGTTGCAAACGATCTTGAATTCTTTCTATACACGTCTCTCATTGGTCAATTTTCTAATGACAACTTTGCGTAAATAGTCTTCCAACAGATGAGTACAACACTTATTAAGATGGCCTTTGTAGACCTGTTTTGGACTATGAATAAATGATTTCAAACTACATTTGCTGTTAAAAATTAAAATTGAGGTGCTTACGTGTTTTAGTGATTTTGGAAATACAGTATTGTCCCATATGCAATTAGAAGTTCTTCCAAGTTACAATTTTCGTTGTTATATTTCAACTTTAGTTTTTAATATCTTCCAATATATCATAATCCTTTAATGATTATAGATGTTTTGCTTTGTTTTGTTTTAATTTTGTTTTGTATTTCTTGCTTTTTTGTTTATTATCAAATGTTTTAATTACTTCCGTAGTTAATTTTTCTAATTTCAATTTTTAACAGAAATATGGGGAGAAATAATAATTCTATCGAAAAGGAAAGAGCACAAGGCGAATATAAACATATATTCGGGTTATTTTTAAATGGCGCGAATAAGAGAAATATATTCAAAGTGTTCGAAAGAGAATGTGTTTGTAAGAGTTCGTAAAGTTCATATAGACATGGAAACATAGAAAGTCGCCAAATACATTCCCTCGGCGGGTGGATAATGTTTATGCAAGTGACAAGAGTTACTTAGCTTTGTAGAATTGTATCGTAATGGTTTCTTGTTAGGAGAATATAGTCTGCGCTGGCGTTGTTCGTTTCGGACTGCTGCCTCGTCCGTAGAATGTGTCTGGTGCCTGTTGAGCTAGTCTGTTGCTGTTGAGTTCCCCGTTTACCCTCATGACTGGTTGACTGTTCTCAGTGCCTCTCGATGCTGTTCTTACCTCAGTGCCTGCCGATACTGTTCTGGGTTTTAGGGCTCTCTTTCTGCCCCCTAGCGTCTGGACTTCCAGGAACTGATTAAGGGGTAGATAACCCAAATTTCCGATAATTTCAAATGTGAAGCAACTCTTCACTGCGATCCCAAGAATATGCCGATGACATTCTCCGCAGCGGTGTAAGACCCACCCAACCAGGCGCGTGGAGTAATGGTTAGCGTCGTAGGAAATGGACTCGTCGATACGAGTTCAAATCCTGGACAGGGCTGTTTACATCTCACATAAGCCACTACCCATGGGTAAGTTATGTATCCAACTACTCTCCTCCAGCTATGGGAAATAATAGGGCAGACTGGTCCCCTTAACCTTGGTAGGCAACCAGTCTACGAGAGAAAAACTCCGAATTCAAAGCTGTTAAACTCCGCCTAATAAATTGACCTTGTGTCACATCCTGCTCATGCGGAGAGGTTTGGTATATATATATATTATATATATATATATTATATATATGTGTGTGTGTGTGTGTGTGGTGTGTGTGTGTATGTGTGTGGATATATTACAAAAACTGCCACATCATCTACAAAAGGGGCCGGTAAAAAGAAATAAAGACGCACTCAACCAAAAAAGGGTTCTTGAATTAGACTCTAAACTATATCCGGTGACGAAGATCTGGAGCGATGAAAAGTGTGAAGTCACTCGTTTGTCAATTCGGAGCCAGAATGGTATTTCTGTTACAAGATTCATAGGTAGCTTATGAATTGTGCAAGTGCAATATATAGATAGATTTGAATCAGAGTTCGTTAGATTCAAAATAACGATTATTTTATAGTTATTATTGACATGTGGTGATATCCTCTTGAACCCACGAAAAACCCACCAGTAGAAGCGTATGACAAATTTTTAGTTTAGTTTAGTTGCGACTAATTATTCGCTTCTCAATGCGCACGGTTTTGGCAGTGGTTGTTTCATTAAACGCTAAAAGAAAAACAACTAAGTCTTGTAAATTCATTAAGACAGGGGGTGACCAGCCCAAACAATAAGTTGAATCAACCCAAGAAAACAGCCCAGAGAAGATACCAGCAACAAGTACAAGTAAGAACCAAATGTATCATCCACCTCAATCGTTCTCTCTCTCTCTCTCTCTCTCTCTCTCTCTCTCTCTCTCTCTCTCGCGTTTATATACCCAATATGTTAGAAGGGTATATCGTTGTATCGGTATTGCAGTCTTGGAGGACTATATAATTTTGTGCTCTTGAAATTACTGTGACTGTGGAGTCTAATGTTCGAAACAACCTCTACCACAGATGTCGCACGGGAAGGCTGTCACTGAAGATGTTGATGTGCCGGTGCTTTGTTGCCGGCCGCTTTCTTGTGTACCTCTTGGCTTCAGGGCGTTGCTCCAGGGTGACTTCAGACCTGAACAGTCCGCTACGGAGAGCTGCCGGCACGAAGGCGGTCCTGAGCCACATTTTCCAGCTGGAAAATTTGGCTCAGGACCGCCATGATTAGAAGGGTATATAACAATAATATAAAAAAACATCATTGACAGATCAAAGTGATACCCAGTTTCCGCTAGATCACCGAAGTTAAGTAACGATGAATCTGTTCAGTACTTTATTGGGAGAACTTTTGTTTTCAAATTTTGTTGACTGTTCTTTGAGCCACTTCTTCTCTACATATTTCTCACCAGATTTAGCACCTTCAGACCATCATCTCTTCAGCCCATGAAAGAGGGTTTGAGAGGCAAGTATTATTTCAGTGACGAGGAAGTGAAATCTGTTTTGAAGAAATGGCTCAAAGAACAGTCAACAGTATTTTACGGACAGGGATACATGCTCTCAGACGATGTTGGAACATTGCTATTGACAGAAACGGTGACTATGTGGGAACTAGAGATGTGATCCACAGAGGACCAGCTTCATTGTAATGCATGATACATATTCCTGTATGGTAATTATACCTGTCCTAAACAACATGACATTACTTTTTGACTCACGCTCGATTTACTCGAGTATGATGTGATCTCTGATATAATGAGACCCGTGTTTTATCAGGTAAAAAAATATTTAAACTCCGATAAAAGGCGATCCTTGATTGCCGCCATAGTTTAAGTTGTTTCTTAAAGAAACTAACATCTTGATGTGGAATATTTTAAAAAATCTTTAAAAATATAAAAGAGGCAAATAAGAAGAGTGACGTGCTTTCGTCTTTCTTCTGTTTCCTGAAATGTGCATATTGAATATATAAATATAGTCTCTCCTTTCGTCGTAACAGGCTGAGAAATATGTTTGTGGACATTTCTGTCTGTTTCTCTTTTAATCTGTTCACGATATTCAAATAAGTTTATTAAAATTTTAGTTTATATTTAAAGTTAAAATTAATTGAATTGAAAGTCAGAATTTGATTTGAATTTCCCAATCTTTTTATAGTGAAATGTCTGTGTTGTATTTAATGTGCCATTTTTGATGCACTACTTTTTGTAAAGAACGTGGAAAAATTACAGGTTCTTCTTAAGAATTAATTCACTGACAATTCTTATAACACTGCAAACATTTTGACAGAACAGCTAAAAGATAGAAAAAGATGGCTGGTTGGTTCTTTGGCTGGTTGGTTGGTTGGTTGGTTGGTTGGTTGAATTGGGTTTACGGCATGTCAAACATTTTTGGGTCATTTTTTGCCGAAAGACGTTTTCGTTTCATTCATTCTGATGAGTGCTCGCTTTGTTTCAACATATTTTTCTATTTAATCCCGGATTTCAAAAGCTGATTCTCAAAGGCAAGCTGCTTATCCCTCATTAGGAAACTTGTAAGAAATAAGAACGGAAAGATCTTCCTCCTCCTATTTTATTTTCTTTTGCCTTGTTTTTTGTTTGTTTTGTTTTACGGCATATCGACCTCGGTGGATCATTTAATGTCGACTAAGTTTTGAAATAAATTCATTGTTAATGTATACTCTATATTTTTATAAACACATTTTTCTATTTAACCCATAGATCGGACCCTAACAGGTACTTCCACTCGGGGTTAGTGGACCTGAGAGCAATAGTGATGAAGGGGTGCTCCACATTCCCCAGATCTCCAGAACTTCCGATTATTAAGTGAACTAGTATTCAGTGAGAGAGTGAGACAGAGAGAGAGACAGAGAGAGAGACAGAGATTTTGAATCTCGGGAGTTTTATGCTTCCGTATTTAGTCTTGTGCTGTTTGCAGGTCGATAGAGAGAGAGAGAGATAAAGACAGAGACAGAGAGACAGAGAGAGATAGAGAGAGACAGAAAGAGAGATAGACAGACAGACACAGAGGGAAAGAGTGTGTGTGCGTGTGAGAGAGAGAGAGAGACACACACTGAGAGAAACAGAGAGAAACAGAGAGAGAGAGAGAGAGAGAGAGTGTGTGATTTCGAATCCCAGGAGTTTATGCTTCCGATTAAGTGAGCTAGTATTCAACACATATGACACTTTTAATTGTCGTGATTTCTTTATTATCCTATATGTATTTAGACTTGTGCTGTTTGCAGGTCGTTATTATTGAATCGTTCTTTCAACGGGCGTACTGTCGATCTTAATATATATATATATATATATATATATATATATATATATATTAATATATATATAAGTTTTGTTGAACTGTACAGACAATTCCTGTCGACAAATTTTTCGTTGATCATTCCAATTTTCGAGCCATCTTCTGGTGTCGGGGTGTAACTGGTATAACAGTCCACCAAAGGTTTCAAAACGAGCGCTTTCGGCAATACAATTTGCCATCCTCAGGTGGGAAACGATGGTATGATTTCGTGTTTCGTTTTTAACGAGAACGAGTAGTAGCAAGGAATTAGAAGTGGGAGGTAATAACCATTGGTAGTAGGAGGTTGTAGGAATGGTAGTGGTTCGAGCGAGCTTTGCAGTAGTGATTAAAAAAAACGAGACACGAAATCATACAATCATTTCCCATCTGAGGATGGCAAATTGTATTGCCGAAAGCGCTCGTTTTGAAACCTTTGGGGGACTGTTATACCAGTTACACCCCGACACCAGAAAGATGGCCCGAAAATTGGAACGGATCAACGAAAAACTTGTCCGACAGGAATTGTCTGTACAGTTCAACAAAACTTATATAAAAGAAAAAATGCTGCCAAAATACACTTATTTTAATATATATATATATATATATAATATATATATATATATATAATATATATATATATATATATATATATATATATATCGTATATTGAGGTTATCATAGATATAAATGGATGGAAGACTAAGGAGTGCTGATCACTATGATAACCCTCAATATACTATATAAATTTGCCTGTACCAAAGTTTATATATATATATAATATATATATATATATATATATATATATATATATATATATAATAAAAGCGTGTTGGTAGATCCTTGCGGAGAGAAAAAAACCAGCAGAAAGTTTGATTGTAAAAATATACTACCAAACATCAACCAGGAAGAAAAAAATTTTTGAAAAAAAGAAAAGACCAAGATATTCGTAACAACAAAAAATAATCTATTGGTACAGTATTTGGCCAAAAGAAAAAACAATTTATATGCATATATATGTATATAAGATATATATATATATATATTCATATAACCGCTAGGAGAAGCTAATCTGTAAAAAGTTATCGATACCTAAGTAGAGCCAAGTAATAAAGATTATCTACTGAGTCAGACGAACCTACTATTAGTTTCGCATAAAGCTCTTCAGGGCTAAAATCTATATAGATAGATAGATAGATAGATAGACAGAGAGACAGACAGAGAGACAGAGAGTGAGAGAGTGAGAGAGACAGACATAGATAGAGAGATAGAGAGATAGAGAGAGATTTCGGGTGTTTCATGCTTCCAATTATTAGATTAGCTAGTTTTCAACACGTATGATTTTTTTAATTGAACAAATATGTGTTCTGCGTTATACTGTTTTTGAGTTATGTGATCATAACCTGGATGCTTTATCTAATTATGTGGCTCAATCTGGGGCTAAATTGTTTACTTTCATGGCTGCGATTTAGCTACGAACGGCCATCTTTTATTTAGTAAATTAATCAAATCCTGGGGATGGTATTTTTCTTCCAGCAACAATTTACAATTTCCAAAACCCTCATTACAAGTATACGCCTTTTTTAGGATAGACAACGCTAACCGATTTTTATCGTGTTTTTCTTTATAATACAATATGTATTTATTCTTGTGCCGTTTGCAGGTTGTTGTTATTATTGAATAGTTCCTTCAACGGGCGCAGTGTCGATCTTATATAAACGAGGGGGAGTTTAAAAAGTAATGCCTTTTTGTTTAGGACAGGTATAATTACCAACACAAGGAACATGTATTATACAACAAAATAAAACTGGTCCTCTGTGAATCACCTTCATACTTCTCTACATAGTCACCGTTTCTCTCAATAGCAATGTTCCACCTTCGAATGAGAGTATGTATCCTTGCGCCGTAAAATTCTGTTGACTGTTCTTTGAGCCATTTCTTCAAAACAGATTTCACCTTCTCGTCACTGGAATAATGTTTGCCTCCAGACTATTACTCTTCGGCCGCCATAAAAGTGGGTTATAAATTTAGCGAGTATTTTCTTGCTTTTCTTTCCAATTTTATTTTTCAAATTGCTTTTTACGCACTAAACAGGACGTTGTTAAAAATAGAATACTTTATCAAAAATAAGACTAATTAATAAAACATTGGCAAATTTACTTTTAGAAAATAGAATGAAATAATTCAGTCTCTGGTAATTTTTCAGGTTGTTTTAAAATTCAATGCGACAGTCATAGATGATAGTTGGAGTAAGTCATGTTTGTTACAAGGAACAATTTGATGAATCATAAAATCATGGTAGAAAATCACACGATTCGCGTAGTGGCATACAAAAAAATTCGTTACGATCCAAAAGTTTCACGAGAAGAAAATGTGTCTCGTTTCAAGATAGAACGAATATTTATTGTAATGTTTCCGATTTTTGGTAAGTTAATATATAAACAGCACAGCGAAAACACGGCGAACCCTTCATTATGGGAAGGATTTGGTCTTTAGAATTGCGCCACCAAAGGATAATTTGAATATATATTATATATATTTAATATATATAGTATATATATATAATATATATATATATATATATATATATATACTTCTCTCGGTTTCTCTCTCTCTCTCTCTATATATATATATATTATATAAGAGTAACTATATATATATATATACGCTCTTCTCTCTCTCTCCTCTCTATATAAGTCATACTATATATATATAATATATATATATATATATTACTATATATATAATATATATAATATAAAGCTCTCTCTCTCTCTCTATAATATAATAATATTATATTATATATATATATATGTATCGCTCTCTCTCTTTCTCTCTCTCTCTCATCTCTCTCTCTTCCTCTATAATAATATAACTATCATATATATAAATATATATATATATATATATATATATATATATATCACCGCTGTATTAGCAGGATGAGACACTAAGTCCAAATTTCTTAAGAGGAATTTAACAAGTTTTGAAAATATACTTTCCTGAAGGGTTTTAACCTAGGTTAACCTTGAAGGTATTACGCTAGAT
>CM042157.1:92012302-92052302 GCA_023376005.1 Doryteuthis pealeii | reverse complement strand
TATGTATGCATGGTATATATATGTATATATGTATGTATGTATATATATTAGGTACTGGCAAAATGAGTCTAAAATGTGTTTTTGACAAAGTGACTTTAGCCCCTCTACAGAGAATAATTTACCAAAAATCAGGGAATTATCGGATTTTAATGAAATTTTCAGCGTTTATTTATCAATGAATGATCTTTATAATGCATTATTTATTTTATTTCAAAACTTTCTCATTTTTTTCTGGTCACTTATTTTAGACCCCCCCTTCCCTTACGTTGGGGGCGTAAATTCTTTTTCAAGTTGGTCTTATATTTGTCTAATTACAGTATACATAAAAAGATAAAAGACCGAACATATGAATAGAAACAGAAAAAAAAATTTACGGTGGCTTTTCTATGAGAATATAAGTACCGACAAGTGAAAAATAAAATATCGAAATTGACCAAAACAAATCGTTTTTAATCTATTAAAATAAACTGCATATGTAATGATATTTTTCTTTTCTTTTTAATGATGGTTATTATGTTACTACTTGTCGATTTAGACAAAGTTTGACCTTAGATAATTGAATTAATTATTTTTTAATTCGCTATTATATTCGTAACAGACGACAAGTCTATATATATATATATATATATATATATATATATATACTAGAAAGAAACGTGACCCGTTGGGTCACCCATTGAGCCCGAGTTAGATTGTTGGAAAAATCACATGATAAAATGATTTCATTAATCTAAAGTTCACCCAAACTGTCCAAATAAGTTATTTAAACTGGAGTAAACATTTTCATTTGACCAAAGGAAAAAAAAACAAGGGAAGAGTCACTTAGTTAATTTCTAATTACAGGTAATTAAAATTTTAATCATGGATATTTATGACAATCTCTCGCCAACCTTACCCTATCATTCATTGCTCTCAGGACGTCCCCTGTACAGCATTCAGTGTCTACTCAGAGTTGGTCAATGTGTCTTTGCTCACATGTCCACACTGGCGTGCTGATTTCCATAGAAAAATGTCTCTTAAGAGTTTGTCCTAAATCCTCCAGCGTGTCTTGTTCATCTCACTCGGATGGTTTATGTGATAAGTGGCAAGTGGCTATACAGCTGCTTTCTCGTGGAGTGTTGCTTCCACAACTTGTTTAAAATTACATGCATTCTTGAGCAGTTCCCATCTAGCTTACTCTAGGCTAGGTTAGTGTCCAAGTGGTGCAATTGTACAGTAGCAACAATACAACTATGGCTTGGAAGAAAACCTTTTTCACTTAAAGGGTGGGGGTGGGGGAGTCAACGTTTGCTCATTTGAATGAAATTCCGTAATTTTTTAAATATCTAGAAAAACTCAGTAACTACCTTTATTCAACATGAAATATTTTAAATTGAATATTTATCTAATCTATTGAGAAAAAAAGCAGGCTTAATAATCATGTTCTCATTTATTTACAGCAGACTATTAAAAAAATTACTGGAAGCCAAATAATAATAAAATATCGGTTTCAGCTCTGATTTTTCTTAAAGATGATTGTGCTAGTTATTTAGGGTAATTAACTTAAACAGAAAAAACGCCTTTTGGGACGAATTTAATTGTCTAAAAGAATATTAAAAATATTAGATATTTAAATTTAATTTGCTTTTTTTTTTTTTTTTTTTTTTTTTTTTACTGGGGTCCATGATGTTACTACTTATCGACTAAAACAAAAATCTGACCTTAAATAATGAATTTAAATAATTTTGATTCGTTTTTAAATTGAAAAGCCAACATTTTGGTGCATATCGCATAAATGCGTTCTGGCCTCCTGGCCTAAAAAATAAACTAAGGGGTGCCTGCTCAAAATCCGACCCGTACTACTAATGAACTCCCTGTTTGAAGGCATTTTTCCCGAAAAGTTGATGCGATATGAAAGCGATATTTTACGCCTTAAGTCTTTTTACAAGTAAATGTACATATTTTACCTCCCCCTCTTTAAAATATTTTTGTCGGTTTGAAGGCGTTTTTATAGACAACTTTTTATGGGTTTTTTTTTTATCGACAAGCAAATGTATAAATCTTTTTAAAATCTTCATTTTTTCGATATTTTCATTTTTATTCAAAACATAAATTTTGCCGGGTTTCGCCAATAAGTTGATTTGAAATCATTCTTTTATTTAGATTAACAAAAAGCAAGTTTACTAATCATTAAATCAGACAGGTTTTCCGAATTTTTGTATATATATATATATATTACAAACGGTTGTTCGCATTTATTTACAGCAGACTACGGTAGAATATTTGGCTAGGAGCCTCACGGTTCCTGGCCGTCACCAGCTCAGGGATTTGTGTAGTAAAGTGAGGAGCCGATGGTAGGTGTGGCACTCGACCTATGACGCTAAGAAAACAATCTCCTTGGCCCAGCGTTAGTGAAAAGTGAATAGACTCCCTCCATGATCGGATGATACCGATTCAGGACACCGACGACTTTACTTTTAAAAAAATTACTGGACAAAAAGTCGCGTCAGCTACAATTTTTAAAAGTTTAGGGGTTTGGGGTTGGTGATTGAAAAATCATAGCTGTGTGAGCTATTTAAAAAAAAACAAAAAAAAACACCAGCGTGCTTCAATTAGGAATTAATACGGATATCATAGTCGCTGCAGAAACACCAAAAAAAAAAAAAAAAAAAAAAAAGGAATATTGAGGATAAGTCAATTTAATAAAAATTAAATACTTATAAATGTTCTTAAATGTATAAGTAAATGAGATTATTTGGAAGCATAGAATTGGATTTATTTTGCATTATAAACTGTATAAACAAAATAAATTAAAGAAATTATGAAAAGTGTATTGCGTTTCTTCCTTCAATATGGCGTAAACTAATCACGTGATATTTTGATCGTACCATAAAATAAAGTATTTTTAAAAATAAAAAATGGCCTGACATTTTTTAATTAAGATATAGAAGAATCTAAAGCTTCAGATTTTTATTTATGCTTGTTTAATATCTTGGTTTTAGTTAAAATAAATAAAAAAGCATATCTAAATATTGTTTTTTATTGTTGGAAAGGAATATATTAAAATAAAATGAAGACTTTAGCAGATTGAAGGCATTTTTATCGACAATTTTTTAAAGCCAGATTGCATCAAGTAAATGTAAATATTTTTGAAAATACCCCCCCTGAAATATTTCAAAGAAGGAGGAGGGTTAAAATATTTACATTTACTTGTCCAAAAAAGACAGGAGTGAGTAAAATATCGCATTAACTTTTCGGAAGCGCTGATTTTCTTTAGCAGGCACCATTCAGATGGGACTTCATTCCTAAGTGGGGTTGTTTTACAACGCCTAGATTTTTTAAGGCGGGAGGCATTTCTGAGAATAGCCCCAATATATTACATACCTCAAAATATAAAAGGGGGGGGGGCAAAGTTGAATGACATGAAAAAAAAAATCAGCAAGTTTTGAAATACAATAACTGATGCATTTAAAAATTCATTGATTAATCAAGATTGAAGATTTCATTAAAATCGGATAATTACCAGATTTTTGTTAATCTTTATTCAATCGGGTGGCGGTGGGTAGATGTGTTTTGTAAAAATAGGGAATTGCCATTTTTGCGTAGTATTAAATATATTACATGTTTAATGTGTAAAGACAAAAAGGGGAATATCGCATAAATACACCCTAAAACACTAAGCCGTACCTTCCGAAAAGTTCGATACATAAATGTAAATATTTTAACCCCACCAAATTTAAAATATTTTTAGCTGTTTTGAAGGTAACAAAAAGTAACCCACCCCCAGGTTTTTATCAATAAGTAAATGCAAATATTGTTTTTCCATTTTATTCAGAACAGTAAACAAAATCTAAGTAAATGACAGTTTCGAAAATTGTTTAATATATTTTATATTTTTAAAAAATCCAATAGAAAATATTTACTTGTCGAGAAAGTACGGGGGGTTAAAATATCACATTAACAACTCAGGAAAACACCTTGAAAGAAGAAAAAAAAAAAAAAAAAAAAAGAGTTGATTAGTATCATGGGCTGGATTTTCAGTGTTTGTTGTTTGTTTTTTTTAGGAAAAAAAAATGGACTCGAACAGAGCTAAAAAATTTTAACTACAGTGAAGTTATGAGTTAAACTCTTCAAAAATAAATTTTAGCCGATTAACACAGTAATAGCGAGCTACGAACACTTACCACAAAAAAAAAAAACAAAAGAAATTAAAAAAAAAGGAATTGAAAAAAAAAAGAAAAAGAAATTAAAAAAAAAAACGAAAAGAAATTAAAATAAAGAAATTTTTTTTAAAAATGCGGTTAGCCCAACCAAGACCTCTTTCTATACCGAGACGGGCCGCGTTACACCACCGGTCACAGCAAAAACATACCCTTTTTAATATCTACTGGTTTCTTGGAAGGGTGAGTCCAATACATGTCAATGGGGGTTACGACACCACCTGCTAGCCCCTAATCAATTTTAACATAGTTAAATGTCTCTAACACAATAACTCTCCGTTTTCACTCTCATTCTTACTCATACATAGAGAGGGTGAGAGTAATGCAGAGTGACAGAGAGGGATGGGTCAGCTGTTGACTTAATTGGTAATTACGACTAATTAAAATCAATTAAAGTTAATTTTTTCAAACAATAGGTAGTCCTGAAACCAAGGAATATTTCAGTATAAATTTTGTGTCAATAACATGAATAGAAAAAAATCCTTATGGAAGAGAAAGGTGTTTATCTCAGCTTTAGTATAATAATAGAATATATATATATATATATATATATATATATATATATATATATATATATTCTTGGCGTTGTGAAAAGAGTAAGTTTATTTTGAATATTAATTTAGCAAAAAAATAAACACGGATGTATAATCTCTGACTTGTTTAACGACAAAATAAAATTTCTAAGAAAGTAAAAAACTAAAGAATTCAAATCTGGTTTCTTAAAACCGGTATAACCAGTTGTATACGTCTATAGAATTGAATTAGGTTGAATTAACTTAGATTTTCGGCACAAATGACATACAATAATAACAAGCACTCCTTGAAAATATTCTGAATTTTTGTGACATCAGATAAAAGTAACATCATTATTTATGCCTTCACGTTGGAATATGCAAATTTAAGTATATAAAAATTAATTTACCTATATATATATATATATATATATATATATATATATATATATTGATGCTCACTGTGTGCTCTATATTTCAGATCTTATACCAAACCAAACAAACCATATCGGGGTACTATGTTGTGGGATAGTGGTTAGGAAGCTAGCTAAAACTCTGCACCAGTGTAGGCGACCCATTTTTCACCAACATTCTTAATAATTCAGATTCTATGATAACGCTAACTATTGAGTGCTAATAATAATAATAATAATAATAATAATAATTTCATATAATTACGCTCAAATCAGTACTGTTCATATAATTGTGCACAAATCAGTAATCAAGAAAGTAACAAATTGGAAAACACCAAGCCATGATGGTATACATGGATTCTGGTTCAAAAAATTACTTCTTTCCACAAAAGAAAGGCCCAGCAACTGAATAGATGTCTACAAGAAACAGAATTACCCGAATGGAAGACGAAAGGAATAACTACCCTAATCCAGAAAGACCCACAAAAAGGATACATCCCCAGCAATTATAGACCAATAACTTGTCTACCCATGATATGGAAAATATTGACTGCTGTTATAAAGGAAGAAATATACTTTTCACTCAATTGGCGGAAACTTTTCCCAAAATAACAAAAAGGATGACAGAAGGGAAAAAGAGGAACTCACGATTTACTGTATATAGAAAAATACATTCTTAAAGAAGTAAAAAATAAACGGAAAAATATTGCAATGGCCTGGATCGATTACAGAAAAGCCTATGACATGGTCCCACATACTTGCATTTTAAATGTTTAAAAATATACAAAATTTCCAACAACATCATAAATTTCATTGAAAAAGCCATGGAAAACTGGCGAGTTCAATTAAAAGTCGGAAAGCGATCCCTGGCAGAAGTAAAAATCCAAAGTGGTATCTTCCAAGGAGACTCTTTATCACCACTACTGTTCATTATAGCAATGATGCCTCTCAATCATATACTTAAAAAATTTACAGGGGGATACAAATTCACTAACGCACAAGAAAAGATAAACCACCTTATGTACATGGATGACATAAAAAAATGGAAAAAACGAAAAAGAATTAGAAACCCTGATACAAACTATTAGAATATATAACCAAGACAAAGGAATGGGATTTGGAATTGAAAAATGTGCTATGCTAGTAATGAAACAGGGTGAAAGAAAATTAATGAATGGAATACAACTGCCAAATCAGGACACTATAAAATCACTGATGAAAATGAAAGTTACAAATACTTACGAATTTTAGAAGCGGACAATATCAAGCAAACAGAAATGAAAGTAAAAGTTAAAAAAAAGAATATCTCATGAGAACTAGAAAACTTCTAGAAACCAAACTTAACAGCAGAAATCTTATCAAAGGAATTAATACCTGAGCCGTTCCCACTATAAGATACTCAGGACCATTCTTAAAATGGACAAAAGAAGAACTCAGATTGACCGAAAGACGAGAAAGTTAATGACCATGCACAAGGCTCTCCACCATAGAGACGATAGAGATAGATTATATGTGTCAGGAAAGGAAGGGGGAAGAGGTCTTGCCAACATAGAGGACTGCGTAGAAACCAGAATCCAACAACTTGAAGATTACACAAGAAAGAGCAAAGACAAATTACTTATGGCGGCCAACAATAGTAGAAGTGACAGATGGACAAACAGAAAAAACAACAAAGACTAGAAAACAAAAATGGGAAGAAAAATAATTATATGGACACTTCAAACGACAAATAGGAGAGGTTGCACATGAAAAGACTTGAACATGGTTAAGAAAAGGAAACCTCAAAAGAGAAACTGAATCATTAATAATTGCTGCACAAAATAATGCCATAAGGACAAACTATATCAAAGCGAAAATTGATAAGACCCAACAAAATAGTAAATGTAAGCTTTGCCGTAATAGAGATGAAACTGTAAACCATATACTCTGCGAAGGTAGCAAACTAGCACAACGGGAGTACAAGACTAGACACGACTGGGTTGGGAAGGTGATCCACTGGGAATTATGCAAAAGAATTAATTTTGACCATACAACAAAATGGTATATGCATAAACCAGAATCTGTGCTTAAGAACGAAACACATAAAATTCTCTGGGACTTTGAAATAAAAACGGATCACCTTATCCCAGCAAGAAGACCAGACCTAGTGTTGATAAACAAAAAGCAAAGAACTTGTCAACTGGTGGATTTTGCAGTTACAGCAGATCACAGGGTGAAGCTAAAGGAAATGAAAAAATGGACAAATATCTGGACCTTGCCAGAGAACTGAAAAAGTTATAGAATATGAAAGATAATGAATGATACCAATTGTAGTTGGTGCACTTGGAACGGTCCCAAAAGGATTGGAAAAGGGTTTGGAAAGTTTGGAAATCAGAGGAAGGATTGAAATCATTCAGAACACTGCGCTGCTGCAATCTGCCAGAATACCCAGAAGAGTCCTGGATACCCGAGGAGACTTGCTGTCACCCAGACTCCAGTGAAAGACCATCAGCTAATGCTGATGTGAAAACTCAAAAGGAATAAAATAATAATAATAATAATAATAATAATAATGTTCCTTAATAGTACGACCGGTATAATCTTGCAACCTCCTTTGGTTAATTGTGTGACAGTAGTCTTCCTGAGGAGGTCTCCAGTTGATTTTCCTTGCCGGTTCAGGAGCTTTTGTTGGTGCTGATGCTTGTTGTTTTTTGGGGGGGCAATAGCTCTTGAAGGGTTTCAGGAAGTGTTGGCCATTCAGGGAGGTTTCCTGATGTTCCGGCCACTGCTGGTTCGGGGAGTAGAGTCCTTGTTCTTCCCTTTCTTTTCCTTTTCCCCCTCGAGAGGGCTGTCTCCCCTGGCATGCTTAGTGTTATTTCTGGTTTTGGGGTGAGTGCAGCTGGACCAGCATCACACTCCCCCTCCCCTCTGGTCCAAGGACTGCTTCCGTTGACTGGAATTTTGAGGTGGGTTCTGCCTGGTCTGGGCCAGTTTCCTTCTCGGAGTTCTTCCCTTCTGGGCCGGATATGACCTCGACCTTTTCTTCGGCTGGTTTGGTGTCTACTTCCATTAAGGAGGTCAAATAGAAGGAGAAAAAAATAAACTAAAGAAGAACTTGCCCAATTAGGGCAAAGTTCTGAATAGAAAAAGCCCAAGAGGGGCTAAAAAGGGAGAAAAAAGGTATTAAAGTGTTTATTTTGGGGAGTTTTTTTTAAACATTGAAAATATTTTTTTAAATGTAATCCTGTATTTTTGAGTGATTTGAAACAATTTTATTTCATAATATTGACATTTTTTTTACTAGAATTCAGAAATCATGTTTACTAAAAACAAAATCCCGTATAGAAAATTATAAAAATCTGATATAATTATTCAGACTATTATATTTAGGTACTGCCAATTTTACCCTGTGAAATTTAACCCCCCACTATATTTAACACAATGAAACTTGCAGAAAAATTAATATTTTTTTGAAAAATTTTTTTTCCATTCGAAAGAAAAAAACATTAAATAAACTCCTGATGATTTAAAAAAAAATCTTTTCGGCTTACGGAAATAATGAAAATTATGATTGAAAAACAATGTTTTCATTTTTGCACTGTTAAATCAACTGAAATTTAACGTAGCTAAAAACAAGTTACGATAAAAGTTTTTTTTTTTTTTTAATTCTATGAAAAATCAATTAATTATCTGATTTTCACGAAAATTTCCATAAATGTTTACCATTGGATGTAAATACATCTGAAATAGTTTTTTCTAAAATATTTTAGGGGAAATATTTTTTTACGAGGTCTATCACCACCCCCTATTTTATTTTATGAGATAAAAAAATGACGCGTCAGAAAAATGTTGTACTTTTTTTCTATAAAGATAAGAGTCTGAATAACTATATCAGTGAAATTTTATAACGTATCGAGCTGTAGTTTTTTTTAGTAAAAATTAATGAAATCGGAAATAAATGTGCAAAAAATGTCATAATATTAATATTTGAAATTTTTTTTGCTTTTGTAATTGGTATGTACTATATACTATTAAAGTGTAAACTTTTTTTTTTTTCCTTAAGAAATCAATTTTTAAGAGATTTTCAATCTTTTGTGTGATTAAATATTTTTTATTTTCTGCGTGAAATAAATTAAAAAAAAATTTTCTGCGTCAAAAAATCGAATTTTTCATGGATATTTAAATATATGAATTTTAGAATTCAGGTGAACTAAAAATTTGGTCCGATCCGAGCTCGATTAATATTTTAAAAAGAATTTGTAATTTTTATTGTTGAATAGTAACGTGTGATTCTTAGAATATACGGAAGAGCAAAACTGACATATTTGTTTTGTTTTCATACAAAGAGACGAGACGCTACTCAGTTTGTTTTTCTTAGCGTAAAAAATTATTTTATTTAAATTTTCGACCAATTAGAATAAAAAGTAAGTATATATTGATTATTTTATCAGTTTTTCTCTTAGAAAAAATATTCAAATTTTCATTTCATTTTCAATTTTAAAAATTAATACTAAAACCGAAGACATTTTTTTAACTTCAATTTCACTGTGAAATTCTAATATTAAATTTTTTAAAGATTTTATTCATTTTAATAGTAAATTTTGGCTAAAAAAAGTATGTCCGTACAGTCAGCCATATGTAGATACATAATCGTAAGAGGGTAATAATAAGTATTTTTCTGTCTAAATTGCGGCCTGAAAATTACCCTTTCCTATGTAATACGGATAGGTTTATTTATTTTTTAAGATAATGATGGAATTTTTCCCAATCGGATAATTTGATCTTTGAATTAACTGTTTTTCTTTGTAACAACCCTGTACGATCTTTAATTGGGTTTTTTTACGAGATATTTGATAAACAAAGTTCGGAAATATTTATTTCCGTTTTATTCAAGATGGCCTAAGCTGATCCCGTGATCGAATTGGTGGTCCATAATTATCTTTATAAAAAAAAAAATTTTAAATCGTTTTTTATCTGTTTATTTTTTTTTTTTTTTTTCAGATTTCATCAAATATGATAATCGTAAAAAAATTCCCCTAACATATTCTAAGAAAAAATAAACTATTTTAAATATATTTTCATTTTTCATAGAATTTATTTAAAAAAAAACGGTAGTCAGTTGATTTAATGGTACGAACATGTGAACAACAGTAAACATTGTTTTCGTTCATAATTTTCATTATTTCCGTAAGCTGAATTATCGTATTGCAATATCTCTTTTTGCTTAAACTCAAGATAGTATTTTAAAAACATATTGTTTTAAAAAGTTTTCATTAGTTCACTAAAAAATGAAGACTTTTTTTTTACCATTAGTATTAATTACAAAACAACTCGTTTTATCATTTTTTTTATTTACATACAACCCTATACCGGTGAATTTTTTTTTTTTATTTACATTTAAAATCTTTTCTTTTTTTTAAATGTAACCATACATAAATTAAAGTGAATGTACAATTTAAGAATATGGACAAAGATTTGGTTTTACGTTAAAAGATTGTGCATCGGCGAAATGGACCAATAAACTACCCTGTGCCTCTTTGGAATAACTTGTTGTGAGTGTGGGAAGATGTGCAAGACTTTAGCTGGACTAAAAAGCCACATTCACGCAGCAATGGCAATACTCGAACACGAGTTTGCTGCCATCATGTATATATATATATATATATATATATATATATCTTACAAAGGAAGGAAAAACTCAACACCGTAATTCTATAATAAATTTATTTCGACCAAAATTGGGGCTATTTGAATTGCATAACTGAAAGATTTTACTTCTCAAAAAAAAAAAAAAAAAAAAAATAAATAAAAAGAAAATTTTTTTTACATTGTAAGACAGTCACCATGGTGACAGTAAGTCAAATGAATAAAAAGGATACTTTTCAAGTTCTGGTTTCTTAGGGGGGGGGATGGTAGTCAGACAAAATTAAACTATGATTAAACTATTGAATGAATCTGAACAAGTATACAGTAAGAATAAAACAAAAAATATATAAAAATAATAAATAATAAATAATAAAATATAAATAAAGAAATATATTTTTAAAAATATATTTAAGCCTTAAAATATATTAGATAATATAATGTTGTATTAATAAACTATTGATAAAAATGAAAATGAAAATAAAAATAAAAATGAAAATAAAAATAAAAAATAAAAAACTACACATATCTTACATGATCAACACATACACATATATACATATAGAGATATAGCTATATATACACCCATAAATGTACATACATAAATACACATATATATATATATATATATATATATATATATATATATATATATATATATATACATACACTGAAAAATTAAAAAAAATATGTATAAATAAATAAATAAATAAAAATGAAAAAAATATATGAAAAAAAAATAATAAAAGATAAAAAATATAAAATTCTTTTAAATATAATACTACACATCTACCCATACATATACATATATACATACAAATACACACACGCTAACATATATTTATACATATAAAAAAATTTATGATAAAAAAGAACAATTTAAAAGAAAAGTAAGAATAAAAATCAGGTTAAAATAAAAATAAAAATAAAAATAAAATTAAAATGAAATAAGTAGAATACATTAATATAAATTGGTTTGAAATAAATAAAATTAAAATCAGACTATTTATATACCTTTCAAAAAATAATATTATATTTATACTTATATTTAATGTATATTTATATTTCTACCATCCAGTTCATACTGCAATTTTACAACACCAGTGTCACTAGTATTACTATAATAATTATTATTATCATTGTTATTATTGTTATTATTATTATTATTACTATTATATATTATATCAAATTGCATTACATATAACCATAGTAAAATTGGCCTCTCATTAATATAATCATAACGCTAATGTTAAAATATTATGTCATTAATAAACAATTCAAACTCCACTAGTTTTAATATTGTAGTACATTACATGGGTTTAATAAATTATTACATATTATCCATATGCGTTAATATTGTATAGAGTCCCGTAACATCTTCATGGTCTTAATAAATTATCTTCTATATAAAAAACCAACTACATAAGGTATCAATTATATAAATAACATAAAAATATTGCATTTAAATCAATTACTGATTGATTGAACCCACAATGTATTGTAGGTATACTCTAAAATTAATATAAAATGTAGTATTAGAGTACTACACAAACCACTTCTAAAGAATATATTATCAGTTAGAAAAATATATATATATATATATATACATACACACACACATACTAGCTGAGGTACCCGGTCCATGACCGGAGTGAAATACTTTTAAAACCGCCAGATCTCAAGATTGTTAGAGAGGAAAATAATTTAGAAAATTCTCATTAAATTAAGAAATAAAGTCGCTAAGAAATCATACATTGCAATGTTTGTTTATTTTATTAAAATATTAAAATGTGTCCCTTTGTGGCCAAAGGATAAAAAAGCTAGTTCCACAGATCCATTACTATTGAATAGCGAGTTCTATTCTCGTTGGAAGCCCAACACTTGGGAACTTTAGTCACATCTAACCTGTGGGGGACGATTAGGGGAAATAAGGAATGCATCCCATTTCGGTGTAACGGTCGGCAAGTAGTTCTCAGATTCATTACTACTAAATGACGTTCAAGCCACACTGTATGCCCCATACCTGCAACCTTGTGTCACATCCTACCCATAGCGAACGTGTTGGGTAAATAATTATTGTGGTGCAATTGATATTTTTTTATTTTCGTTGTATTCCACCTTATTGTGACCTCGTGTCACATCCTAGACATGATGATAGTTTGGAAAAGAGCATCCTATCGGAGTGTAATGGTGAGCAAGATTCTCGCTGATCCATTTCTACTGAATAATGAATTTGATCCTTCCTTGATCCCCCATATTTTTTGATCGTGTGACACATCCTATCCATGGCGAACCGTTTGTGTAAGAAATAAGGATATCCCAACTATGTAATTGTTAGCAAGCTAGTCTCGCATATGCATTAATACTGAATGGCGAGGTCGATCCTCAGTGGACGCATTATACTTGCGACGTTATTTCACATTCTATTTGTGGCGAACGGGTTAGGTAGATTAAATATCTAAAATATCTTTTAAAATTTTACCCCAAACTGTAAGTGGTTTGAGCCAATTCTATTTTTCTGGTTGAGTTACAATATAAGAAAATATATTGGATTCATTTTTCTTTTTACGCAATAACATTCAGAATTGTACGTCAAATAAAAGGTATAGATTGATCGGAAAGATTTTCATGATTAATTCTTTTTTTTTATTTAGTTAGCAAAAATTCAAATTTTTATTTTCTTAAAACTACTAAAAACACTGTTCAATGTGGAATTGGAATAATAAAATCGTAGGTGTGAAGTTTTTTTTTCTCGTAAAGAATGGTGGGAAGTCCCACAAATCGATTCATTTTAATCATATCATTTAATCGGTAAAAATTAAAAATTAAATCTGTATTTTTCCTCATTATAAACAAAATTATATTTGAGATTTTATTTCTCAATGGTATTTTCTGAAGTCTAAGTTGACTCAGAAGATAAGATCCATACTGCTTAGTAACGAGTTTGATCCTCGCTGGATTCCCCAAACTTGCAATCTAGAGTCACATCCTGTGAACGGAATGGTTAAATACTTATTTGTTTCGTTAAATTTTTTTTTCAGCTAAAAGTTTTAATTTTTCAAATAAGCTTGTGCTAAACATTAATGTATTTTTAGTCCTCATATACATAAAAACTAAGAAAAAAAGAACTTAAAATAAAAAATGAAAAGCTAGGAATGTTAGAAAATTAAATTTTTTCGGATTACAATGTTTATTTGCATTTAAAATAATTCTATTTTTTTGTTCTTACCAAAATTGTTCTACAATTAGTACAAAATTATGATTTTCGAATAAACATCACATTTAAATTTCCCGTATGGAATCCTTGTAATATTTAAATATGCTGGCTATATTAATATTATACTTGATAGAATAGACTTTCAACTAAGATTTATAGAAATGTAAAGACAGGGTATTTTCCCAACTGGTTATCCACAGGTAAAACCTAGTGGATTGATTAATGGCGGAGTAGGGCTAAAAAAAAGGGGGGGGTAGGGCTAAAAAGGGGGGGGGGGTATGGCTAAAAAAGGCGGGGTCAGAGATTATACCAAGAAATACGTTTTGTACCTGAAGCCTTCCACTTATCAACAGATCTTTAATTGAATTATATCACTAAATCAGTAAAAGTCAAACACTAAATTTTATATGGTTCCTCATAAACATTAATGAATATGCGAGATTTTAATACAGAATGATTTCTCCTTTGAGTTAATAGTTATAATAGTTACGGTATAACGGGTAGCTTGCAGACCCATTACTACTGAATAGGATGTTTGATCCGTGATGGATGTCCCATATACACAAACTTGTTACCTATTCGTGGCAAACATGTTGGATAATTACTTAATTGCTTCAATAATTTTGTCAGCTAGATGTTTATATCAGTCAATAAATTTACCTTTTTTTGACTAAGCCATCAAGTTTCATAGCTATCAGCTTCGTATATCGATATCCTTCTCGAGCGCAAGTTTTTCATGGCAGACGAATGGACGGAAATATTCTATTAATTTTTAGACTCGACAACCATTTCTCTAGATTGACCATTAGTCTGTGCCATATTTACCTCCTTTGAAAGAAATATTTTTCATCTTTATCTTTTCAATGCATTTTCAAACAATGTTTGAAAAAAAAAAACGAGTAGAGAAAGACGATGCCTTTTATACTTATAATTATCACAGTATATAAAAGTCCACTCGATACTATCGAGTTACTCTCATATTCTATAGTATGGCACGAGCCCCCCTCCTTCCGGAAAAATTGTTTAGCTTGCAGTATTAATAAATTTCGATCCCGTAATAGTTTTTACAATCATGCAAAGTCGTTCAGAGTTTCGCCAGATTTCGGTTTTCCCGTAGCAAGTGAATGGCTCGCAAAATTCTCATTCTTGATAGAAATGGCGTCCAACCTAGTGCTAAAAAATCAATATATTTTGTCCAAAGAAATAAATCCTTATTCTTGATATTTCTTAGTTCTCCAAAAATTCTTTTTACAGTCAGTACTACATTACAAAACCGAAATTTTCGAAAAAGGATTAAAAATTTACCCATGACATGTGTTATATTTTAACATAGCGGGTGTAATGATATTGTACATGTCTAAATTGGCTTACGGCAACTGAAGACAGACTTAGTATTTACCTAAACTGTTAACCACTGGTAGGATGTGTACCAAGTATAGAGCATCCAACAATGATCAAACTCGGTATTCAATTGTAAAGGATCTTCGACTGTGTATTTGACTATCCATCAAGCCATATTTAACAATCTAGTTTAATGTGGATGAGCTGCAAGTGTTGCCGGGCGAGATGGTGCCCTGGAATCAAGCGAGAAACTTTTGCGGCTTCTTGATCCAGAATAATAAGGTTTTGTATTTTCCCAGTACCCCACTCGTACCGGGTCAGGCACAGAGGCCCTATTAACGTGGGATCCACCCACAAACGGAAGTTCATGGGATGTCGAGTGAAAAATTGCGTGTATCCCGTCGGCATTCCCCCTCAAGGGGGGCGCCTCAGGCACTGGGCAATAAACCCAGCCCTGTCTCCCTAAGTGCAATGAGACAGGTGCTGCCTGGAGGGGCGGCCCTCTGGGATCGACGCTATTAATTTAACACCTTCCCGATCCAGAGGCCGAAGCTCACTGGACCCCTGTCCCGAAGGACGGGATGGAAATGCCTGGTATTTACATGTGGCCCACTTTCACACGATATGGCACAAGGCCGTTTTATGTGGGCACCACCCACAAGCCGAGACTCATGGGGTGGTAGGTAGAAAAATTGCGTCGATCCCGTCGGCATTCCCCTCAAGGGGGCGCCTCAGGCGCTGGGCAATAAACCCAGCCCTGTCTCCCTAAGTGCAATGAGACAGGTGCTGCCTGGAGGGACGGCCCTCTGGGATCGACGCTATTAATTTAACACCTTCCCGATCCAGAGGCCGAAGCTCACTGGACCCCCGTCCCGAAGGACGGGATGGAAATGCCTTAAACTGAGGGCGGCATACGGCTAACTATATTAACCTGGATACGTTCAATTATAGGGTGGATAGGTTGTACTACAGTGAGTCTTTTTCTACTTTCTTTTGAAGAATTATGAAGAGTTCCACAAATCTTTTGATTTTCGTTTAATTAATTAATTATCTCAATTAGCAAAAATCAATAATTAAATTTTGTGTTTTTTTTTAGTTAGACAGATTATTACAGCATGTGCAAGATTTTAAATCAGAATGACTTATATTATCAGAGTTTTAGGTCGACACGTACATACCGTGGGACTCTATATATATATATATATATATATATATATATATATATATATATATATATATAGATAGATAGATAGATAGATAGATTAGACCTTTAAAAAGACCCACTAAGATTCATTATTAAAAAAATTGTATATATTTTACAATAGAAAGGGGGGGGGCAAAAGCGAAATAAACGAGTAGCTAGCTAACTAGTTTCGATCCTCGCTCAACAGAGCTAAATATCGAGGATAATAAGATTAAAACGAGTAAATGGGACAAGAAAGACAAAGAAAGAGTCAAAGAAAAGAACAATTTCTTTTCTCCTAAAACGGGAGGAAAATGAGTCGACGGATTCATAAGATTCAAACAGTATTATTACAGTCGAAATAGAAAAATAAAAGACGGAAGTTGTGAATAGAAAAAATAAATTCATGGGGAATATTCTATAAGAAAATAAGTACCGAAAATCGGAAAATAAAATCTAAAAAATAAAAAAATAAATAATAAATAAAAAGTTTTCGGGGGATTTCTTTTCTACTCGTTTCGATAATTATTTAATTGGCTATTATCTAATAAATTAAAAAATTATACATCGATATTTGTTCTGCTTAAAAGTGAGGGTGCCTAAATTTTAAATAGAGTTTTTCTTCAAAACTTATACTTTGTTTGACTAAAATAATGTTTGTATTAAATAGATATTTATTTCTAGAATCTAAAGATATAACATTTTAAACTTAACATCAGAATATTTATATTTTAAATGAATTTTATATATAATTTTCATAGCAAAAATACTTGATTAATGTTTTGAAATAGAATAACTGATGCATCATAAAATTCATTAATTGATTAATCAATACTGAAAATTTTCATTTAAATCGGATAATTACCTGATTTTTGGTATTTTTTTTATAAATCGCTAATGTTACATTAAAGTTGTAAACACGTCATTTATAAAGATCGTTTATGGCCGAACGCGATCGAAATTGAGCGAAAAAAATGTTTTAAATGTATTAAAAATAAATTGTAAATGTAATGATATTTTTCTTTTTTTAATGATGGTCATTATGTTACTACTTATCGTTTTAGACAAAAGTTTGACATTAAATAATAGATTTAATTAATTTTAATTCGTTTTTAAAAAAAAGTAGCAGATGAATTTTGAGTATATTTAATTTTAGCTGTCGATACTCCTACTAGCCATGCTATGTTATCGACTGTTCGGCCCCGCCTCTGTGGGGCCCCTGGACTCGATATTTAGGTGAAAGAAGAAAATTCGATTATCGTATCCCACTAGATTATTTGTAAGAGTTAACGTACACGTGACGAAACACGGTGTCTGACAGTCGGGATATATATCATTACATAAGAATTTTTTTTAGGGCAGATTTTATGCATGAATGAAATAAAATAAAAACAGTCAATTCTTTGAATTCTTTTAAACATCCGTCCTTTCGTCTTTCACGCAACACTAGACAAGAAGTATACACACACACACACACACACATATATATATATATATATATATACTAGAAAAGACGTGACCCGTTGGGTCACCAATTGAGCTCAACATAAATTGTTGAAATAAATCACAGGATAATATTATTTTTTCAATTTAAAAGTTATGAGATTAAAATGGTTGTTGATGAGCAATCTGGCATTTTGTAAAAAAAATCTGTATTTTACAAAACAAATTTACCCCCCTCTCCGCTTTTAAAAAAATCTACCAAATTTTAATGAAATGTTCAGTATTGATTGATCCACGAATACTTTTTATAATGCATCAGTTATTTTATTTCAAAACTTTCTGATTTTTTTCAGCTCACTTAACTTTGAACCCCTCCCTTTATTTTTCGGGTGCAAAATATCGGTGGGGTTATATATGATTGATACTAATTTTTGCATAAATATGAAGACCAAAGGTGTGAATAGAAGAAAAAAAAATTTAACGATACTACTCTGGTAGAAAATAAGTATCATAAATCGGATAATAAAATGAAAATAAAAACTAAAAAAATAATTTTGGAGATTTTTTACTCATTTTGATAATTATTTAATTGTCTATCATCTTATACAAGAAAAATTATACATCAATATTTGTTCTGTTTAAAGGGGGTGCTAAATTTTCAATAGAGTTTTTGACAAAAAAATTATTAGAGATTGATACTAAAGTAAGGTAGTTATTAAAGAAATATGTTTTTAGAACCTGAGAATATCACATTTTAAACTTAACATCATGATTTCCTATATTTTAAATGAATTTTATATATTAATTTATTATAGCAGAAATACATAATTAGATCAGGAAGTTTTGAAATAAAATAACTGATACATTATAAAGAATTTAATTTTTCGATTCTCAGCTTCTTTTTTATCGTTAAGAACTGGATTTGAATTGTCATGTACAAAAAATTCAAAAGAAATAAATTACAATGTATTTCTAACTCATCAAGCAATTAAAAACTGAATTTAAAATTGTCCCCAAATACTATTATTTTCAAACTTTCAGTGAAACTTTTCGTAGAAAATTATATTTATTGATAAAAACCTGGGGGTGGGTTACTTTTTGTCACCTTCAAAACGCTAAAAATATTTTAAATTTGGTGGGGTTAAAATATTTACATTTATGTATCGAACTTTTCGGAAGGTACGGCTTAGTGTTTTAGGGTGTATTTATGCGATATTCCCCTTTTTGTCTTTACACATTAAACATGTATATATTTATAATACTACGCAAAAATGGCAATTCCCTATTTTTACAAAACACATCTACCCACCGCCACCGATTGAATAAAGATTAACAAAAATCTGGTAATTATCCGATTTTAATGAAATCTTCAATCTTGATTAATCAATGAATTTTTAAATGCATCAGTTATTGTATTTCAAAACTTGCTGATTTTTTTCATGTCATTCAACTTTGCCCCCCCCCTTTTTATTTTTTGAGGTATGTAATATATTGGGGCTATTCTCAGAAATGCTCCCGCCTTTAAAAAAATCTAGGCGTTGGTAAAAAACCCCATTTAGGAATGAAGTCCCATCTGAAGTGGTGCCTGTAAAAAAATCAGCGCTTCCGAAAAGTTATGGATATTTTACTCACTCCGTCTTTTTTGGACAAGTAAATGTAAATATTTTAACCCTCCTCCTCCTTTGAAATATTTCAGGGGGGTATTTTCAAAAATATTTACATTTACTTGATACAATCTGGCTCTAAAAAATTGTCGATAAAAATGCTTCAATCTGCTAAGTCTTCATTTTAATATATTCCTTTCCAACAAATAAAAAAACAATATTTAGATTTGCTTTTTTTTATTTTAACTAAAACCAAGATATTAAACAAGCATAAATAAAAATCTGAAGCTTTAGATTCTTCTAAATCTTAATTAAAAAATGTCAGGCCATTTTTATTTTTAAAAATACTTTATTTTATGGTACGATCAAAATATCACGTGATTAGTTTACGCCATATTGAAGGAAGAAACGCAATACACTTTTCATAATTTCTTTAATTTATTTTGTTTATACAGTTTATAATGCAAAATAAATCCAATTCTATGCTTCCAAATAATCTCATTACTTATACATTTAAGAACATTTATAAGTATTTAATTTTTATTAAATTGACTTATCCTCAATATTCCTTTTTTTTGGTGTTTCTGCAGCGACTATGATATCCGTATTAATTCCTAATTGAAGCACGCTGGTGTTTTTTTTTTTTTTTAATAGCTCACACAGCTATGATTTTTCAATCACCAACCCCAAACCCCTAAACTTTAAAAAAATTGTAGCTGACGCGACGTTTTGTCCAGTATTTTTTTTTAAAAGTAAAGTCGTCGGTGTCCTGAATCGGTATCATCCGATCATGGAGGGAGTCTATTCACTTTTCACTAACGCTACCAAGGAGATTGTTTTCTTAGCGTCATAGGTCGAGTGCCACACCTACCATCGGCTCCTCACTTTACTACACAAATCCCTGAGCTGGTGACGGCCAGGAACCGTGAGGCTCCTAGCCAAATATTCTACCGTAGCCTGCTGTAAATAAATGCGAACAACGTTTGTAAAATATATATATATATATACAAAATTCGGAAAACCTGTCTGATTTAATGATTAGTAAACTTGCTTTTTGTTAATCTAAATAAAAGAATGATTTCAAATCAACTTATTGGCGAAACCCGGCAAAATTTATGTTTTGAATAAAAATGAAAATCCGAAAAAATGAAGATTTTAAAAAGATTTATACATTGCTTGTCGATAAAAAAACCCATAAAAAGTTGTCTATAAAAACGCCTTCAAACCGACAAAAATATTTTAAAGAGGGGAGGTAAAATATGTACATTTACTTGAAAAAGACTTAGGCGTAAAATATCGCTTTATATCGCATCAACTTTTCGGGAAAAATGCCTTCAAACAGGGAGTTCATTAGTAGTACGGGTCGGATTTTGAGCAGGCACCCCTTAGTTTATTTTTTTAGGCCAGGAGGCCAGAACGCATTTATGCGATATGCACCAAAATGTTGGCTTTTCAATTTAAAAACGAATCAAAATTATTTAAATTCATTATTTAAGGTCAGATTTTTGTTTTATTCGATAATGAGTAATATCATGGACCCCAGTAAAAAAAAAAAAGAAGCAAATTAAATTTAAATCTAATATTTTTATATTCTTTAGACAATTAATTCGTCCCAAAAGGCGTTTTTTTCTGTTTAAGTTAATTACCCTAAAAAACTAGCACAATCATCTTTAAGAAAAATCAGAGCTGAAACCGATATTTTTTATTATTTGGCTTCCAGTAATTTTTTTATATGTCTGCTGTAAATAAATGAGAACATGATTATTAAGCCTCTTTTTTTCTCAATAGATTAGATAAATATTCAATTTAAAATATTTCATGTTGAATAAAGGTAGTTTGAGTTTTTCTAGATATTTAAAAAATTACGGATTTCATTCAAATGAGCAAACGTTGACCCCCCCCCCTTTAAGTGAAAAAGGTTTTCTTCCAAGCATAGTTGTATTGTTGCTACTGTACAATTGCACTTTGGACACTAACCTAGCCTAGAGTAAGCTAGATGGGAACTGCTCAAGAATGCATGTATTTTAAACAAGTTGTGGAAGCAACACTCCACGAGAAAGCAGCTGTATAGCCACTTGCCACTTATCACATAAACCATCCGAGGAGATGAACAAGACAGCTGGAGATTTAGGACAAACTCTTAAGAGAACTTTTTTCTATGGAAATCAGCACGCCAGTGTGGACATGTGAGCAAAGACACTTGACCAACTCTGAGTAGACACTGAATGCTGTACAGGGGACGTCCTGAGAGCAATGAATGATAGGGTAAGGTTGGCGAGAGATTGTCATAAATATCCATGATTAAAATTTTAATTACCTGTAATTAGAAATTAACTAAGTGACTCTTCCCTTGTTTTTTTTTCCTTTGGTCAAATGAAAATGTTTACTCCAGTTTAAATAACTTATTTGGACAGTTTGGGGAACTTTAGTAAATGAAATCATTTTATCATGTGATTTTTCCATCAATCTAACTCGGGTCAATGGGTGACCCAACGGGTCACGTTTCTTTCTAGTATATATATATAAAGGAGAGATTTGGTATGTACATGTCGACGTATAACTCCAAAACGGAAGGTCACTAAGATTCAAAATCTTGCATACACATTGATATCATTCTAACTAAGAAACAGTCCAAATTGGCTTATTGATTTTTACTGATTAAGGGATATAATAATTAATCAATCAAAATCAAACGATTTTTCGAAAGCTATAGCATAGCTGATGCTGCTTGGTGTATCAGCAGAAGCTTGCCTGCTGGTTTTTTCAGCTACCCGAAGAAAAACAAGAAAGAAAGAAAGAATATCAGCTTCCAGGCATTGAAAATGTTAGATACAACTATGACTAAATTTTAACGTAAAATAACATTCGTTTTTTTGTCCAAATCTTTAAAATATTTATTTTATAATCTTTCTAAATTTTAATTTGTATTCATTGAATTATTTTTATAGCGTGTTAAAATATTTTGCTTTTGATAGCCGATTATACGAACTAAAATCATACTTCGTATGTTTTTGAGAATAACTTTTATTGTACAACGTACACATTTCTTGAGTTTAAGCAGGGAACGAGAAAATTTTTACTACACGAGCCAAATTTTGGCCCGTTTACCAAAATTATTCTCCTTCCCCAATGATACCTGCATCGGAAAAATAAAGTGATGGGGTAAATTTATAGACTCTGGAGCCTTCACGAACTCTGGAACATTTTTGTAATCGGGAGCCATCACGGAACTTTGAACTGGAGGGGACATCGGCCGAAACGTTGTAGAGATAACAATAAAGACGAGGACAATAGTCCGAATAATCCAAATCCATATGATGCCTCATCTAAAAAAAAAACAACAACATCAGAGAAATAGCATAAGAAAACTGTTGTGATTGAATTTCTGAAACAGAAAAATTGAAAATCCACAAAAAGGGTTTATTATTTATTGTAGAGGAATAAAAGTCATATGGAAATCCGATCTGACTGCAAGCTAAAGCGACAATTCTTCCGGCTGTACTGCTGTATGGCTGCACCAGCTGGACCCTAACAAAGCGCCTTGAGAATAAGCTAGATGGGACCTGCACAAGAATGTTGCGAGCAGTCCTGAACAAGTCGTGGAAGCAGCACCCCACAAAGAAGCAACTATATGGTCACCTGCCCCCCATCTAACAAACCATACGAATGAAACGGACTAGACATGCAGGACACTGCTGAAGAAGCGGGGACGATCTCATAAGCGACGTTCTCCTGTGGAGGCCAACACATGTACATGCTAACGTAGGACGCCCACTAAGGACCTACATTGACCATCTATGCGAGGATTCAGGATGCTGCACGGAGGACCTCCCAGGGCAATGAACAATAAGGAAGGTTGGCGGGAGATAGTCATGGATACCCGTGCTGCTTGCGCGACATGATGATGATGATGAAAAGTAATAGTCAACATGCAGTTCTCCATAGTATAACTAGCTACTCGACTAGTAGTGACTCGACTACGAATAAAGTCGTCGGGGTGGCCTAAAATCAGTATCAGCCAGACAGCGAGGGAGTCTATTCCCTTTTCACTAGCACTAGACCAAGGAGATTGTTTTGGCGTCTGATCCAATTATGATCTAATCTAATCTGATCCAATTCTGATCTAATTATTAAATAACTGAGAAAAATATTTTTTGTACCCCCCCCTCCAAATTTATATGACGAATTTTCTTTTTTTAAGTAAAATTTAAAGTCGCCAATTAAATTTTTTTCCATAGAGCTTAATCGGCGACATATCTGATGTTTAAAAAGATTCCAAAAATATACATTCCCGTGAAACTGAACTTTTGAAAAATAATCCGTCAAAAAATAATTTCTCGAATCCAATTGATAGCTAAAAAAATTCACTTGTAGATTTTCGATGAGATTTTTTAAGTTGAAATATGATGAAGGCAACAAACTTGACAAAACTGGTTTTGCAAGTCCCATTGTATGAGAGTGAAACTACCTTGACACAAATTCAGACAATGCAGACGTATGTAAACAAGCAGATGCGCGCGTGCACACACACACACACACACACACACACACACACATATATATATATATATATATATATATAATCATACATATATATACTAGCATGAATATTTAATTTTCATTTAAATCTCTCTCTATATATATACATATATCTTTCTATTATTATACTAAAGCTGAGATAAACACCTTTCTCTTCCATAAGGATTTTTTTCTATTCATGTTATTGACAAAATTTATACTGAAATATTCCTTGGTTTCAGGACTAACTATTGTTTGAAAAAAAAATTAACTTTAATTGATTTTAATTAGTCGTAATTACCAATTAAGTCAACAGCTGACCCGTCCCTCTCTGTCACTCTGCATTACTCTCACCCTCTCTATGTATGAGTAAGAATGAGAGTGAAAACGGAGAGTTATTGTGTTAGAGACAATTAACTATGTTAAAATTGATTAGGGGCTAGCAGGTGGTGTCGTAATCCCCATTGACATGTATTGGACTCACCCTTCCAAGAAACCAGTAGATATAAAAAAGGGTATGTTTTTGCTGTCGGGGAACGGTGGTGTAACGCGGCCCGTCTCGGTATAGAAAGAGGTCTTGGTCGGGCTAACCGCATTTTTTTTTTTCTTTATTTTAATTTCTTTTCGTTTTTTTTTTTCAATTCCTTTTGTTTTTTAATTTCTTTTGTTTTTTTGTGGTAAGTGTTCGTAGCTCGCTATTACTGTGTTAATCGGGCTAAAATTTATTTTTGAAGAGTTTAACTCATAACTTCACTGTAGTTAAATTTTTTTTTAGCTCTGTTCGAGTCCATTTTTTTCCTAAAAAAACAAACAACAAACACTGAAAATCCAGCCCATGATACTAATCAACTCTTTTCTTTCAAGGTGTTTTCCTGAGTGGTTAATGTGATATTTTAACCCCCCGTACTTTCTCGACAAGTAAATATTTTCTATTGGATTTTTTTTAAAATAAAATATATTAAACAATTTTCGAAACTCTGTCATTTACTTAGATTTTGTTTACTGTTCTGAATAAAATGGAAAAACAATATTTGCATTTACTTATTGATAAAAACCTGGGGGTGGGTTACTTTTTGTCACCTTCAAAACAGCTAAAAATATTTTAAATTTGGTGGGGTTAAAATATTTACATTTATGTATCGAACTTTTCGGAAGGTACGGCTTAGTGTTTTAGGGTGTATTTATGCGATATTCCCCTTTTTGTCTTTACACATTAAACATGTAATATATTTAATACTACGCAAAAATGGCAATTCCCTATTTTTACAAAACACATCTACCCACCGCCACCCGATTGAATAAAGATTAACAAAAATCTGGTAATTATCCGATTTTAATGAAATCTTCAATCTTGATTAATCAATGAATTTTTAAATGCATCAGTTATTGTATTTCAAAACTTGCTGATTTTTTTTCATGTCATTCAACTTTGCCCCCCCCCCTTTTATATTTTGAGGTATGTAATATATTGGGGCTATTCTCAGAAATGCCTCCCGCCTTTAAAAAAAATCTAGGCGTTGGTAAAATAACCCCACTTAGGAATGAAGTCCCATCTGAAGTGGTGCCTGATGAAAAAAATCAGCGCTTCCGAAAAGTTAATGCGATATTTTACTCACTCCTGTCTTTTTTGGACAAGTAAATGTAAATATTTTAACCCTCCTCCTCTTTGAAATATTTCGGGGGGGTATTTTCAAAAATATTTACATTTACTTGATACAAATCTGGCTCTAAAAAATTGTCGATAAAAATGCCTTCAATCTGCTGAAGTCTTCATTTTAATATATTCCTTTCCAACAAATAAAAAACAATATTTAGATATGCTTTTTTTTATTTTAACTAAAACCAAGATATTAAACAAGCATAAATAAAAATCTGAAGCTTTAGATTCTTCTATATCTTAATTAAAAAATGTCAGGCCATTTTTTAATTTTTAAAAATACTTTATTTTATGGTACGATCAAAATATCACGTGATTAGTTTACGCCATATTGAAGGAAGAAACGCAATACACTTTTCATAATTTCTTTAATTTATTTTGTTTATACAGTTTATAATGCAAAATAAATCCAATTCTATGCTTCCAAATAATCTCATTACTTATACATTTAAGAACATTTATAAGTATTTAATTTTTATTAAATTGACTTATCCTCAATATTCCTTTTTTTGGTGTTTCTGCAGCGACTATGATATCCGTATTAATTCCTAATTGAAGCACGCTGGTGTTTTTTTTTCTTTTTTAATAGCTCACACAGCTATGATTTTTCAATCACCAACCCCAAACCCCTAAACTTTAAAAAAATTGTAGCTGACGCGACGTTTTGTCCAGTAATTTTTTTAAAAGTAAAGTCGTCGGTGTCCTGAATCGGTATCATCCGATCATGGAGGGAGTCTATTCACTTTTCACTAACGCTAGACCAAGGAGATTGTTTTCTTAGCGTCATAGGTCGAGTGCCACACCTACCATCGGCTCCTCACTTTACTACACAAATCCCTGAGCTGGTGACGGCCAGGAACCGTGAGGCTCCTAGCCAAATATTCTACCGTAGCCTGCTGTAAATAAATGCGAACAACCGTTTGTAAAAATATATATATATATATATACAAAAATTCGGAAAACCTGTCTGATTTAATGATTAGTAAACTTGCTTTTTGTTAATCTAAATAAAAGAATGATTTCAAATCAACTTATTGGCGAAACCCGGCAAAATTTATGTTTTGAATAAAAATGAAAATATCGAAAAAATGAAGATTTTAAAAAGATTTATACATTTGCTTGTCGATAAAAAAAACCCATAAAAAGTTGTCTATAAAAACGCCTTCAAACCGACAAAAATATTTTAAAGAGGGGGAGGTAAAATATGTACATTTACTTGCAAAAAGACTTAAGGCGTAAAATATCGCTTTTATATCGCATCAACTTTTCGGGAAAAATGCCTTCAAACAGGGAGTTCATTAGTAGTACGGGTCGGATTTTGAGCAGGCACCCCTTAGTTTATTTTTTTAGGCCAGGAGGCCAGAACGCATTTATGCGATATGCACCAAAATGTTGGCTTTTCAATTTAAAAACGAATCAAAATTATTTAAATTCATTATTTAAGGTCAGATTTTTGTTTATTCGATAATGAGTAATATCATGGACCCCAGTAAAAAAAAAAAAAAGCAAATTAAATTTAAATATCTAATATTTTTGATATTCTTTTAGACAATTAAATTCGTCCCAAAAGGCGTTTTTTTCTGTTTAAGTTAATTACCCTAAAAAACTAGCACAATCATCTTTAAGAAAAATCAGAGCTGAAACCGATATTTTTTATTATTTGGCTTCCAGTAATTTTTTTTTATAGTCTGCTGTAAATAAATGAGAACATGATTATTAAGCCTACTTTTTTTCTCAATAGATTAGATAAATATTCAATTTAAAATATTTCATGTTGAATAAAGGTAGTTACTGAGTTTTTCTAGATATTTAAAAAATTACGGAATTTCATTCAAATGAGCAAACGTTGACCCCCCCCCTTTAAGTGAAAAAGGTTTTCTTCCAAGCCATAGTTGTATTGTTGCTACTGTACAATTGCACCACTTGGACACTAACCTAGCCTAGAGTAAGCTAGATGGGAACTGCTCAAGAATGCATGTAATTTTAAACAAGTTGTGGAAGCAACACTCCACGAGAAAGCAGCTGTATAGCCACTTGCCACTTATCACATAAACCATCCGAGTGAGATGAACAAGACATGCTGGAGGATTTAGGACAAACTCTTAAGAGACATTTTTCTATGGAAATCAGCACGCCAGTGTGGACATGTGAGCAAAGACACATTGACCAACTCTGAGTAGACACTGAATGCTGTACAGGGGACGTCCTGAGAGCAATGAATGATAGGGTAAGGTTGGCGAGAGATTGTCATAAATATCCATGATTAAAATTTTAATTACCTGTAATTAGAAATTAACTAAGTGACTCTTCCCTTGTTTTTTTTCCTTTGGTCAAATGAAAATGTTTACTCCAGTTTAAATAACTTATTTGGACAGTTTGGGTGAACTTTAGATTAATGAAATCATTTTATCATGTGATTTTTCCAACAATCTAACTCGGGGTCAATGGGTGACCCAACGGGTCACGTTTCTTTCTAGTATATATATATAAGGAGAGAATTTGGTATGTACATGTCGACGTATAACTCCAAAACGGAAGGTCACTAAGATTCAAAATCTTGCATACACATTGATATCATTCTAACTAAGAAACAGTCCAAATTGGCTTATTGATTTTTACTGATTAAGGGATATAATTAATTAATCAATCAAAAATCAAACGATTTTTCGAAAGCTATAGCATAGCTGATGCTGCTTGGTGTATCAGCAGAAGCTTGCCTGCTGGTTTTTTCAGCTACCCGAAGAAAAACAAGAAAGAAAGAAAGAATATCAGCTTCCAGGCATTGAAAATGTTAGATACAACTATGACTAAATTTTAACGTAAAATAACATTCGTTTTTTTGTCCAAATCTTTAAAATATTTATTTTATAATCTTTCTAAATATTTAATTTGTATTCATTGAATTATTTTTATAGCGTGTTAAAATATTTTGCTTTTGATAGCCGATTATACGAACTAAAATCATACTTCGTATGTTTTTGAGAATAACTTTTATTGTACAACGTACACTATCTTGAGTTTAAGCAAAAATAAATATTGCAATACGAAGAATTTAATTTTTCGATTTTCAGCTTCTTTTTTATCGTTAAGAACTGGATTTGAATTGTCATGTACAAAAAATTCAAAGAAATAAATTACAATGTATTTCCAACTCATCAAGCAATTAAAAACTGAATTTAAAATTGTCCCCAAATACTATTATTTTCAAACTTTCAGTGAAACTTTTCGTAGAAAAGTTATATTTACAATAATTACAATAACAATATATTATATTACAATAATTACAATAATAATATATTATATTTACAATAATCTTCAACATTTTTGGATCATTCAAAAGAAGAAACATAAAAAAACCCTGATGATCTTTTTTTAAATTCAGCTTACAGAAATAATGAAAATTATAAACGAAAACAATGTTTACATTTTCGTACCGTTAAATCAAATGAAATTTAAAAATGAAAGGCTGAACTTGCACAACGGTCGGAAAAGTAAAACGGATTTTTTTTTTTTGGTGGTCCCTAATGAAAGTTTAACTACAGTCTACGAATTAAGTTTTTGTAAATTGGATTACGGTTTTAGGGGATTAAGGTTGTTTTTAATTAGGTATTGCTTAAAAATATAAACAACAAAAAACAAATTACTATACATTTAATTAACCATTGAAATTAATTGTTGAACCCATTATTGAGACAGTTGTTTGTGTTAGTATTGCAATGTATAATTTTAATTAAACTGTTTTAAAAAAATATTTTTCAACATTAGATGTATAGTAATTTTTTTTTGTTATTGTTTTTTTAAGCAATATGTAATTATAAACAACCTTATTACCCTGGACCGTAACCCAATTCGCAAAAACTTAATTCATAGACTGTAGTTAAACTGTCATGGGGACCACCAACAAACTTTCCGTTTTAATTTTCCGACCGTTGTGCAAGTTCAGCCTTTCTTTTTAAATTTCAGTTGATTTAACGGTACGAAAATGTAAACATTGTTTTCGTTTATGTCTGAAATAGTTTTTTTTTTTTCATAAAATATTTTAATGGAAATATTTTTTACGACGTCTCCCCCAACCCGCTTATTTTATGAAATCTGAAAAAATAAATAAACTGATAAAAAACGATTTTTTTTTTTTTTCAATAAAGATAATAGTCTGAATAATTATATCAAAAGATTTTTTGAAGTTTCTATTTTTTTTTAAAAAAAAAAACGAATTCTGAATTCTACCTAAAAAATGTTAATATCATGACATAAAATTATTTGAAAACACTAAAAAATTCAGGATTACATTTAAAAATATTTTCAATGTTTAAAAAAATCCCTAAAATAAACACTGTAATATTTTTAGTGATTATGTTTTTTAATTTTATTTTTAAGAACTCCCTGGTGTTCCTAAAAAATCTTTCCGTCCGGTCATGGACTGGGTAATTTTGCTAGTACACATACACACACACACACACACACACACACACACCACACACACACACACACACACACACACACACACACACACACACATATATATATATATATATATATATATATATATATACACAAAGACATTTATATAAGTATAAAAATACAGAGGTATATATATGTATACATATATATATATATATATATATATATATATATACGTATGTATATATATACGTATAACACTTTTTGTCATAAATATACAAAACTTTCATTTTTATATTCCTGGTGAAGCTTTTTAAAATTATTTATTTATTTATTTTCAAATATTATCTTGATAGACTTGAGAAAGATTCAAAAATCAGAAAATCGTTTTCTTTACTTTGTAGTAAAATAATGGTATTCCTATAATGTTCAACAATGTATATTTTTGTATATATATTTATATGCACACATGCATGTATTGACTGCAAACATTTTTAGCATCGTTTAGAACTCAAAATAAAATAGATGTTTTTACATGCGTCTGCATTTTATATAGAGACAAAGATTGAAGACAGCGATATATATATATATATATATATATATATATATAAGGAACGAAAAGACCTCGACCTTTTCTTCGGCTGGTTTGGTGTCTACTTCCATTAAGGTCAAATGGAAGGAGAAAAAAATAAACTAAAGAAGAACTTGCCCAATTAGGGCAAAGTTCTGAATAGAAAAAGCCCAAGAGGGGCTAAAAAAGGAGGAAAAAGGTAAAATCAAGTTGTAAAAAGAAGGGACACGGGTGACAAAAAGCAAGTGAGAAAAAAGAGTATAAGAGAAAGACTGCCAGTAGGCAGGGGAAGAAAAAATGTTCCTGATCTGTAAAAGGTTGGAGAAGGAATATGTCCTTAGTCAAACACTTTTACAGGTCTAGTCGTACGTTCAATTGAAAAAAAAACAAACTCACTCCAAAGCTCACTGGACCTCCGCCCCAAAGGACGGGTTGAGAATGCCTGGTATTTACATGTACCCCACTTGTACACGATACGGCACAAGGCCTTTTTACGTGTGACCCCACACAAGCCGAAGCTCATGGGTGGGAAAGAACAAAAATTGCGTCTATCCTTTCGGCATTCCCCCTCAAGGGGGCGCCTCGGGTGCTGAGCAATAATTTTGGGGGATTGTCTAATTTTAACCTAGTCTACACCTGTACAAAATTTCAAAAAATTGAAGAGGGTGGGTGACATCCTTTTCAACTGGCGACGTAAATGAATCTTTTTAGGTTAAATTTTACGCATGAATGAAATAAAATAAAAACAGTCAATCTTTTGAATTCTTTTAAACATCCGTCCTTTCGTCTTTCACGCAACACTAGACAAGAAGTATACACACACACACATATATATATATATATATACATATACTAGAAAATATACATATACTTTCACGCAACACTAGACAAATATGTCACCCATCCCCATCAATTTTTCTGAAATTTTATACAGGTGTAGAATAGGTTAAAATAAGACAATCCCCCAAAATTGAGTTTCCAATTCGAAATATTCTCCGATTTTAAACTCGAAAAATTTGAGGAGTGGCGAGAAAAATGGCGACATTTTGTAATTTATTTTTGTCTATAAAATGTGTTTTAGAGCTTCCCTACTCCTAAAAATTGGTTTAAATAAAATTGTTAAACATGAGACATCTGTTTTGTTTAATTTTACACAGACACACACGCACACGCACACGCACACACACACACACACACACACATATATATATGTGTGTGTGTACATAGGTATATGCATATATGTATATATGTACGTATGTATGTATATGCATGTATATATGTATATATACAAAGACATTTATATATGTATAAATATACCAAGGTATATATATATATGTATATATATATATATATGTATATCAATATATACATATGTATATATATATATATGCATATATCACTATTTGCCAGAAAAAATACAAAACTTTCATCTTTATATTCCTGGTGAAGCTTTTTAAAATTATTTATTTATTTTTAAATATTATCTTGATAGATATAGAGACCAAGATTGAAGAAAGTGATATATATATATATATATATATATATATATATATATATATATATATATATAAAGGAACGAAAAGGCCTGTTTACTTATGTGGGGTCATTTTAAACAGAAAATGTAGGTGGGCTCATACAGTTCGTACATATAAACACCTTTCGAATAAAAATGGTGGGAGAAATATACATCGATATTTTTTCTGCTTAAAAGGGGGTGCCTAAATTTTCAATCGAGTTTTTCTTCAAAACTTATACTTTGTTTGACTAAAATAAGGTTTGCATTAAATAGATATTTATTTCTAGAATCTAAAAATATAACATTTTAAACTTAACATCAGCATTTTCATATTTTAAATGAATTTTATATATTAATTTTTCATAGCAAAAATACTTAATTAAAGTTTTGAAATAAAATAACTGATGCATTATAAAATTCATTAATTGATAAATCAATACTGAAAATTTCATTAACATCGGATAATTACCTGATTTTGGTAATTTTTTTTTGCAATCGCGAATGTTATATTAAAATTGAAAACAAGTGCGTAAAACCATTGAAAAAGAGACAGAATGGCGGATCGCGTCGAAATTGACCAAAACAAATAGTTTTAAATGTATTAAAAATAAACTGCATATGTAATGATATTTTTCTTTTTTTTAATGATGATCATTGTTACTACTTATCGATTTAGACAAAGTTTGACCTTAAATAATAGATTTAATTATTTTTAATTCGCTTTTAAAACTCGTAGAAGCTAATTTTTTTTGCTAGTTCCCAATGTAAACACCTTTAGAATAAAAATGGTGGGAGAAATTGTGTCCATAAATTTTCTATTAAATCCTGTTGGATCGTCAATTTTAGACGTGATCAATGCATGTGCAAAAATGTCATTGGTTTTCGTAAACAAACGTGCATATAAAAATGAACGTTAATAACATCATATTCACACATTCACTATACACTTAATATCATTTTGACCCACACATAAACATTACTTAACAGTGTCCTGAAGATGGTACAATATACCGAAATGCTTAAGTATTGACACTAAAAATTGTTTCCCCTGATCATAACATCCTGTGTTTGTTATATTTTTAAAATATTTTCTTCTCATATCGTCGGATTAATTTCCTCACTATATTTCCACACACACACACACACACACACACACACACACACACATACATATATATATATATATATATATATATATATATATATATATATATATATGCAGCTCACCGTTTTATTTGTTTAACTTTTTGAAGGTCACCATTGTACTCTTTGAACTTTGTTTTTATCAAGCAATAGCAATATTCGAACACGAGTTTCTTGCCATCATATGCATATATATATATATATATATATATATATATATATATATATATATATATAAATTTATTTGTTACGGATATATATATATGTAGTAAAGATGTGGAACAAAGGATGAAAACCCAGACAAGCGTATGCAGGAGATATATTTCGCTAAGCGTTAGACTCGGCTTCATCAATAGTTTATTTGATCATTAAATCATCATACAAGTGTTTTGTAGAAGAGAAAGTGGACGGGAGAAGGTCTAACCGACTGAAACGTTGCATCGTCGACATCACTACCTACAATAAACATACATTTTCTACAACATCCCGTGTTTGTCTACCTTTCTCCACATACTGTCGGATTAATCTCCTCATATTTCTCCCATATATATATATATATATATATATATATATATATATATATATATATATTATTGTCCATTACAAAGAAGAAACATTAAAATAAAAACCCTGATAATATCTTTTTTTTTAAATTTCGGCCCTTGGAAATAATGAAAATTATAAACGAAAACAATGTTTACATTTTTGCACCGTTAATTCAATTGAAATTTAACGTAGCCAAAAACGAGTAATGACTAGAGGCTTTTTTTTAATCCAATGAAAAATCAATTAATGGTCAGTTTTTAACGAAAATTTCCACAATTACTTACCTTTTGATGTAAATATGTTTGAAATATTTTTTTCTAAAATATATTAGGGGAAATATTATTTTTTACGAGGTCTACCCCATCTATCTTATTTTATGAAATACGAAAAAATGAAGAGACAAAAATTAGTTTTACTTTTTTTCTTTAAAGGTAAGAGTCTGAATAATAATAACAGAAGATTTTTATAAGTCTCAATGCGAGAGCTTTTTAGTGAAATCAGCTTGAGAAATTACACTTTCAGGTAGACTATGCTAACAATTTACGAGCTTAAATTCACAGTATACCTAAAAAAATTGGATCTAATTTTCTTTCCTTTAATTCATCAGATCCTTAGGTACCACCAAAATAGGTCACGTGATCAGTTTAGGCCATATACAAGGAAGAAACGTAAATATTTAAAACCTTTTTTTTTCTAAATCTTGCAAAAAAGAAATAACGAAAATACAGAGTTGTTACAAAAAAAAAAAAACAACAGTTAATTCAGAGATCAAATTATCCGATTAGGGAAAAATTACTCACCGTTATTTTGAAAAATAAGTAAAACAGTCCGATTTTTTACAAACCGGTTAGTTTCTTTATTGATATTTTTTAGCAGAATTCTGTATTCATGGTTTTTTAACTAAAAGAAAAAAAAACTCCCATATAGAAACTCATAAAAATCTTCTGATATAATTATTCAGAGACTTGTCTTGGAAAGAAAAAAATGGAAAAAATAGAAAAAAAAAAAAAAAATGAATCTTTTTTGTTGGTTCATTTTTTTCAGATTTCATAAAATAAATTGGTGGGGGGATGTAGACCTCGTAAAAACATTTTTCCCCTGATATATTTTAGGAAAAACCTATTTCAGACATTTTTACATACAAAGGTAAATAATTCTGGAAATTTTCATAAAAATCGGACTATTAATTGATTTTTCATATAATTAAAAAAAAAAACCTTTAGTCGTAACTTGTTTTTGGCTACGTTAAATTTCAATTGATTTAACAGTGCAAAAATGTAAACATTGTTTTTTGTTCATAATCTTCATTATTTACGTAAGCTGAAGAACGTTTTTAAAAATCAACAAGAGTTTTTTTAAGTTTCTTCTTTTGAATGGACAAAAAATTTTCAAGATAATATTAACCTTTATGCAAGTTTCATAGTGTTGAATATGGGGGGGGGGTAAATTTCACTGGGAAAATTGGTGGTACCTACAGATCCCTTGTAGATTCAAAATCAATTCAACCCCCTTGATTGAAAAAAATACTAATAATCAGGGAATTATCCAATTTTAATGAAAAAAATATATACATCGATATGGTTGATGCTCATTATGTTACTACTTAAAGAAAATTAAATAAATTCAAATAATTGTCTCTTTTAATTTTTTGTCATTCGGGAAATTAAAATTTTTTTCTCCGCCCATCTTAAACAAAAAGTCCTTATATGCCGACGGATTTTATAAATATTTATTGTGAAAATAAACATATTGGATTTTCAGATTAGTCATGTTTTTAGTTCTTAGTTTATTGTTGTTTTTGTTTGGGGTGGGGGGTTGTATTCAGGGAAAATGACGTCATTGTTTGTTCTAAGAATGTGAGTTTAAAAACAGTTTCATTTTGCTTTTTTCTGATCTTAACTGCCATGAAATAAATAGAACGTAAACATAAAGAAAAAGAAAAGAAAAAAGAACAATGAAAAGTATAGAAAAAGAAAAGAAAAAAACGAGTTAAAAGCAATGGATAGAAAGAAAGATAGTGAAAGCAATGGATAGAATAGAAATACCCAAAATTTGTCTGCTAAACTCTGCTAAGGTTTTTTTTTAAAAACGAATTAAAATTAATTAAATCTATTATTTAAGGTCAAACTTTTGTCTACATCGATAAGTAGTAACATAATGACCATCAATAAAAAAAAAAAAAAAAAAGCAAAATAATATTACACATTTAATTAATTTTTAATACATTTAAATCGATTTTTCCGGTCAATTTAACATATCATTCGCGATTGCAGAAAAAAAATTACCAAAAATCAGGTAATTATCCGATTGTAATGAAATTTTCAGTATTGATTTATCAATTAATGAATTTTATAATGCATCAGTTATTTTATTTCAAAACTTTAATTTAGTATTTTTGCTATGAAAAATTAATGTATAAAATTCATTTAAAATATGAAAATGCTGATGTTAAGTTTAAAATGTTATATTTTTAGATTCTAGAAATAAATGATTTTTCATTTTTTAAATTTTTTAATCCATTCGTAATTCGATAAGTGTAAGTAAGTGCAATAATCCAAGTTCTTATTAGCATTTACTTTATTAATTCCTAATAATCACAAAAAAAAGATCACTACATTACTTTCCCGAACTCTATAAACATATAAGTTCTTGAAAATTACTTTGACGAGAAATGTCGCTGTTCTTTGCTCACATCTACTTCTGACTGGCATATTATTACTGTAAACTGTTCATCTTCCTCACACTAATACATTATTCTGGGTACTTGACATGAGACTTTGATGAGTTGTGGTGCACCTGAGCACTGTACACATACATGCATATTATTACTGTAAACTGTTCATCTTCCTCACACTAATACATTATTCTGTGTACTAGACATGAGACATTGATGAGTTGTGGTGCACCTGAGCACTGTACACATACATGCATATTATTACTGTAAACTGTTCATCTTCCTCACACTAATACATTATTCTGTGTACTTGACATGAGACTTTGATGAGTTGTGGTGCACCTGAGCACTGTACACATACATGCATATTATTACTGTAAACTGTTCATCTTCCTCACACTAATACATTATTCTGTGTACTAGACATGAGACATTGATGAGTTGTGTGCACCTGAGCACTGTACACATACATGCATATTATTACTGTAAACTGTTCATCTTCCTCACACTAATACATTATTCTGTGTACTTGACATGAGACTTTGATGAGTTGTGCTGCACCTGAGCACTGTACACAATAAATTTCATTATTTCATTATTTCAATTTCCTTCTTTTTCTCGTAATAAATTGTCTAATAACATCATAAAATTAATAATGTAAAAATCTTTCAGATTTATTTTGATAATTTCAGAAATAATGCTAAGAAAAAGTATTTAACAGAGGATTTTCGAAAAATATTGCAAAAATCGACATTGTGAATTAAAAAAAAACCCAACCTTTTTCTCTAATATTGTCGGTTTGCATTTGAAAGAGGCAGACGACAATATGTCAGCCATCTTTCCCCCATCCCCTCCCAACACCACCACTTTCTCCCACACTTGACCTCCCCCCACCCTCTCTCTCTCTCCCTCTCTCTCTCTCTTTCAACTCACTGTTTTTCTCTGCTTTTTGCCACTTTGTGCATGCGGACACACACACACACACACACACACACACACACACACACACACACACACACACACACACACTAAAATTTTATCGTGACTAAAGCGAGATAAAACTTAATACGATGGTCTGATAATTTCATCCAATGAACTTCGTTTTTCTTTCTTTCTTTCTTTCTTCCCCCCCCCTCTCTCTCTCCCTTTCTCTCTCTTTTATGTTTGCAGTCTAACATTACATGACGTCATATTAATCTCATCCAATGAAATTCCTTATACTTTTTCTATATAACTTATCACTTATCGACCTGACGTGGACATATTCCAGTTTGTTTTCAAGAAAGTAAAAGCTCCACTTTGACTCTCATCTTTGTAAAATCCTCAGTTTTAAATCCACAGTCGAGAAAACAGAATTGTAAGTAAAAAACTTTTATTCCAACCTTCATAAAAACGAGACATCATTTAACGATCTTTTTTTATTGATTTAAAAAAAAAGATTTTTCTTTTTAAATTAATAATTACGAATTACACAAAGAAAATACCAAACGACAAATTTCATAACTAGGAAACAAAATGTAAAAGCACACACACACACACACACACACACACACACACACATACATACATACATACATACATATATATATTATATTAGCTATAGGCAAATTTGTCATCTGCTAGGAATTTTAAAAGCGAATTAGAAATAATTAAATCTATTATTTAAGGTCAAACTTTGTCTAAATCAATAAGTAGTAACATACTGACCATCATTAAAAAAGAAAAATAACATTACATATGCAGTTTATTTTTAAAAGATTTAAGACCATTTGTTTTGGTCAATTTCGACTCGATCCGCCATTTAGCCTCGTTTTCGATGATTTTAAGTGCTTGTTTAGAATTTTGCGGTAACATTCGCGATTGCAAAAAAAATTACCAAAAATCGGGTAATTATCCGATGTTAATGAAATTTTCAGTATTGATTTAACAATTAATGAATTTTATAATGCATCAGTTATTTTATTTCAAAACTTTAATTTAGTTTTTGCTATGAAAAATTAATATATAAAATTCATTTAAAATATAAAAAATCCAGATGTTAAGTTTAAAATGTTATATTTTTAGATTCTAAAAATAAATATCTACTTAATGCAAAACTTATTTTAGATGCCAAAAGTAATAAGTTTTGAAGAAAAACTCATTGAAAATGTACCCCTCCCCTTTTTAAGCAGAAAAAAACATCGATATATAATTTTTTATTTTATAAAATAATAGCCAATTAAATAATTATCGAAATAAGTAAAAAAGAAATCTCCAAAAAATTAATTATTTATTATTTTTTACATTCTATTTTTCGATTTTCGGTACTTATTTTCTCATAAAAAGCCACCGTAAATAATTTTTTTTTGTTTCTATTCATAACTTCGGTCCTTTATCTCTTTATTTCTACTGTAATTAGTATCGAAAATGACCAACTCGCAAAACATTTTACGCCCCCAACATAAGGGGGGTCAAAATTAAGTGACCTGAAAAAAATGAGAAAGTTTTGAAATAAAATAAATAATGCATTATAAACATTATTCATTGATACATAAACACTGAAAATTTCATTAAAATCCGATAATTTCCTGATTTTTGGTAAATTATTTTCTGTAGGGGGGGGGGGCTAAAGTCATTTTGTCAAAAACGAATTTTAGGCTCCGTTTGCCAGTCCCTATATATATATATATATGTGTGTGTGTGTGTGTGTGTGTGTGTGTGTGTGTGTGTGTGTGTGTGTGTGAAATCATGGGCGTGGCATGAAACAAAACAAAAAAAAATACAATATTTGATTTTGATTTTAATCCATTTAATTTTTAAGTAATCTTTTCAGCTCCTTTTCGTAACTGGGGAAACAAAAAAGAATGCACACACACACACACACACACACACACACACACATACACACACACACACACACACACGCACACACACATCTTATAATAAAGGAGATTTGGTGTCTGTCTGTAACCGAAACTACGTCACCACATAGTCTATCAATGAATATTTAATTTATAGTCAAAATCATTAATTCATCGAATGAATTTGATTTATTAACGATGTCTCTATGAAAATCTGAGTTAGACTTGCCTTCAAAAAATCCTCTGTTATTTGTGCGTTTCAAATTCCGCAATGAGTCTTATATATCACTAAGAAATAAACATTTACATAATATATGGTGTAGTTAATTTACATATTGGTTTTAAAAAACCGGGTTTAATAAATAATTACTTGGTGTCATTGATTTCTAATACTATTGATTTATTGTCCAACGTATTAAAATAAATTCTAGGAATGATTTTATCACGTGGTGTTAGCAAGCTAGATTTGCAGACCATTGTTTGTGAGTTCGATTCTCACTGGGCGCCCCATATTTCTGGCCTTGTGTCACATCTAATCTAAGCTTAGTAAATAACTACATATCGAAATAATGGGAACCTTACGTGGTGTAATGGTTAACA
>CM042157.1:91988205-92009792 GCA_023376005.1 Doryteuthis pealeii | reverse complement strand
ATTTTTTTCGTAAGGTGAAATTTCAAAGTAATTTTTTAATAAAGTTATTTTTTAAAAATCTGCATTGAGAGTAAATTTCAATTTCGAAGATAAATCTGAAAATCTTTCTCTAAAATTTTCGACAAAGATGATCGTTAAAATATTGTACAATATTTTTATAAATGGTGAATGAAAATTAGTTTGAGAAATTTCAAAAATTTTCTTCTTTTAAAATAACAAGATGTCGAAAGGATTAAATATTCACACACACAAAACAAACTTTTTCTGCTTATTTGATTGTGTAACAAATTTTGAATTTAAGATATTTTATTTTAATTTCAGAATTAAGATATTTTTTTTTGTGTGTAATAATTTGAGGCTCTCTCTTTCTCTTTTCTCTTTCTTTAAAATGTCACTCGCTCCTTATTATTAGTTTATCATTGAACTTTCTACGTGATTATCTCCCTTTCCCCCTCTGTATTTCTCTCTTCTCTCCCTCTCTCTAAATGGCATCTTCTCTCTCTCTCTCTCTTCTCTCTCTCATTTGTGTGTGTGTGCGTTCATTAAACGGACGTATTATTTTTTTTTTATCTCTTAATTTAAATTTTTCTTTAAAAAAAAAAAAAAAAAAGTCAAAAATTTAAGAAATAAAAATATCATTCAAATAAATTTATTTATTTTTGTTGTTGTGTGTGTGAATTTCTTTCTCTTTCTCATTCTGTATTTTTCTCTCTCTTCTCTCTTTAGATCTCGCTCATTGTCTTTCATTCTCTCATCTTATCTCACTCCCTCTCACACACATACTCCTTTCTCTCTCATTTGTTTCCAACCACTCCCTATTAGCTCCCTCTCTCTTTCTCTTCTCTCTCTTTCTTTAAATGTCACTCGCTCCTTATCTATTGAACTTTTACTGATTATCTCCCTTATCCCACTCTGTATTTCCCTCTCTCTCTCTCTCCCTATTTGATGCGTCTACCCTCTCTCTCTCCCTTTTGATGGCGTCTACCCTCTCTCTCTCTCTCTCTCTCTCTCCCTTTTGATGGCGTCTACCCTCTCTCTCTCTCTAAATGGCGGTCTACCCTCTTCTCTTATTGTGTGTGTGTGTGCGTTCATTAAATTTATTTATTTATCTTAATTTAAAACTTTTCTTACGAAAAAAAAAGTCAATAAAAATTTAATCAAGAAAAATATCATTCAAATAAATTTATTTATTTTATTTATGTTTGAACATTAATTTAAATTTGTGTATGAATTTTTTTTTTCTTCTCTTCTCTGTCTTATTGTGTATCTCTCTCTCTCACCTCTCTCTCTCTCTCTCTCTCTCTCTCTCTCTCTCTCCAAAACTAGTGCTTATCCTTATTTTCATTAGGTTTTTTTTTTTTTTTTTTTTTTGTCCGGTTATTTATTTATTTTTTCAATACGAAATTAGATCGAATCAGAAAAAAACAAATAACAATTCAATTTCGTTTTAGGGTATGTTAACCCTGGGGGCGTTGAGTAATCTTAATGTTGAAATCAGTTTTAACAATTGACTGTACGGTCTTTGCGGGGTCAGACTAACTGTAGATGAATGAAAAGTAAACGTACCTCGGAAACACAAAGCCAGCGCCGACGAGTCTGGAGGCTTTGCAGCGCAGGAAAGAAACATGGCTGCTCGTAAGCACTACTTTAATAAATGGGCGATCTCGAACCGGCGAGAATGGTATGCACGTATGCGAATTCTCACAGAGGATCGGGCTGTATAAAAACAATACGCGGACGAGAGACAGGGAGTCAAGCGATTACGTACGACAAACTGGAGAAACAAGCTAGCGTATTATTTTGACTATTGCGAACAGTAGGAGGCTTTTTCGAGCGATTATATTTGTTGGACATCATTACTAAGTGTCATTAGAAGCGAGTTCGATTCCCACTAGACTAACTAGTTCACTGTTGTCCATGGTGGTAATGTGTCCACAGGGGAAGGGAACAAATTTTTTTTTTCAACCTTATGACCTCATCGCCTTACTTGTCCAGCATTCATTGTCGTCTTACTTGGATATTTAGTGTGCATGAGCAAGTGGCCATATAATGACTTCAACAAGTAATTAATTAAACGGTTAGCTTATCTGGTAATGATGAGATATTATTTTTGTTTTTCTTTTTTTTCTTCTTTTTTTTTTTTGATACAACAATCATGAATTAAGAAAAAACAATAACCGTATGGTTGGTTTAAGGGTTTGCGTTTGTTTTTGTTTTACGCATATCAATCGCTCCAGTGGCGTCATTTAATGCCACCAAACATTTTGAATTAACAATCATTCTTAACTAGATACTCTCAATCTTTTTTATTATCATAACACTCATGTTTTCATTTAACCCATAGATGGGACCCCTACAAAACAGTACTGACCACTCCGCGGTCCAGAGTGGACCCAGGATCTACAGCTAAGGGAGATAGAAGGCGCGGTGCTACACATTCCCCAAGCCTCCAGAACTGGCAACCTCACTATATATCTCCCAGATAGATTTTAACGTCACTGAGCCCCAAGAGACAACTGTCCACTCTAAGCACCCATATGATAAAAAGGCTTTTGGGGTGCCTATATATTAAAGGGCGTGTCCCTACTAATAGCGGTGGGCCAATTATATATGTGCTAGAGCTTGCCATGGCCAGCTTGATTGATCGTGAGGCGGTCTCTTCCGACCGCGCCTGTTTAAGCCATAAGTTAGGAGTCAAAGTGTCAGTGTTGCCATTCCGTCATTACTATATTAGCCGAGATAATGGCCTTATAATCATTACCAGCGTCGGCCCAACTTACACAGCCAACAAAGATGGCCTCTCCCAGCTTGTGAAGAAGGTGCGAACTGCATACTCCTATTACAGATGGGTGAAGTCGGGCTATTGTAAAACAGCCCCAGCCCCCTTAAATATTTGGCTAAAATTTTTGGTCTCTGTAAAATCTCATAGATTATGGAGAGTATATACTAGAAGCGCGATGGTTGTAATGATTATCCTTATAGGAAACAATGGGATTCAACTCGACAAGGGAGTTCAAATCTGTAAACAGCAAAAGCTCTTTGCCCAATCTCATGTATAGCGCTGAATGCCCTTGGGGAAAGGTATGCATCCAATCGTCCCTCTCTCCTCTAGCTATGGTTTGTAACCACCTCAAGAAGAGGGCAGATACTGTGGTTTCTACCTTGGCTCTAAAAAAACCCAGTATTATACTGTGTGTGTTGTGTGTGTGCGTTGTGTGTGTCTTGTGGAGAAAAAATCAGATTACCACCTTCCCACATCTGTCACAAAGCCGCCACAGTAACAGCGAATGAGTGGTTTATATCTATTACTAAGCATAGCAGCAAGTCAGGACTCAGGGAAGTATCTGTAGGGGATTATCTTTCCATTGGCCTGGAGCGGAGTCTATCTGCCCGCTTGTTGTGTCTATTGTTCCTCTCCTACGAGGGCACGTAGGATATTTAAGCAGCCTGATTCGAATTTCTCTTTCCTCTTTCCTTGTACGAGAGGCCACATGTCCTAGATCAGCTCTACCCCTTTTCTCTACGGTGGGGCTCCCGGCCCCCCCTCCTTAAAGTCCATTTCTATCTATGACGCTTCCAGTCACCTTTATACTATGTTAAGGTTTATCTACTTCTTGTATTCGTATCTTATGTATCCATTACCTCTTCTATCATGTATCCCTTTTGTATCCAATTGCTGTTTATCTATTAACCATGTATTGTCCCTCAACCCTTGTCGGAGTCTGTATGTTCTTCAAATATGTCACTTTGAACTTACAGTATCATCCATGGTGGAAAATATGGAAATATTCCTGGAGTGCCATATTATATATATATATAATATATAGGGGGGGGGAGAGATGAAGTGAATCCGACGGTATTGTAGTTATAAAAGAAAAAAATTGAAAAAAACACAGCTTTAAATTAAATGGAGTGGTAAGTTATTAGCCGACGCTCTGCAGTGTTCAATCTAATTAATTCAGATCTTTCTTTCAGTCATTTGTTGATATTTGGAAAAGGTTTTAATAAAAAAATTTTTATCAACAGATAACGAGAAAAACTGCAATAGTCCTTTGTTCATCCGTCTGCTTTTCAAAATTTGAAGTTTTTTTCCCTCTTCACTTACGTAATACCCAAACATATACATATAGACACATGCAGATATCTTTCCCCCTAACACCCCTTACTTAATAAACCCACACAGCAAATCAAAAGTTAAAAGAATATTTTCTATCTCACTTACTTGAAACAAACATTCTTCTTAATGAACATACATTCACGCTTGCACACGCATACATACGCACACACACACACTACTTTGAGGTTTGTTTCGATGTCGTTTTATCGTAAAAAATGTTATACACACGCAACCACACACACACACACACACAAAACACCTAAAAAATGCACAATGTCTTTTTTTGATACATATACGCACACACATCCATAAAGAAGAATATTTGACGTCATATTTCAAATTTTCTCCACATACTGTCGGATTAATTTCCTCATTTTACTCCCATATATATATAATATAATATATATATCAAATTATTATATTATATATCAAAATATATTTTTATCAAATTAAATAAATTCACAGGTTGACAAAAACAACTGAGCATACCCTTTTAATATTAGGAATTATTGGGATCGAGTTTTGAGTAAATAACATGGTCCTGGGTTTTACTCAGTCTAGAATAAATAGACCACTAACAACATATCTGGAGGAGGAAATTCTAATCCCTGGACAAATCTTCGCTACTCCCCCCCAAAAAAAAGAGAGCTTATTTTCTGAAATGACATATTAAAATCCAACTTAACATTTTTAATCAGCGTCAAAAAATAACTTTCGTAAAGTGGACTTTACCTAAAAATAAAAGAAACAAAAGATACAATTAAAAAGATTTGAAAAAATAAATTCCCATTTGACAATTCATACAATACATTTAATATATACAACACATAAAATATATACAGTAAAGAAAAATAAACTTCATTTTCATAAGCACCATGTGACCCAAAAGGACAATGATGTTGCCACAAGTGAAATAGAGATAATTATTATATATATATATATATATTATTGGGGAAAAAAAAATGTTTGTGTTGTTTTTAGAAGCCATGAAAAAATAGATGAAAGACAAATGACAATTATTGTGGTGCTGCGTTAATGCCTGAAAATGTTGCAAGGAATGAACAGGAATAAGATAATAAAAACAGGGAAATTGTTAACAATAAACAATACTTGTTTATTATTTCTCACTGACAGGAAATACAGTGGATGGGTTTGGTTAGAGTTCTGCCTTGAAGAGATAAAAGTGTATGACCTGCTCGGTTCTGATCTGCTGGTGCCAGTCTGTTTTTCCCTCCTCTTTTTAGAGAGTCTTGTGTGCGAATCGTTAGGGGGAGATAACTCTCCCTAACAATTGTGCTTCTTAATCTTATTCAGTTACCAAATACACAGAATAGATCTCCTAGTATAGCTTAAAATCTTTCCAGCATGAACCTTAACTCCCTGAAATTGGTGAAGTCTTTTACTGTACAGAACAGACGGACATTTGGTGAGTTATAAAAAAGTAGTCGGGATAGCCTAAAGTCAGTATCAGCCATAAGACAACGAAATGAGTCTATCCCCTTTTCACTAGGGCTAGACTAAGGAGATTGTTCTTGCATCTGAGGTGGAGCACCCATACTTACCATCGCTCCTTACTTTACCACACAGATCCCTGTGCTACTCATACGCTGAGTTGGTGAGGCCAATTATTGAATTTGGTGAAACGGATTATGGCATACAAAAAAAATGGGGGGGAGGGAAACAATTCCTGTGAATCTCAAGTCAAATGTGATTAAATATACCAATTTCCCTATTTCATTTAACATTCCCTGCTTCAATGAGGTGTGTCTGATATGCACCAAAATATTATATATATATATTAAATAATATATATATATATAACTATATATATATATATATATTAATATAGACAGCACCAGACACTCAATATGCATAGTATATATATATATATATATAATATATATAAGACCAGACAGACACACATATGCATAGTATATATATATAAATATATATATATATACACATACAGACACACGATATGCATAGTATATATATATATATATATATATTACACTATACAGACACACATATGCTAGAGTATATATATATATATATATATATATAATACATATATATATATTAATATAATATACACACACATACACATACAGACACACATATGCCATAGTATAATATAATATATATATATATATATTATATATTATATATATTATATATATACACTATTAACACCAAATAGACCTATTTTCTGCCAGTACTTAGTATTAATTCTCAATTATTTATAATCCCTATTTTCTCTTAATTATTTAATGCCATTTGACAAAGTGTAAGGTCGACAAAAAAATTGCAAAATTTTGGTGTTTATCAAATTTTCTTTGCCCCCTTATGACCAAAGTTTGTTTTTAAATACAACAAAATGAAAAAAAGTTAAAATGGAATTGTTCAAATAAAGCAAATACAACTAATAAAATTCCATTAAATATACATTATATGTAAGATACACTTGTTTTTGGACGGCTGACTATAGAGTTGGTAGAAGCCCAATTACCCGTCAATTGGCAGACAAAATAGTAGCAAACAAGCTGTTAACTTCAAAACATTCGCCGTGCATTGCCAACAAGCTACAGTACAGATGTGTTTATTTATTCAAGCCTCATAGCTCCACTGAAGTCCTCAGCTCAATCAGGACTGCGTGGGACATTCGTATCATCCATATTCAAATACTGAATATTCCCTGGGTGCCATTATATTACCTCTTTGCCCTCAGCAAATTACTCTAGACTTAAGCTTGGATGTTGTTGTTCACTTCAACACCGTTTATCATGGTAAGAAGAATATGCTATCTATTAAGAAAATCAATGGGTAGTATTATCTATGATCAATATCATATTTCTTCTAACAAGCGAATTCACATTTTAAAAATAAACATTAAGTTACCCCTTAAAGTAGTCGTCGGGGCGGCCCTTAAAGTCGGTATCAGCCAATCAGCGAGAAGTCGTATTCCCTTTTCATTAGACGCTAGACCTAGGAGATTGTTTTGGTGTCTGAGGTCGGAGCGCCACAACCTACATCAGCTCCTTTACTTTACCCCGCACAGCCCTCCCTGTGCTACTCATACGCATGAGTGGCGCAGGACCGTACGAACTAGGAACCTTGTTGGTTTCTTAGACCATAACGCTCTACTGTTACAGCAACACAACATTTTTTTTTACAATACAGAAATTGGTTTTGCCTATGGGGTTCACCTTCAATGTGTTCTAGCATGTTTATATCTAGATTTCCTCGAGTCGTTTCTTTTAAATATAATCATTCATACTATTTCCCTGAATTTTAATGAAGTGCTTGATATTTGTATTACTGATTATTTGGGACTATTGTCCTCATTTTTATGTATATACAACATTTGAACTATGTGCCCTTCCGGCCTTCTCATGATAGTTTCTTGGTAAACTCAGAACCTTCTTATCAATAGTCAGAGCCTTCATACCATATTCCTTCTCAGTTGATAGAATAAAAATACAGGAATCTGCTTGGCAGTTTTCATCCCAATAGTTCTGGATTAATTTGTGACCAGGCCCATTCAGCTTGCCACTGGACAAATATATATATATCATTTATGACTCTCTCGTCGATTTTCAACGCATGAGCTTCATACAATAACACCCACACAGTGATTTGTTTATATTAGTGGTGAAGGCTTGTGTTGGACCATCCTCACTTTTGGCACAGTCGATAGGGAAAAGAATTGGTGCACGAATGCCACAAACCCCAAACAAAACGGACTGACCTCCAGAATTTGAATTTCAGACAGTTCCCTCTCCCATAGACTGTCTACCTTAGACTGCCCTACTATTTACCCATGAGACTGGAGGGAGACATATATGGATTCCATACCTTTCCCAAGGGTATTAGCGCTAGTGGTGAAATGCCAACAGTTCGTCTAGGAATTGAACCGAATCAACGAGTCCATTTTTCCACGACTCTAGCCACTAGCCCACGCGCCTCCATATAGATATATATATATATTGAATATATATAATACTCCTATATACTATAATTTAATGCTTGCCCACTCCCATGGATTGAAGCACATGTGGGGGCACGACATTAATTGTAACTTCACCGTTTGGGCAATAAGCCGTTACCCGTCTGTTTACAGAATTGAGTTCTTGGTGATGTAAAAACATACTGCCGCATAGAGTACAATCTGTATACTAGCAATTTAATTGTTCACCTAGCTGACAAGCCTCTGAATAGCCACAAGAGTAAGGAACTTGGGCAAACAAAAATTCTGTGGGTTTCGATCCCGGTAGAGGAGCGTAAAAAGTCAAAACCGCACTGATGAGAAGTAAAACTTCAAAACATGTGTTTGGTATTGACTGATATATATTATATATGTATATATTATATATATATATATATGAAGAATAATAAAAACTAACGTTCCTTAAATTACCGTTCGAATTGGTAAGACACGACAACAAGCCGGTTTGTAAAATCTCAATACAATCCTCCTGTCCACATTCTACTTGTAACTGACCAGGGTATTTTAAAAATCCACAATATCATAGAAACAAGCAGCCAATCAGAACTCAGGAATGGAGATCACCAAATGCACATGAATGGATCATTCTTTATTTCTATAAATACCAACTGTCTTGCGACACTGCTTCAGTGGCTTTTGCTTAGTGCTGTTATTCAAACCAACAGTAGACTAAACCCTGACTTCAATAATTTTTATATATATATATATAATACATTATATATTATAAATTGATAATTGAATGCATAACCACGTAACCAGACAACTCGGCAAACACCATATGCGACATCCGGAAAGCACTGTTACAGCTGTTCAACCTTCCTTTGTTCTCCATCAGCAGTGCACCTACCACAATTTCTCCGCCACCTTAGAGATTGAACCACGTGACCACAGCGTGAAGAGGCGGAAGACCTCAACACACTGGCGCCACCCAGCCCATGCCAACAAACGTACTGAGAGATGCCAAATCATCTAGTCAATGGTAACATTAATATATTATATATATATAAATAAAGTAAAGTAATCCCAAATGACTGGTTGTAAGGATGATTAATATTTGGATCTTCAATATTTCACCGTGCAACCCTACTGTATGCTCTTGTAAGTACAAAAAGATATATTCATACAATGATTTTTATAAATCCCTAAAAAGAGGTCCATGTATAATCATCAATAAATATATATACAGAGCAATTATAACTTTCAAAGAAAAATCTTGAATACCATTAATATTTTTATTTTCAACCAGAAAACTAAAAAAAATCATCAGATGGGTTTTACAATGATATATATATATACTATATGTAATATATCAAGAAAAATGAAAAAAAACACAGTTTAAATGGGTTAAGTGGTGGAGTTTATTGGCCGACGCTGCAGTGTTTCGATCTATTAATTAGATCATCTTCAGGGCATAAGATAAGAAATTATTTATCACAGAATAATGAGAAAAGCGAGTGTAATCCTTGTCATTCAGTCTTTTAAAAATTTTTTTGAAGTTTAAAAAAGAGACGGTTTTGAAATTATGATATCAAATATTCTTTTTTATGGCCTGAGTAGTGGCGCTGTAATGTGTGTATTGAAAGGAAACAATGTGCATTTTTTTTTTATTTAGGTATGTGGTTGTGTGTGTGTATAAATTTTTCTGTTGCGATAAACAACAGCAGAAGTGAAATATTATTATATATATATATTATATCTATACTAATTATATATATATATTAAGATATATATTCACTTTGAATAAATATCAAACCGAATTGAGGCATATATTATATATATATATATAATATATATATACATGGATATATATATAGTTGAGACATTATATATATAGATTATATATAAATTATACCAAGCGTGGTGGTAGACCTGCGGAGAGAAAAAAACCCAGCAGAAAGTTTGATTGTAAAAATATACTACCAAACATCAACCAGGAAGAAAAAAATTTTTGAAAAAAAGACAAGGACCAAGATATTCGTACCAACAAAAAATAATCTATTGGTACAGTTATTTGGCCAAAAGAAAAAACAATTTTATATGTATAAATAATAGGTATATAACGATAAATATATATTATATAACTGCTAGGAGAAAGCTAATATGTAAAAAGTGCTCGATACCTAAAGTAGAGCCAATAATAAAGATAATCTAATGAGTCAGACGAACCTACTATTAGGTTCGCATAAAGCTCTTCAGGGCTAAAAAAATCTGGACTTTAGCCCTGAAGAGCTTTATGCGAAACTAATAGTAGGTTCGTCTGACTCATTAGAACTTATTATATATAATTATATAGATATATATATACATACATATATTATTATATAATATATCACCGTTGATATTGAAGCATTTCCTCTACACATGTCACTGCAAAAGCTTCAGCCCCACCTCAATAAAGTCAGCACCCACGCTTGATAACCATCTTAACACTAGTAATGTTGTGTGTTGTTCTTTTTGTAACTTCTAAGAAATTGTACATCACAGATTCCACTTATTTTCATAAGACTTACTGTTCACTTGAACGCTTTAAATCACAGAGGAAAAATAATAAAACAGAAAATCAATATAAATAAATTAAATAAATCTCCCGGAAATTAAGTCATCCAGTAGTGCTCTCCAGAATAGTCAAGACTCTCACACTATTACAGTACAAAGATTTTTAATTTTTTTACATCCCATCTTAATAAATTTCTTTCTATTCCCCGCCTCTCTAGCTTCTAATCTTAACTTTTTTTTTTGTTTCCTTTTCTATATTTTCTTACATCTTCAAAAAAAAAAAAAAAAAATAAAAAAAAAAGAATTAAAAAAAAATTGAAATAAGATAAAAAAAAGTACAAAACATACAAGCCCAAAATAATTTCCAAAATTAATTCCACATGGGCATAGAATATTTTTACCAGGTGCCTTTTTTTTTTTTTAGAGCAGGGGAAGGGTGTTCAGTTGAATATTTAAAGATTTTATCACATATTTGATGGCTTAACAGGAAATTCCGCGCTACGCCACAATTATATTCATTCAAAATGTGTTGTCTATCACTCATCAAAAATAACACAAAACAATCCACTACAAACTCTCCCATAAAGCATCAAATCATCTAATGTATAGATTTACTCACCCATTCCAAGTGTGTCTCTAGAACAAACAAAATCCAAATATTACCTACATTGGTCACAACAACCACAACACCTCTGTCTGTCTCTACAACATACTACTTCACTCTCGATACTAGCACACTTGGGTAAAAAAGTCTATCAGGGATAGTTTCCCTCTACCACTGGATCCCAATTTATCACAAAAACTAAGAGGAAGACTAAAACAATAAGCGGATAAAGATCATAAAGAAGAAAAATCCTTCAGTCGTAGTTTTCATTAAATCGTGAATTTTCAAACTCCCACAATGAGCGGGAAGAAGAAAAAAGCAAGAGAATCACAAAAATGGAATATCATTTCTCATTTCTTATTTGAAAAGAAAAAAAAACAAAAACCTTATTTCGTAAACATAATCTTATTAAATGATATGAAATCTTTTCTCTTATTTAACCAATTTACAGCATCAATCGAATGTGAGAGGGGCAAGAAAAAAAAAAAAAAAAAAAAAAAAGAAAAAGAAGTACAAGCAAACAAATCCCAATTGGCCAATTTTTACCGAAGTTGGCAGCTGCTGCTACTGCTTGTTAGAGTCATTACTAAAATAGAAATGATGATTTTTGCTTACATCTTCATACCCCACATATCTCGTCAATACGTTAGCAACACTTAGATTGGAAACATTGTTATGATCGATTCTCACTGCCGGATCATTACATCTGCCTTTGTGCCGAATAATCTGAGCTACGCTTTTCCCCGGATAAATCAATTCAGTACCACATAAGATATGCAACAACATTACTTTTTTCTACTTTATCCCTACTTTTTTAAACTTAACCTTCAAATAACATACTATAGAGAATACATTGCAACAACACAACACATAGAAATACATTGCAAATAACATTACCATATTAGAAAACATTTCACATTACATTATCCAAGATAACCAATATACAATCACCATGATAACAATTAACTATAAAAACATTGCAAATAACGAATTACTATAGAAAAACTACATTGCACAATAACATTACTTAAGAAATACATTGCAACCATAACATTAGCTATACGAAATACATTGCAATAAACTATTAATAACTCAGAACAAACACTGAGCATAACTAACATTTACATAGAAACATTGCAAATAACATTACTATAAGAATATTGCAACTAACATTAATATTAATTCCTAAATAATGACTTATTCAACCAAAACAGCCCAACTTAGATAAGATGATATGTAACAATTGTTTGACATTTTACGTTAATTTACAGTCAACAAAACTTTTTACATTGGTGCCGACTGACAGTACATAAAGAATTTACCAGAGTGACTGTTAAATTGATGACATGTGGAAAGGAATCATTTCCTCAACTTCACATGTGGGATAGAAAAGAAAATAGAGTCATTTGTTTATCAAAATGAATTGATTCAGCATTTAAATGACCCGAAAAGGGTTGATATGCCATAAAGCAACCAAAGGAGTCCTTAGTTTATCAAAATGAATTGATTCAGCATTAATGACCGAAATGGGTTGATATGCCATAAAGCAACCAAAGGAGTCCTTATTTATCAAAATGAATTGGATTCAGCATTAAATGACCCGAAAAGGGTTGATATGCCATAAAGCACCAAAGTCCAAAGTTTAGTCCTTAGTTTATCAAAATGAATTGATTCAGCATTGAATGACCTGAAAAGGGTTGATACACTAAAAACCAGCAGCCAATCAGAATCGAGTGAATGAGCTTGGCCAAAGTACACAGTGGAACAACCCAAATCTGTATATAAATTACCTACCAACACTTCTGATGATTAGACTAAATCCAACTTGCAATACAGCTGAATACTGATTCTACATCCAGATCAGAGTGAACCTTTGAGTAATGGTAATGAAGGGGTACTCCACACACTGAAGGGGTACTCCACACACCCCAGAGCTCCAGAATTGGAACTTCACCATTAGATGCAGTTTAAATAGAAAATTAAACTCATTCAGATAGGAAGACTATAAAGGTGGAAATAATTTATAATAATTTTTCATGTTCACTTTTTTTTTTTTTGTGTGTGTGTGTGGGGGGGGGGGTTACAAAAATGTATTTGGTTTCTTTTTCAGCTAGTTAAAAAAATGTTTCTTTGATGATAAATAGTTTTCTTCCTTTGAAATGGTGTCAGAGTAATAAATGTCACTAAAACTGAAGCTACAATATGAAACTAATACTCGTTGGTCTATAACCCAAACATTAAGCCGTAGTTTCAAGGGTATAACATACAAAAGTACAGTATGCATGTGCGCACACACACACACATACAGGGATGCTGATAGCTTTTTAATTTAGTGCATCCGGGGAAGCAAGGATTTGATTTGAATGAGTCCCTGGGAAATTTGATGGGTCCCAACTAAAGTTTCTTAATAAATTGCAGAGTTTCTATCTATGAACAACTAAAGCCATCTAACCTCTACCTTGTACCCCATACACACATACAGTGTAATTTATTTCCAAGAAAATATTGAAATGTATTTCCAGTTAGCTGAAAATGGTGGGTGAAGAAAAAAAAACAGTGGGGCACATGGATATGATTTTTCTGTGTCCTATTAGATTTTTATGTGTTGGTGATGCAGGACGTGTACCTATCAGCATCTCTGCACTACAAACACACACACACATACATACATACATATTATTATTATACTAAAGCTGAGTGTATCAATGATTGTTTTCTAAAGGATTCTTTCCCGTTTAGTTTAATGACACAAAATTCATACCAAAATATTCCTTATTTCTAAGATTGAGTTTGAAAAAATTAAATTTTAATTGATTCTAATTAGTCATAATTTGCAATTAAGTCAAAAACTAACCACTCTTACTTGACATATAAGGTTTCTGATTTGTTTCATAGCAAGATCAATATCTCGATGCGGCATGCATCTATGACACAAATTTTTTTCTATTATTATTTTTACATATATTGAACATTATTTGTACCAAAAAGATAGTTTGGTTTTTGCTCAGAACCAAAGCTACAATATAAGAAAAGCTCTAGAACTCATTTTACAGACAAAAATAGATTACATAAAGTCGCCATTATTCGCAACCCCTTCCCACAAATTTGGAGAGTTAAAAAAAAAAAAAAAAAAAAAAAAAATCGACATAAGCTCAAATTTTGGGGATTGTCTAACTTTAAAATAATCCAACCCTGGACAAAATTTCAGAAAAATTGAAGAGGGTGTGTGACATGGAATTAGCCTTGGGGGTTTGCCATAAGAGATATACAGTTGGGATAATCATATAGCTGCAAGGAGTTGATGTGACCAACCGATTGACTGGAGGAGGAGGGGGGTGGGGGCTCTCTGAACGTCCATCTAGATCAAAAGGAAGAAGTATCAATGACCCTGTTTTAGCAAGATGCTCGTCCCTTGGACAATATCTATGGTGTACTGAGTGGGATATATGCTGCATAAGCAACTGATAGTATTCCATACAACCTTGGACAGGCACAGGATCTCAGGAAATTAATGGAAGCCTTCACCACCACCACCACCAATACCATCCTATTTCTTAAACACACAAGTGCAAACTCATGTTAAGCCTTATTGCCTTCAAGATAGCTTGGGCGTGCTCGTGTTTCAGCACTCTATATCCTCACAGGAAATATCTAAATAATCTAGACGCAGTCTTCATGATGTGAAATACAACTGCACCAGTCTAAACACAACGCTATCAAATTGAAATTCAGTTACCATCTTTATGAGAAAACTTCATTAAAGATGATATTGCTGACTTCCCAAAATCATCATCATCATCATCAGGCAGCACATGTCCATGACAATCTCTCACCATCCATCCCTATCAGTCATCATCCCGTAAGAGGTCCTCTGTGCAGCATCCAAAATCCATCATTATCATCGGGTTATGCTGGCAGCACATATTCATGACAATCTCTCACCATCCATCCCTATCAGTCATCATCCCGCAAGAGGTCCTCTGTGCAGCATCCAAAATCCATCATTATCATCGGGTCATGCTGGCAGCACATATCCATGACAATCTCTCACCATCCATCCCTATCAGTCATCATCCCGTAAGAGGTCCTCTGTGCAGCATCCAAAATCCATCATTATCATCGGGTCATGCTGGCAGCACATATCCATGACAATCTCTCACCATCCATCCCTATCAGTCATCATCCCGCAAGAGGTCCTCTGTGCAGCATCCAAAATCCATCATTATCATCGGTCATGCTGGCAGCACATATCCATGACAATCTCTCACCATCCATCCCTATCAGTCATCATCCCGTAAGAGGTCCTCTGTGCAGCATCCAAAATCCATCATTATCATCGGGTCATGCTGGCAGCACATATCCATGACAATCTCTCACCATCCATCCCTATCAGTCATCATCCCGTAAGAGGTCCTCTGTGCAGCATCCAAAATCCATCATTATCATCGGTCATGCTGGCAGCACATATCCATGACATCTCTCACCATCCTTCCCTATCAGTCATCATCCCGCAAGAGGTCCTCTGTGCAGCATCCAAAATCCATCATTATCATCGGGTCATGCTGGCAGCACATATCCATGACAATCTCTCACCATCCATCCCTATCAGTCATCATCCCTCCAAGAGGTCCTCTGTGCAGCATCCAAAATCCATGCAGAGCTGATCAATGTAGGTTTTCGCTAGACGACCTACCCTGCATGTTCATATGCAGGTTTCCACAGGAGAATATCACTTATGAGTTTGTCCTTACTTCACCAGCATGTCTTGTTCATCTTACTCTGATGGTTTGTGTGACTCACTATTTGAGTCAAAATTTCAAGAATATTGATAAAGATTAGCCACTTCGATTTTGAAAAACAAAACAGCCTGTAAAATTTATCCTTAAAAAAAAAAAAAAAAAAAAAAAAAAAACGCGTCATATTTTTTGTTTTCAGCTGTTCGACCGAAAATACGGTTTTAACTCGCTGTAAAAAATAATTCAATTGATGAAAACCGATAAAAATGACATATTTAGAAAGATTACTCTATTCTCTTTCCAACCATATACTTTTTTTAAGGATTGGTTAAGAAATACTCGAGAAATTGCAACATTCTTGTGTAATTCACATCTAGCTTATTCTCTAGGTGCTTTGTTAGGGTCTAAGTGGTGCAGCCATACAGTAGCACTGACACAACTACAACTAAGGATGATCGCTTTAACTTATCAGTGAGATCAGATTTCTATATGATTGATAATCTGTCTACAGCAGTCTATGCCCTCTCTATGCTTTCATTAACGTCACTTTCTGTGGATGATATTACAAGTTTTACTTGTTTAAAATAATTGTGAAAATATATTTATAGGTCAGATGTCATTTTGGATTATCTTATGCCAAAGTCAGTTTAACAATTATGGTCTCCAAAAATGTATCATGTCAACTCTTGTTGGGTTATTCTATACCAGTTTAACAGGTAGGAAGAGGAGGGAAAAAAAATTGGGGGAGGAAGAGGAGGGAAAAAAAATTGGAGGGAGGAAGAGGAGGGAAAAAAAATTGGAGGGAGGAAGAGGAGGGAAAAATATTGGAGGGAGGAAGAGGAGGGAAAAATATTGGAGGGGAGGAAGAGGAGGGAAAAATATTGGAGGGAGGAAGAGGAGGGGAAAAATTGGAGGAGGAAGAGGAGGGGAAAAAATTGGAGGGAGGAAGAGAGGGGGAAAAATTGGTGGGAGGAAGAGGAGGGGAAAAAATTGGAGGGAGAAAGAGGTGGGGAAAAAAATTGGAGGGAGAAAGAGGAGGGGAAAAAATTGGAGGGGAAAGAGGAGGGGGAAAATTGGAGGGAGGAAGAGGAGGGGAAAAATTGAAGGATTGAGAAGGAAATAGGCTGAAGTTAAAAAGAAAGAGTAGAAAAATAGTGAGGGGGGGACAAAGAAATTACTGGGGGGGCAGGAAGAGGAGGGAGAAAGAGAAATAACTGAAGAAAGGAGCAATGGTGAGAGAGAGAGAGAGAGAGAGAGAGAGAGAGAGAGAGAGAGAGAGAATGTAATCTCACAAATTAACAGCCACTGATAGTCAGACAAAAATGCTGCAGTAAATCTGTTCCACCCACCCGTCTCAAGTACGACAGAATGTAATTTAGAAATACTGTTGGCCAAATTGGCTATTAAATGTAATAAAGCCCATAAAATCAGAAAGGTTTAAGTCTGCGTCTCAGTTTAAAGTCATTGATAAGTCAGTCCTAACCAAATTTAAAGCCTTACAAAAACGACAGGAGTGTGAAGGGTAGAGAAAGAGACTGGAGACCAAGAGGTCTGTTATACAAGTTGAACTGGTTAGACTTGTTTAGACTTTAGGAAAAGAAAAACAGTAATAGTTTCTCTTGGAAAATTTCAAAATGAAATGAATAAGCATAAAACTTGCTTCAAAATACTCAATTCTGGTTGCTTGGATTTTATGGCACGTCAACCCTTGTTGGGTTATTTTATGCTGAAGATGTTTTGTTTTTATTCATTCTTGATGGGTATTCAAATATTTTTTTTTATTTTATTTAAATTCAGTTTTTGTTTAAACACATTTTCTTCTATTTAACACATAGATGAGAGCCTAATTAGTATTACCACTCCGGGTCAGAGTGGACTTGGGAGCAATAGTGATAAATGGAACTCCACACTCCCCACTCCCCACAATTGGAACTTCAACACTAGATGCAGTGAAGAATAATCAAACTAAGTTCCAATTACCGTCGAATTGGCAAGACACGGCAACAAGCGGTTGTAACTTAATACAATCCCGTCTTGTTGCAGTTCTACTGCAGAATGACAGGTTATTTATAAAACTCCACAATATCATTGAAACCAAGCAGCCAATCAGAACTCAAGGAATGGAATCACCCAAATGCATGAATGGATAATTCTTGATTTCTATAAATACCAACTGTCTTGGACACTGCTTCAGTTGTGCTTAGCTAGTTGCTGTTATTCAAACCAACAGTAGACTAACTGACCTCAATACCTAGGACATTAAGACTCTCAGCCACTGCCTTCTAGCATATTATGATAAAAAGCATTGAGGGTTTGCCATAAGGGCAATAGGATTAGGACAATCATATAGGTGCTAGGGCTTGATGTGACCAGCCGATTGATCGAAGGAGGCCTCTCAGACCGCCCATCTAGCTTAAGTAAGGGTCTAATGAGAGTGTTGCATGTCATGGACTGTTCATCCACCAAGATGTCATCCTTAAGCATCATGGGTTGCCATCCACAACCAACTGGTGGCTCCAACAGGAGGTGGGTATACCCTTCTGCAGGTTTTGTCTTCACGATTCAAAATAATACTGCAGCACCTACAGCAACCATATAAGTAGTCTGCAGAATGGCTTATTGTCAGTATCAACCAAACAGAGAGAGAGTCTATCCCATTTACAGCACAGATCAGATTACCCAAGTGTAGAATCAGGAAGGCTGTAACTAGCATCCAGTTACCAGAAGATAATAAAAAGAGGCTGTAGCCCAGGGCTCGACATTAACACCGTCCCATCATCCTGGGGACAATAAAAATTACATCCGGGACGATCAATACGTCATCCGGGACAGTTTGCCAGGGACGGTAAAAAATTTTCCCAAAAGTTAGTATTACATCCCAATATTGGCGTCCGGTGATTGCCCGAATACTGACCTAAAAAAAAAAAAAAAAAAAAGGGTCTAGTTCTAGACTTAAAACTACTAATGGCAACAACACTGAAGAAATAGACACAGTCACACAGTATATATTTTTATGATTGGAAAATGTCCGCATAAAGATGGAAATAGAATAAATTTTAGTTTATAAAATTTTTATTTTATTATTCTTGATTATAAATAAATGTTTCTGTCAACTGCTTCAAGCTTTTCTTAATGTTTTATTACATGTTATTATGCTACTGATGACTGACAAGTATAGATGATGCTAATGAATTAAACAAAAATATTTTGATTTCGGGACGGTCCAAACCCCATTCGGGATGGTTGATAATTTTTGTTCAGGACGGTCATGAAAAAAGTTAATGTCGGGGCCTGCTGTAGCCCAATACAGACCCTGTGCTAACTACCAGAACATAGCCATGTGTTGGGTATTTATGGATCAAAGTGTTTGCACTGAAAACCAGAAGCCAATCAGAGTCATGTGCTACTCATGTGCTGAGCTGATGAGAGATCCAGTATCAAAATTGAAATAGATCACTTAAATAGGCCTGAGCCTATTCTAGTAGTGACCACCCCCAGGTGGAGATTTTCCAATGGGTATTAGCGAACTATGTGAACTGTGGATTCGTCCAGCATTTGAACTTGAGTTGACGAGTCCAAACCCAGAACCTTGCGATTCCTAGACTTTTCATACTGAAATATTTCATACTTTTATGAAAACAATGGATTTTTTAAAATCACACGTAAAAACTATTTTTACAGTCTTTAAAACAGGAGAATTTTATAAATTCAAATCGGTATCTGTCAAAATGGCACATTTTTGCGCGTTTTTTTTCTTTTCTGTCTTAAAGATGTGTTTTTAATGTTATCTATCAATCAAACGCCTACACAGTACCGCTGGGGGTGTTGGGGTGTTGGTAGGAATTTATTTCATTGTTGTAATTAACTCTTTGCCTTCTTTAATCCGCTCACAGGGTCTCTCCTACTATACGCATACCAAAGACAAGCAAAGTACAAAAACTGATGTTTAGTTCATTATAATTAAACATAAGGACTCAGATTACAACAATAATAGGACTTTATTTGAATAGAAAGAGTTCTGAAGTGAATAGATAGTAAACTTTGAAATATCCCAACATATAGGTAAAAAAATACCAAGAAAATTTGATACAGACGTGGGGAAATTTGGTAGGCAAAGAGTTAAACCGCTCCTGGTAGCTCTCCCACCACATCTAAGCAATGTAGAAAAACTGATGGTTATTTCATTATAATTGAGCAGAAGGACTCAGACAATAATAATAATAATAATAATAATAATAATAAGACTTTATTTGAATAGAATGTGTTCTGGGGGTGAATAGATAGTGAACTTTGAAATATCCCATCATAGAGGTGAAAAAAAATACCAAGGAAAATTTGGTACAGCTGTGGGGGAAATTTGGTAGGCAAAGAGTTAAGAAATTCATAGAAAAAAATGTTCATACTGACGGAGTTGATTGGCCCCTATAAAACTGTAAAAATAAACACCGCACCCTCAAATGGAAATTTAATTTATCAATGTTACGAGAAACATTTTTAAAAGATGATACTGCTGAGCCTCCATAACCATTTCCAACAACATTTAACCTAACCACTTTTATACGAATATGGCTCCACCTCTTTCTTGTACAAAGCAAAAATCGAGAGAGTTCGCAAGTCAACTGCAGCACTTTCCTCCGTCTAAGGTTTCTCCAAGAGAAAAAAAAAACAAACATATAAACAAAAAGAAAGAAAAAAATAATTGATTATAATGTCTACTCGCACCCCAGAAGAGTAATTTTAATTAGCTGAGAAAATACAGGCACGACTGAAAATCCAAGACGGATTTTTTACAACGGATTTCAATGGACAGATTCAGAGCTGAAGTGGTAAGAAGATGGACCCTTTCTGGTGTCGGATTACGCTCGCGCCAGCGAGGAAGTTGCGGCTCTAGTGTATCCCAAGAGAATCGGCTGTATAAGTCCTTTCAGATTAGGTAGGAATTGTCTCTGTGTCAAGCATGTTATTTTATACTCAACAGATTGCAATGGCCTAGATTATTAAAACCCAAAGGAGTAAAGGCACAATTAACAATAACTTGCACAAACTGCAGTATTATTTATGTCTCTTATTAGGCAACAAATTTTTTATATTAAGACCAAATACAATATTGTCCGTAAGTTATACTAAACACTTTTTATAAAAAGTTAATTTTCTTCTCAAACAGAATTTTATTATTTCCAGTATAATGTTATAGAATCAAAAATGGATATTGTTAGGTATTATTTATTACCAAACTCACAGCTCTTGGTCTAATGTTCAAATAGATGAAAAACTGACAGATATCTAGGGCTCTATGCTATTCTAACTTAGATCTATATATATATATATATATATATATGCGTGTGTGTGTGTGTGTGTATATATATATATGTATGTGTGTGTGTGTGTGTGTGTGTGTGTATATATATATATATATGTATGTGTGTGTGTGTGTGTGTGTGTGTGTATATATATATATATGTATGTGTGTGTGTGTGTGTGTGTGTGTATATATATATATATGTATGTGTGTGTGTGTGTGTGTGTGTGTGTGTGTATATATATAGTATGTATATATATGTGTGTGTGTGTGTGTGTGTGTGTGTGTGTGTGTATAATATATATATGTATATGTGTGTGTGTGTGTGT
>CM042157.1:91957045-91988195 GCA_023376005.1 Doryteuthis pealeii | reverse complement strand
TTGGTTGTATATATATATATTGTGTGGTGTGTGTAGTATATATATTTATATATGTGTTGTTGTTGTTGTATATCATATATATTATATATGTGTGTGTGGTGTGTGTGTGTATATATATATAATATATATTAGTGTTATATATATATATATATATATGTGTGTGTGTGATATAGAATATTATGGTGGTGGTGTGTATAGTATATATATATAGGTGTTGTGTGTTTATATATATTATATAACTTGTGTGTGTGTGTGTGTATATATATATATTAGTGGGTGGGGTATAATATGATTAGTTTGTGTGTGTGTTGTGTGTATATATATATATATATAGTGTAGGTGTGGGTGTTATATATATATAATATATTGATGTGTTTGGTGTGTGTGGTATGTAGATATATATATATATATATATATATTATAGTATATATATAGTGTGTGTGTGTGTGTTAGGTATATATATATATATATATATATCAGATCTTGTGTTATAGATATATATTATAATACAGTGTGTGTGGTGGTGGGTGTGTAATGATAAGTATATATATGTACTGAGTATGAATAATAGGTGGGTGTGTGTTATTATTATATTATATATTTGTGTGTGTGTGTGTAGTATTATATATTGATATAGATATGTAGTATTATAAGTGTTGGTATGATATATATATATGGTGGTGTGTGATTTGTATTGTGTGATTATATGAATAGTGGGGTATTATATATAGTATAGTAGTGTCGGTGAATTAAAGTTAATAATTTAATAGATAGATAGAAGGAGAGGAGAGAGATATGTAAGATAGTAGGATAGATTCCTATATTTATTGGTAAAGAGTGCTCAATATCATTGATAGAGCAAGCATACTAAGTGTTAGGTATAAAGACATGAGAGTCAATTATTTGGTTGAAAATTGCATAAGGCGGAGGAATTGACATTTACCAAGCTGCGTCATTTGACATTGTGTTTCAACTGAACGTGTCATATTATATATATATGATTATATAGTAATATATATATTATAATATATGTAAATATATATGCGACTACACACACACAATCACACGACACACCAATTGTTAGGAATATGCTGTTTGTATTGTGTGTATATATATAAGAAAGTATATACACATGCAGGCAACGACACATGTTTTTACACATGATTAGAAACTGCATATTGTCCTAGATAAAAGATGTTTACTGGTCTTGTTGGGGTTCCGATAGACGACTTTTATATTGCCGCCTTGAAAGGCATGCAATGTTTTATATATATATATGATATGGTATAACTGAAATACACGTACTACAAGGCAGCAGAACACACATTTTTGTTTGACGTTTACTCTTTCTGATATGCCGTTTGAAATCGCACTTAATTATTCAATGTTTTTTTTGGTTGGCTACATGTTCTTTTTCTTTGTGAAACCACGAGTTATGATTCGAAGGGTTAAGAAAATTTAAAAAAAAAGATAAAATATGAGACTGTGACAGATTATTTAATTTCCTATTCATCATAGGAAGGCTGGAAACTGGTTCAAAGATTTACTTAATGAAGAACGATGGTGTCTCGATGTTACAAAAAGTAAAAATAAAATTAAAAATTAAGAAAATAAAAAATTAACGAAAAATAACGAAAAAAAATGGAGGCATGCAAAGTAAAGGAGATGGTAACAGCCCAACCAAAAATAAGAAAAAACATTTTTTTTTAAATAATGTTGAAAAAGAAAAAAATTGAAAAAATAAAAAAGATAAAAAATTTGAGGATCCTCACAAGAGAGTCACAATAAAACATGTTTCTTACTGATGCATTGATCTGGTCCAATGTGTAACCTGCATAACACAATAAGAAAAACAATGTTCTTACTGAATCATTGGATCTGGTCCAATGTGCAGACGCATACAACTAATAAAACATGTTCTTACTGAATGCATTGATCTGGTCCCATGTGTCAGACTGCAACACAATAAATACTGTTGCTTACTGAATGCATTGATCTGGTCCAAGTGTGCCAAGACTGCATACACAATAAAACATGTTCTTACTGAATGCATTGATCTGGTCCAATGTGTCAGACTGCAATACACAATAAACATGTTCTTAATGAATGCATTGATCCTGGGTCCAATGTGCCAGACTGGCATCACAATAAAACATGTTCTACTGAATGCATTGATCTGGTCCAATTGCCAGACTGCATACACAATAAACAACATGTTCTTACTGAATGCATTGATCTGGTCCAGATGTGCCAGACTGCAATACACAATAAAACATGTTCTTCTGAATGCATTGATGTGGTCCAATGTGTCAGACTGCATACACATAAAACATTTCTTTACTGAATGCATTGATCTGGTCCAATGTGCAGACTGCATACACAATAAAACATGTTCCTACTGAAATGCATTGATCTGGTCCATGGTCAACTGCATACACAATAAAGATTGTTCTTACTGAAGCATTGATCGGTCCATGTGCCAGACTGATACTCAATAAAACATGTTCTTACTGAATGCCATTGATCTGGTCCAATGTGTCAACTGCATACCAATAAAACATGTTCTTACTGAATGCAATTGATCTGGACGCAATGTGCCAGACTGCATACACATAAAACATGTTCTTACTGAATGCATTGATCTGGTCAATGTGCCAAGACTGCATACACAATAAAACATGTTCTTACTGATGCATTGAATCTGGTCCAATGTGGCCAGCCTGCTACAACCAATAAAAACATGTTCTTACTGAATGCATTGATCTGGTCCAATGTGCCAAGACTGCATCAAATAAACATGTTCTTCTGAATGCATTGATCTGGTCCAATTGCCAGACTGCATACACAATAAAATGTTCTTGACTGAATGCAATTGATCTGGTCCAATGTTCAGACTGCATTACACAATAAAACATGTTTTACTGAATGCATTGATCTGGTCCAGATGTGCCAGACTGCATACACATAAAACATGTTTCTTACTGAATGCATTGATCTGGTCCAATGTGACATGCATGCCAGACTGCATACACAAAAAAATGTTCTTACTGAATGCATTGATCTGGTCCAATGTGCAGACTGCATACACAATAAAACATGTTCTTATGGAATGCATTGATCTGGTCCAATGTGCCAGATGATACACAATAAAACATGTTTCTTACTGAATGCTTGATCTGGTCCAAATGTGCAGATACTGCCATACACAAATAAAACATGTTCTTACTGAATGCATTGATCTGGTCCTATGTGACATGCATGCAGACTGGGGCATACACAAATAAAACATGTTCTTACTGAATGCATTGAATCTGGTCCAATGTGCCAGACTGCATACACATAAACATGTTCCTTACTGAATGCATTGTCTGGTCCAATGTTGCCAGACTGCATACATAAAACATGTTTTACGAATGCATTGATCTGGTCCAATGTGCCAAGACTGCATACACATAAACATGTTCTACTGAATGCATTGATCTGGTCCAATGTGCCAGAACTGCATACAAATAAAAAGTTCTACTGAATGGCATTGATCTGGTCCAATGTGCCGACTGCTACACAATAAAACATGTTCTACTGAATGCTTGTCTGGTCCAATGTGCCAGCTGCATCACAAAAAACTGTTTTACTGAATGCATGATCTGGTCATGTGCCAGACTGCATACACAAGTAAAACATGTTCTTGACTGAATGCCAATTGATCTGGTCCAATGTGTCAGACTGCATACACAATAAAACATGTTCTTATCTGATGCATTGATCTGGTCCATGTGCCAGACTGCCATACACAATAAAACATGTTCTACTCGAAATGCATTGATCTGGTCCAATGTGACATGCAATGCCAGACTGCGTTACACAATAAAACATGTTCTTACTGAATCAATTGATCTGGTCCAATGTGCAGACTGCATACACAATAAAACATGTTCTTACGAATGCATTATCTGGTCATGTGCCAGACTGCATAAAACAATATAACATGTTCTTACTGAATGATTGATTGGTCAATGTGCCAGACTGCATACACATAAACATGTTCTACTGATCATTGATCTGGTCCAATGTACATGCATGCCAGATCTGCATCACAATAAAACATGTTCTGTACTGAATGCATTGATCTGGTCTAAACAATGTGCCAGACTGCATACACAACTAAAACATGTTCTTACTGAATGCTTGAATCTGGTCCAATGTGCCAGATGGGCATACAAATAAACATGTTCTTACTGAATGCATTGATCTGGTCCAATGTGCCAACTGCATACAAAGCCATAAAACATGTCTTACTGAATGGCATTGATCTGGTCCAATGTGCAGAGCTGCATACACAATAAACATGTTCTTACTGAATGCATTGATCTGGTCCAGATGTGTCCAGAACTGCATACACAAAAAACATGTTCTTACTGAATGCATTGATCTGGTCCAATGTGCCAGACTGCATAACAATAACATGTTCTTACTGAAATGCATTGATTCTGGTCAATGTGGCCAGACTGCATACACAATAACATGTTCTTACTGAATGCATTGATCTGGTCCAACTGTGCCAGACTGCATACAGCAATAAAACATGTTCTTACTGAATGCATTGATCTGGTCAATGTGCCAGACTGCATAACCACAATAAAACATGTTTCTTACTGAATCATTGGATCTGGTCCAATGTGCCAGACTGCATACACCCAATAAAACATGTTCTTACTGAATGCATTGAGCTGGTCCAATGTGCCAGACTGCATACACAATAAAACATTTCTTACTGAATGCATTGATCTGGTCCAATGTGTCAGACTGCATACACATAAAACATGTTCTTACTGAATGCATTGATCTGGTCCAAATGTGCCCAGACTGCATACACAATAAAAACATGTTCTTACTAATGCATTGATCTGGTCCAATGTGCCAGGACGCTACCATAAAACATGTTCTTATGAATGCATTGATCTGGTCCATGTGTCAGACTGCAAGTACACAATAACATGTTCTTACTGAATGCATTGATCTGGTCCGCAATGTGTCAGACTGAATACACAATAACATGTCTTACTGAATGCATTGATCTGGTCATGTCCAGACTGCATACACAATAAACATGTTCTTACTGAATGCATTGATCTGGTCCAATGTGTCAGACTGCATACACAATAAAACATGTCTTACTGAATGCAATTGATCTGGTCCAATGTGCCAGACTGCATACACAATAAAAACATGTTCTTACTGAATGCATTGATCTGGTCCAATGTGCCAGACTGCATACACAATAAACATGTTCTTACTGAATGCCATTGATCTTGTCGCAATGGGCCAGACTGCATACACAATAAAACATGTTTCTTACTGAATGCATTGATCTGGTCCAATGTGCCAGACTGCATACACAATAAAAACATGTTCTTACTGAATGCATTGATCTGGTCCAATGTGCCAGACTGCATACACAATAAAACATGTTCTTACTGAATGCATTGATCTGGTCCAATGTGCCAGACTGCATACACAAATAAAACATGTTCTTACTGAATGCATTGATCTGGTCCAATGTGTCAGACTGCATACACAATAAAACATGTTCTTACTGAATGCATTGATCTGGTCCAATGTGTCAGACTGCATACACAATAAAACATGTTCTTACTGAATGCATTGATCTGGTCCAATGTGCCAGACTGCATACACAATAAAACATGTTCTTACTGAATGCATTGATCTGGTCCAATGTGTCAGACTGCATACACAATAAAACATGTTCTTTACTGAATGCATTGATCTGGTCCAATGTGCCAGACTGCATACACAATAAAACATGTTTTACTGAATGCATTGATCTGGTCCAATGTGCCAGAATGCATACACCAATAAAACATGTTCTTACTGAATGCATTGATCTGGTCCAATTGCCAGACTGCATACACAATAAAACATGTTTACTGAATGCATTGATCTGGTCCAATGTGCCAGACTGCATACACAATAACATGTTCTTACTGAATGCATTGATCTGGTCCAATGTGCCAGACTGCATACACAATAAAACATGTTCTTACTGAATGCATTGATCTGGTCCAATGTGCCAGACTGCATACACAATAAAACATGTTCTTACTGAATGCATTGATCTGGTCCAATTGTGCCAGACTGCATACACAATAAAACATGTTCTTACTGAATGCATTGATCTGGTCCAATGTGTCAGACTGCATACACAATAAAACATGTTCTTACTGAATGCATTGATCTGGTCCAATGTGCCAGACTGCATACACAATAAACATGTTCTTACTGGAATGCATTGATCTGGTCCAATGTGCCAGACTGCATACACAATAAAACATGTTCTTACTGAATGCATTGATCTGGTCCAATGTTGCCAGACTGCATACACAATAAAACATGTTCTTACTGAATGCATGATCTGGTCCAATGTGCCAGACTGCATACACAAATAAACATGTTCTTACTGAATGCATTGATCTGGTCCAATGTGCCAGACTGCATACACAATAAAACATGTTCTTACTGAATGCATTGATCTGGTCCAATGTGTGCCAGACTGCATACACAATAAAACATGTTTCTTACTGAATGCATTGATCTGTCCAATGTGCCAGACTGCATACACAATAAAACATGTTCTTACTGAATGCATTGATCTGGTCCAATGTGCCAGACTGCATACACAATAAAACATGTTCTTACTGATGCATTGATCTGGTCCAATGTGCCAGACTGCATACACAATAAAACATGTCTTACTGAATGCATTGATCTGGTCCAAATGTGCCAGACTGCATACACAATAAAACATGTTCTTACTGAATGCATGATCTGGTCCAATGTGCCAGACTGCATACACAATAAACATGTTCTTACTGAATGCATTGATCTGGTCCAATGTGCCAGACTGCATAAACAAAAAACATGTCTTACTGAATGCATTGATCTGGTCCAATGTGCCAGACTGCATACACAATAAAACATGTCTTACTGAATGCATTGATCTGGTCCAATGTGCCAGACTGCATACACATAAAACATGTTCTTACTGAATGCATTGATCTGGTCCAATGTGCCAGACTGCATACACAATAAAACATGTTCTTACTGAATGCATTGATCTGGTCCCATGTGCCAGACTGCATACACAAATAAACATGTTCTTACTGAATGCATTGATCTGGTCCAATGTGCCAGACTGCATACACAATAAAACATGTTCTTACTGAATGCATTGATCTGGTCCAATGTGCCAGACTGCATACACAATAAAACAACAATGCATCTGTCAATGTGCCAGACTGCATACACAATAAAACATGTTCTTACTGAATGCATTGATCTGGTCCAATGACTGGCCAGACTGCATACACAATAAAACATGTTCTTACTGAATGCATTGATCTGGTCCAATGTGCCAGACTGCATACACAATAAAACTGTTTTACTGAATGCATTGACAATGTGCCAGACTGCATACACAATAAAACATGTTCTTACTGAATGCATTGATCTGGTCCAATGTGCCAGACTGCATACACAATAAAACATGTTCTTACTGAATGCATTGATCTGGTCCAATGTGCCAGACTGCATACACAATAAAACATTGTTCTTACTGAATGCATTGATCTGGTCCAATGTGCCAGACTGCATACACAAATAAACATGTTTCTTACTGAATGCATTGATCTGGTCCAATGTGCCAGACTGATACACAATAAAACATGTTCTTACTGAATGCATTGATCTGGTCCAATGTGCCAGACTGCATACACAATAAAACATGTTCTTACTGAATGCATTGATCTGGTCCAATGTGCAGACTGCATACAAATAAAAACATGTTCTTACTGAATGCATTGATCTGGTCCAATGTGCCAGACTGCATACACAATAAAACATGTTCTTACTGAATGCATTGATCTGGTCCAATGTGCCAGACTGCATACACAATAAAACATGTTCTTACTGAATGCATTGATCTGGTCCAATGTGCCAGACTGCATACACAATAAAACATGTTCTTACTGAATGCATTGATCTGGTCCAATGTGTCAGACTGCATACACAATAAAACATGTTCTTACTGAATGCATTGATCTGGTCCAATGTGCCAGACTGCATACACAATAAAACATGTTCTTTACTGAATGCATTGATCTGGTCCAATGTGCCAGACTGCATACACAATAAACATGTTCTTACTGAATGCATTGATCTGGTCCAATGTGCCAGACTGCATACACAATAAAACATGTTCTTACTGAATGCATTGATCTGGTCCAATGTGTCAGACTGCATACACAATAAAACATGTTCTTACTGAATGCATTGATCTGGTCCAATGTGCCAGACTGCATACACAATAAAACATGTTCTTACTGAATGCATTGATCTGGTTCCTACAAGAGAAATATTTTACAACACAAGAAAGATGAAAGAACTTTTTAAAAAGATTAAAGTAGCCATTATAATATCCTTCATAAAAGTAGGATTTGAAGTAGAGTCACCATATCCATTTCTTATGACTATAACCATTACACCCCGAGTGCCTCTGTTATGTTTTTAAATACAGATAAAATACGGAACACTGAATGAAAATGCAAGATCAGGTTGATTTAACACAGGGTAGAGAATGTTTCTACCCTAAAAGTGACTTAACTAGCTCACACTTGTTGTAAGCTGCGCCCACTCAGTACAAACCCCAATCCAAAAGTATCATGACGGAAACCCCACTTCCGTGCTCCCAACAGCCCCCCCCCCCAACTGATCAAGGGGAGCCACTCTATTTTCGTTAGTTCTGTACCTAACAGCCTCAATGTAAGGCATTTTCCTATTGGCTACTAATTGATCAATTTGATGTTAATGTATAGAAAATGATTCCCCCACTCTAAAAGGATTTTTTTAAAATTATCTGCCTACAAAAGGGTTAATAGTTACTTGAAGCTCTAATTGTTTATAAATAATGATTATTAGATACTTAAAAGCTTATAATTGCTTGCAAAAAAGAGGCTAAATTCAGCATTAAATAACCCAACAAGGTTTGACATGTCATACAAGCAAGCATATTAAATAAGTGATATTTTCCAGGCCTCCCACCAAGTTAATTATCATAAGTCATTTTTATGTTGTGAGCCAAGCACAAACTGAAGCTCATGCGATGACCAGTGCAAAAAATGTATGGTTCGTGTTGGCATTCCATTTTATAAACCCACCCTCTGCCCCTTTTAGGTGAAGGGGCAGGTGCTGCCTGGAGGGACAGGCCCCTGGGACTGGGCAATGTATTTTTGGCTCACCCAAATGAATAAAAATAAATAGATGAAATAAACAAGTTGTGATAAAAACAATTAGAATTAAGTTAACATGAAGGATAATACTGGTGAAAATTTCTAATAATAATGAATGACAAAACATCATTTAAAAAGTAAATTAAAAAAAACGTTTTTTCTTTATAACTTTAATATGTAATAAAAGAAAGATTCTCTAAGTTTGTACAAGGACTGAGCATATGTCCTTTGATTTTAAAAAAAAAAAAAAAAAAAAAAAAAAATTGGAGACCAGCAAAAGTCAAAGTTCAATAAAATCCACACATTTTTGTCTGAGAGGGGTAAAAAAAAAACCCCCAACTTTTTAGACCTTTAAATATAATAAGGGTATAAATCAATGAAATATTCAAATATTAATTAAAAAATGTTTAAAAGAAATGGAAAAAAATACAAATAAGAAAAATGACAAAAATAAACAATAATAAATAGAATAAAATATAGAAAAATAATTTTTATTAATCTATAAAGAGAATTATTTTGAACTTTTAAAATCCAGGGCAACATTGAGTAGCTCTGCTCATCTTTAATAAAATGATCAGTTTTTGGGGGGTTTTTTTTTTCATTTTTTTGTGCAATATAAGTTTTGATTGTATATTATGTGAAGGTTATTGCTATATTTTGACGTTATTCATTATTACAGAAGGATCTGGTGCCATTGTTACTGCAGTGATTGTAATCATGCTTTTGATCTGCCTTGTTGGCTTTCTTGTTGTGCGTATCTGCGCAGATCACAGCTGAAACAATGGTGGAGTATGAAAAAGAACATAAAAATGAAGTAAGTATATAAACATTCTCTATTTTTATTTAAAAAGCTCAGGTGATGGTTATCATCATCGTAGATAATGGACTTAACAAGCCAATTATTGTATTAAAAATAATTATTTTGAAGCTTACAAAGGATTATATATTATTAATCGCTGAAATACATATTTATGTGCAATTTATTAATATTAGATTGGAATACTTAAAACCATATATACTGTTTAGGGTGTACATATTTTGGTTACAGTTTCAATGCGGGAGAGTTTGGTTTTAAATAATACCTAATAATATCCATTTTCATTGAATAGATTTTAGAAATGATAAAAATCTGTTAGTTTTGTTTTAGAAAGAAATTAACTTTTTTATAAAAGTAGAAGTGTGCTTATTTATAGGAGATTCTGTAAAAAATAAAAATCTTTAGTAACTTAAAATTAATGACCAATATAGAAAATTAGTGCACCTTAGAAGTAACTGTTGACTTATTATATTTTATTCTTGCATCTTCAGTTTGCCATCAGCATTTACCAACTTCAAACTGCCCAAATCACGTCCTCCAGCTAGGACAGAAAGCTTCCACAAAAATCGACCTGTAAGGCCGGTCCCGATCTCTAAGCCAACATTGACTTGCAGCACTAATCGTAATTCCCAGGCGCTGATCACTCCTGTCGACCTTCCCTGAAGCAGCTGTCGCAAGAAGGAAAAATCAACAGCTGCACGTCCTGTCAGTGCCATTATGGCCAAGGATATATCAAACCCAGTCTTACAGAGCACAACCAACCGTACATCGGTGGCGTTTTCCGATCAGAACCTTACAAGCCTCAATGCATCAGACATCAAGGGCGGATTGGCCACGACTACACGACGTACTAAACTACGTCGTAATCACTCAGATCGGCCGCATCATCCCCCGCCCCAGAAGCCTGATGAGAGAGACTTTTCTCCAACCCACCCACCCACCTAACTTCCGTGTACCATAAGGTCACAAGAAGATAACTCCAACGTTTCTAGGCATCTGTTGGCACGGATGACGAAGACAATTTGTATATGAATACAAATGTCGAACTGGACAACTGTAACAGTGTGGATCATAACAGTAACCATGCTCTCTACCATAACACCAGTTCGCACCATTGACTAGAAGCCAAAAGAAAAGCCACCAAGAGTGCAGAATCGAGCTTTGAATCCTGTAAGCAAGCGCTTGCAAGATCCGGTTCAAATCCTGTCACTCCAACAAGAAACAGAGACACAGAGCCTAAACCCCAACCCGTGCCAAATACACCCAAGCATCCCTTCTTCCACTCCACCAATAAACCAGTGCCCGTCAAAACCAGTTCCGACAAAGAAACCCATTGTAAATTTGAACAAATCGGAGTCCGATTCACGGGCAAATCCTCCACAGTTGAGACGTACACTGAAGCCACAGTCACCCGTACGTACACAGACCCAACACCAAAATCAGACGCCAAAGACCCCCAGGCTCTTCCCCAGGCAAACCGATGCCGGCTCGGAGAGTCAACCCACGCTAAACTCAAAATTTACAAAATCTGACACAACAGACAAAGATGACGATAACAGAACATCAAATGATACAGAATCCCGTAAAAAAATCAGCGAACTGCGACAGATGTTTGATGCTAAGAGATGAAACTGCCCCTAGCCCTTTCAAACAAAGGAAAGGATAATAAACAAAAAAAATGTTCAAATGTGTGCCTGCTGCATTCTTGAGAAATGCTAAATGATGACTTTTAAACACCAGTTTTTCTCTTTCTGAACGTGTTTTCTTGCCTCTCATGTTCAGGGAAATTTTTTTTTTTTTTTTTTTTTTTTTTTAACAAAACAATTCAGACATTTTTGCATACTTATTCTTGCTTAAACAGATGGTTCAGCATGGCATACTGATTCAATCACTCACCAACTGCCCTATTCACCCAACACCCATCAGCTGAGATAGCTGATGACACAATTTGACCCCTGGCTCAAGTGCTTAAAATTATCACCTAGTACAGGTGAATTTATTTCAATTTTTTTTTTAAACATCTTATATTAAAATAATATAGGATTCATGGGGGAGGGAATTTTCTTTTACTTAACACATTTCACCTCACAGTTTTAGATTTAGGTTTTCTTGCAACCTGAAACTAAACTGAAAAAATCAAAAATCAAAGCAGTGTTCATTCAACAGACCCAGAATTTTTACAAAGCTAAAAGTTTCTTAAAAGAACAAAAACAAAACAAAAAAAGAAGAAAAAAAATTCTGGTTCTTCCTAAGCAACTACATTTCAACATCAATTCCAGTTTGGAAATTTTTTAGTTCTTTGTAGGAAGGGAAAGAAAAAAAAAAATCTGCTTTTACATTTGCTTGAAAACAACCATTTATGTGTATATAACAATTATAAGTGGCTGTAGTCCCACCCCCCCCCCATCCATTAAGTTTTAATGGAAGCTAACTTCCCCCCCCCCCATGACATATACTATTTTGTATCTTTGATCTGACTATCAGCCAAACAAAAAAAAAATCTCAATTTTCAATAAGCATAGATATTGATATTTTTGAGACGGTGTAAACAATCTGTGTGCCATACTAAGAAAACAACAACAAAAAAAAAAACAAAGCTTAGTATATAAATGGCCATAGATATTGATGTTCATTTCCTTTCATTTTCTGTGGGCCGAAAAAAATAAAAGAGAGTTGTACAAATCATTTTGATAACTGGATTGTATGTGGGCTGAATATGATAGGCTTGTAACTTAAATAAATCTCTTCTATATAAAAGGTGATTTCTTTTAGTCTTCTTAATTCAATTTTGACTGCAAAATCTTTTATGCCTTTTACTATTAACTCTAGTCATAATTCATATGCTCGGGTATTTGTGGTTGAGAAAAAAACAAAAAACAGAGCATAATTTCAAGGTTATTTCTCTCCTATATGTGTGTATGTGTAAATATGGAAAATATGAAGAAAAAAAAAAATATTATCAGAGGATATTTATTTAATGAATAAATAAACACATATTCTGAATATTTTTCTCATACTTTCCATTATATATCATCAGACTTGTTTCTTTAACCTTAATATGGTAACTGGTCTAGGAGAAGAAAAACTGAATTAAAACCTGTTAAACTCTGCTTAAAAATAGATCTGTTGGTAAATAAATACCATTGGATTTATTTCTATTTTCCTTTATATAAAGCTGCTGTACATCAGATTTTTCAAGTTCTACATAAATTGTGTCACTAAAACAACTGCTTTTCCCCAACTCAAATAAGTTTCCGAGTAGGCTGCTATATAACTTGAAAAAAGTAGCATTTTTTTCTTCCCCAATGGGTTTAGCTGACTTACATGTTTTACTTTTATTAAAACTAAAACTAAAATTTTTATTAAACGTTTTCAATCTTATTGATGAATTATTTTCTTAGAGAAAAAAAAAGTGATTGTTTTGATGATAACTGCTATAGTTATTAACATTGACTTTCTCTTAAACTGACAATGTTAGCTTTATTGTAAATAAAAGACAAATTTAGTTAACTTTTAAAAAAAAATAAGATGAATATATTTATTTGCTATAATGACCTACTTACATGAAATAAACAAATCTTCAACCTTTTTTTATTTTTTATTGTAAGGTTATATTTAATTTATTTTTGTTAGGTATATGTGGTGTTATTAATGGAGCAAATATTCAAAATTATAAATAAAAATCAGTAACGATTTATCTCTAAATGTTATTTAAAGTTTATACATTAGAACGTGACATGTATGGCAGGTATTTTTGCTGCTACCTAGAAGTACATATCTACATTGTTATTGCATTTCAGTTTCAGGTATTTTTCAGCTAGGAGCTTCAGGGTTATTTGAATTTAAATCACCTCTCTTCAATTATTTGACCTTTACCTAATTTCATATTTGGAGATTATGAAATAGAAGACAAAATTAATCAAGTGTAAATCTGCTTGTTATATTCATATCTGTTATAACAGTAAAATGTAAATTCTAAAGGTTTTCTAATGTGTCTGCTACATTCTTAAAAGCACAATTTAAGTAAAGTAAAATACTTTAATGAAAACATGGATAAATGTCAGTAGTCATTTTGAACCTATGACCAAAGAGCTTAAAACAATTTTAGAAACATGACTTTATTTAGTTTTATAACTTCTGAAGCAGTTTATTTTTAAAACCAAAAAATTAAGAAGTTATATATATATATATATATATATATATATATATTTGTACTAATGAGAGAAGCCTAAGTCGTTATTTTTTAAACAATTTGTATTTATTTTTTTTAAACCATTTGATTTTAATTGTTTATTTAGCTCTTTATATTGATCACTTTTTACTCAATTTTAGTGAAAAAAATCCCAAAGTTATTAAAGTTTATCCTCATTTACTTAGTAGATTTTTATAGTCACTGTGGTATATATATATATATATATATATATATATATATATAAAGCTTAAAAGGCACCCTATTGGGTGGCAAGCTAGAAAGCCTAACAATGACACTTCATGCACTGAGTACATATCAAATTTATTAAATTTCATGCCCTAAAAACATCACTGAAAACAATTGTAGTTATTAAAACTTGGTAATCCAAAAGTTCAGGATTTTTGAATTTGGCCCAGAATGTTTTTAATCTGTTCACGGAGTCTGTCCGATTCTAAAATGGTATGATATGTTGGGCTATTGTCTCTAGAAGTCAAGTTTTAAAAAATCTGACACACTGACATTTGCATTTGTTATTAGATATATAATACAACATTTCTTAGCTCAAAAGATACTCTTCTGCCCTACTCCCTGACTTAATACAGTTAAGACCTTGAAAATATGACAAAATATTATATATTTTACAGTTTCTAAACACATAGGAAAATAATTATTTTTACTAAAGAATTATGTTTGCATGAAAAGATACAGTTTTCAAAATAAGAAAAGGTGTTGTTTATTGTTATCAAACATCAAAATGCAAGTTTATATGTTTTATATATATATATATATATATATATATATATATATATACACACACACACACACTCCAACTGGCAAATTATTGAATATATTGTGTATATGAATACATTTTTAACTCTGTACTACCAATATTACTTTTAAAGAATGTATACTGTTATTTTGATTGAGGTGTATTATGCTTATTTTCCTTCCTGGAAAATTTAGCAATTGACTGAAACCATTTGTAAACAAACTGTATAAAATTTCTTAAAGAAAAAAAAAAACATGACAAAAGTGGGTCATTCATTAGGATGTAGTTTTTTTTTACATTCTATCTCGTTTGAGTATATTCACTTTTACTTTAAACTATGAAACCCACACAAACAATAATTCCTACCTATTATACAAATTTTAACAAAGGAATTTTAGAAAATTATTTGAACCATACTAGTAAGAATTTTAATAGAATTAATAATTAATTTTCTTTTTTTTTTTTCTACAAAGGAATTTTATTTGTATGTAGATTTTTTGGATTGATGTCCTCATCTTTATTATTACATATCCCTTCTTAAAATTTTCTTGTAATCCATTGGGGTAGGTTGTTCTCATTCCGTTACAAGTGTTTATAATTTGTTTATCTGAGTTTAGTAACGATTCAAATTGGGGAAATAATTTTGAATAATTTGACTGTTGTGCAAACAAAGTGTTGAAGAATTTATGATGATCTCATTTAAATAATGACATTTTTTTTTGCATTATCAATTTGAGAAGTATCATGATCATTTTAAAATTAAAAATAAATATTTATTGGTGTTTCTTGTATCATTTGATGCGTAAAATCAAATGGCACCATTATTATTTGATATTTTAGATTTTAAAATAATTTACATAAAAATCAATTTAATCTGGCCTTTCTAATTACTGGTACCCATATATAGACTCTGTATGAATCCAACTATTCTCCCTCCAGCTATGGGTAAATAGTAGGCAGACTGGGCTCTTTAACCTTGGTTAGGCAAACAGTCTAGGATAAAGAAAAACTTTGAATTCAAACCTGGTCACTACTAGAATAGGCTCAGGCCTACTTAGTGATCTATTTCAATTTAAAAATTAAAAAAAAAATTCTATACTTGGTCTACTCAAGATGCTACTAAAGATGTTGTGTATGTAATAAAGATGAGGACAACAGTCTGAATACAGATTATCAAGCCTCTTTTAGAATTTAAAACCATTTTCTTTTTAAAATTATGATCAGAGACAATGAATTATTGGTGGGATTTAGCCTTTTTTTATATCAATTGTTCTCGTAGAATGGTTGATAAAGGCAGTGGGGGTAGTGATAATCAGACTCTTCCCTCCCAAGCAAAAGGAGATGTGAGTTTCAGTCTCACCTACAACTTATCCTTTATTATTATCTCTGATGAGTACTGTACTCTGCTGTTATAGAAAGGACAACTTTAGTAAGTTGCCCTAAAAAGCAACTAAAATTAAAAAGGTATAATTAAAAAGAAGAGAGAAAATACTAGTCAACATTAATAATGATAATGATTGACAAATCTTTATCTAAAAAAAAAATAATAATAATAAAATAAGCTATTGTGTAAAAACAATTTCAAGTCTAAGAAGAGCCTGAGTTATATGTGAGATTTAGTCTTCTGTAATATCAATGGCTTTCTTAGCTTAGATGTTAAAACAGCTGGTGGGGAATCTCTGTGGGTGTAGTTGATAATCGGCTGCAATATAGAAATAAGAGAGTTTGAACACCAGTGGTGCTATAAGGTTTACTCACAGAATAATACTCTTAGGAAAGGTTTGAACACCTGCAACCTATCAGCTATGGGTTATCACTATTGTTCTTCTACAAAGATGGCTCTGGCATTAAATAACTCAAAAATTGATATGCCATTAAAAAATATATATTAAGTTTGTACTGATAACCATGCATCCCTAAGCAAAAAAATGGGACATGAGTTTGAGTCTCACCAAGTGTTTATCCTTTATTTTTATCTGATTGGTTCTGTTCTTAGTTGTTCTAGAAAAATAACAAGCTGAGTAAGATTAAAAAGATGAAAGAAAATATAAGTCAATTATTATAATTATTATGAGGTTTTCACACCTGGAGGCTTGAATGACAGCAAGTCTCTTCTGGTCTCCAGGACTTCTGAGTATTCTAGCCGATCTTAACAGTGCTGTAGGTTGGATGGTCTCAATTCTTCCTCTGATTTCCAATTCACCCAAATTCTTTTCCAGAGCTTTGGGGACTGTTCCAAAAGCACTAATTACAATTGGTACAACCTTCACCTTCATGTTCCAGTTTACTCAGTTCTCTGGCAAGGTCTAAGTATTTGTCTACTAGGTCGACCCTTCGAAATCTTCCAATGTGAATCTCTTCCAGGTCACTAGGTCGTGGTGCCTCCTAAAGATAACCAGTAATGTTTTTCACTAGCGTCACTCTTTCTGGAAATGGGCTTATCCTGTTAGATAACAGGAAAAGATAGAATATATATATTTTTCCCTTCTTTCATTTTCAGCCAGTGGTAGGCTGGGACTGCAAATCCATGAGATAACAGGTTGTCTTCTTCTTGTCAATTGAAATAGGTCTGGTCTCCTGGCTGGGATTTAGTGATCCGTCTGTACCTCATAGTAACAACAACAGTAGTATTAGTAGTACTAGCAGTCTGGAAGAGTTTGGAAAGACTATACAGATAACAGCATTGTTAAGATCAGCTAGAATACTCAAAGAGTCCTGGTTATTGCTCAGACCACTAGCTTATGCTGGTATAAAAAAACTCAATAATATAAGGGTTAGTCAAAAAGTAATACCATTTTGTTCAGGATAGGTATAATTGCCAAAACAGAAACGTGTATCATACATCAAAATGAAGCTGCTCTTCTGTGGATCACATCCCTACTTCTTCACATAGTCACCGTTTCTCTCAATAGCAATGTTCCATTTTTGAATGAGCATGTATCCCTATCCCATTAAAATTCTGTTCACTGTTCTTTGAGCCACTTCTTCACTACAGATTTCACTTCCTCATCACTGGAATGATGTTTGCTTCTCAAACCCTCTTTCATGGGTCTGAAGAGATGATAGTCTGAAGGCGCTAAATCTGGTGAGTATGGAGAATGTGGTAAAGTTGTCCACCTGGATGAGGCGATTTTCTTGTGTGTGGTAATAATAGTAATAATAATAGAATTATTAGCAAAATCTTCATAAAAAAAAAAATCCAATATGCTTATAACTCTTAAAATTGCAAACCTAGAATACAGGTTATGAGCCTTTCTATGTAACAATTTCCCAACTGTTATTTAAAAAAAATCCATCAGTGTTCAGTCAACAATCTTTCCATCTTAATGTCCTGATGAAGGTTTATTAAAAAATGATGAAACGTTTTAACATCAACTTCACCACCAAGAATAAATTCATCTTTCTATTTTCTACATATTGTTGGATTTAATTTCATCATCGTCATGCCAGCAGCATGGATATCAATGACAATCTCTTGCTAACATTCCCTATCATTCATTGACACGGGAGGTCCTTCACACAGCATGCAGTATCCATACAGAGCTGGTCTATGTAGGCCTTTGCTGGACGACTCTGCACTAGCATGTCCATATGCTGGTTTCCATAGGAAGATGTTGCTTATGAGTTTATCCTTACTTCTCCAGCCATGTCCAACATGTCTTGTCCATCTTGCTTGAATGGTTTTGTGCGATACGAGGCAGTGGCTGTATAGCTGCTTTCTTGTGGGGTGTTTCTTCACCATTTGTTCAAGATCGCATGCAGTATTCTTGTGCAGCTCCCATCTAGGCCTATTCTCCAGGTGCCTCGTCAAGGACCAAGTGGTGCAGCCATTCCATATATATATATATATATAATGTGTGTGTGTTTTAATATCTGCAACTAACGAAAAGAAAGAAATGGTTTTAAAAAGGTTTCTTTTTCATTATTGGACCGCTCTATTTTACATACACATACACACACACACACATTGTTCAGCTGTGACTAGCAAATCCAATTTCAATAATAAAAAAAAAACATTTTTGTTTAGTCATATCCACTAAGGCATCATAACTTGATCTTAAAATAAAAATGAATGTTGATGCATTTCTCCTCCCCTTTACTCAAATCTGACATGAGTTTCAGTCTCACCTACACTTTATCCTTTATTTGTTTCTGATAAGTGCTGTACTCTGCTGTTATAGAAAGGACAACTAAAATTAAAACAATGATAAAAATACAAGTCAGATTCAATTTAACAATAATATTAATGATTGGCAAATCTTCATCTAAAAATGAAATATATGACTTTTTAAAAACTTTTACAGCATCAATGGTGCTTTTGTCATTTTATAAAAATGATAAAAAATAAAAATTGGATATGCAGTATTTAATGTGCAGTAGTTATTTATTAAGCTTAGCTTAGTTGTGGCACAAGGCCACAAGTATGGGGCACCCAGTGAGAATCGTTTCACTAACAATGGTTTGCTAATCCAGTTTGCTAACTATTACACCACATGAGGTGCCTATAGTTATTTACTAAGCTTAGCTTAGCTATGGCACAAGATCAGAGGTATGGGGCACCCAGTGAGAATTGAACTCAACTAACAATGGTTTGCTAATTACCATGTGTGGTGCACAAATTCAATTTGAAATAAACTCTTTCCCCCTATAACATGTGACACTTCCTGGAACAAATTTGGAATACATTTGGATTATAATAATTTAGATGATGACAACAGTCCGAAAAATCTAAATAATACAAAACTTTTCTAAATACGTAAGATTATTTGAAATTTAATTTTAGGAATTTCTTTTGTCATTACTGTTCATAATCCTCTATACTGAAACGGCTGAAATCGTTAGTTTCCATTTAATATTCAACTAACCCAAGGGGGAAAATAGGTGTAAAATGTAAATATGTTTGTATATTTTGGGAAACATTTTTCATATAAATTGTAAATGATTTGAAAATAATACATTGTTTACATGTAGGGAAAAATATTTTTCATGTAATAAAGTCTATCTACTTGAACACTATTGGGAGTTATAAATTTTGTATGTATATATTTTTTACTAATCAAATAAGGAGAAAAAAAAACAACAAACTAACATTTTTATTTTCATTTGTTATTACTTTCACTTGAATATACTGGTTGAAAATAAAATTGTAACCTCCTAAAGGTTGATGACAATTTTGATCAGGGTACAGTATATGCATGGGGTCTAGCACATCTTACTTCCACCCCCACCTCCCAATTAGGACAAGGGGGGGGTGCCCTGTTGTGGTCCTTTAACTGACGTTTGTGACTTGAGCATTTTTTTTTTTTTTTCAAGTAAAATTTAGTCATACAAATTTTGGGAGTTGTTACAAAAAAGAAACATTATTAAATAAAAAAAAAGAACCTATTTATTATAATTGTCATAAAAATTGTATAATTCCTTGATTTTTGGTAATTTAAAAAAAAGTGCTGCCCTCCCCATTTTCCTTTACGACTAAGAATGATTATTAAATAGAAATAGTTACTTGAAACCATATAAATTGTAGATAAATCATTAGTATTAAGAATAGTTACAGGAAGCTATAATTGTTTACAAATTATTATTATTAGTTACTTGAAACTGTATATTGATTATTATTAATACAAATAATTTTCAAACAAACCCATTTGACCCATGGATGAGACATTAATAGGTCTCATTCAGTAGAGCATCAGCCTAGGAACTAGCAAGGTTTTGGGTTTGATACTGGCCCTCGGCAACTCAGCTTATGAGTAGTAAAAGGATCTGTGCAGTAAAGGAGCTGATGGTAGGTGTGACGCTCCTCCTCAGACACAAAAACAATCTCCTTGGTCTAGTGCTAGTGAAAAGGGGATAGACTCCCTTGCTGACTGGCTGATACTGACTTTAGGCCACCTTGATGACTTTACTTACAACTATGAGTCAGAATGACACTTAGGAGTAATGATAATGGGTGATTCTCTAGAGCTTCCTTACCACTGGATGCAGTTTAGTGACATACCCGGAGAGGGGGGAGGAGCCCTTATCCTTCTGCAGAGGATGCACACCAAGCAACCTTATGACACAAACTGATTTGCATTCCATCTGTCAATGAAAGTAAATGTAGTTTCCCACCTTCAAACTAGAATTCAGATAAAATATTTGGAACAGAGGGGGTATAATCGGAAAATAGAACAACTTTGAAACTAACTGTTCCACCATTTTCCCTTACTCCCGTCTTTCAGTGGTAAATTTCCCTAATTTAACTATTTAGTTAAAATAGGAAGAAAAGAATAAAATTACAGTTATTTCTTTATGTTAATAGATTTCTGTTAAGATTTATCCCGACATTTTTGCTCATATTTATTAAGATAAAACCAAACAATTAGAAATCAATAATACTTAAGCATATATTTATTAAAATCAAATTTTTTAAGATCAATATGCAAATTAGCCTTCCCATTCACACTGTAAACCGCTATTTCGTTGAATATATAAATATAATTGCATGTTATTAGTCTGTAGATATTGTTAACAGTCTTAATGATGTAAAACAATTTTACTAATAATTGAGGTGTAAAAAAAAATAAAATCATGGAGAATGTGATGTAAATAACAAAGGGAATTGTGACTTGTATAGTAATATAGTTTCGGTTACAGACAGACAAACCCACAATCTCCATTATAATAAGATCTGAGGTTTTAACATGTTTAAATTACTTGGAAATTTATTCCTGGTCTATGAAACTTCCTCTTCCAATTTATATATAATATTAGAATATTATGTTGACTGCTTTTTTTTTATACTAATGTGATAAACTGTTGATTAAAAAGAATTGAAAATTGACACTGACTCATCTAGAAGTGATGGAGACATCACTTGATTATAATATATTCAGCTGTGCACATTTTCAAATTTTAAAAAAAGAAGCAAATCTCAATATTCCAAATTGGGGGTGCGGTAAGCGCACCTGACTGACCTACGCAGCAAAGGAAGAAAAGAAAGGAAGGAAGGAAAGAAAGAAAGGAGACCAGTAAACAATAGCGTCGGACTTAATTGCAGACCTCCCCCCCCCCCCAACAAAAAACTTCTTTTTTCAACAAAAGCTATTTTCGGCACTGCTTCTTATTTTTGACTTAACCAAAATGGCAAAAGTGAACCTCGACAGCGGCATAATAAAGCCTTTTAAAGTGAGGGAGATGTAGTGGCATGGCTTACCAAGGTACAGCTGGTGGCGAGACTCCAGAAAGTAGATGATGTGGCAAGCTTTTTGCCCTTGTATTTGGAAGGAGATGCGCTCCATCTATATTTGGAGATGGACGAGGATCAACAGACCAATATCGACCTTATTAAATCTCGGTTGAAAGAGGCTTTTTTCAGACGGGGAGTTCTCTGCTTACACAAAGCTGAAACTGATTAGGTGGTAGGAGAGAGAGTGGATGTTTTATGCCAGCAAAATACAACAACTTGCAGGATTCACTGGGCGTGGTCTTGAGACGGTGATGATGAAGCTGGTATTCGTGACAGGGTTAGCGAACGACATTGAAACTGTCTAACACTCTTTGCTCGTGATTGAACCAGCAACTCTCCTCTTGTGATTTTCACAGCTCTGTTCTCCTCCTCTCCCAGTTCCTTCACTCCTCTGTTTTCTGCTCCACCTCTCCTTCGTTCCTCGTTTGATTTATGTCATTGCTCGCACTAGTCTATCGACTTAATGACCATTTTTTTTCTCCCTTCCCTCTCAGAGAAGCAGACGTTTTATCTCCAACCTCTACCCATAATGCCTCAAACACTTCTATAAAGAGGCCTTCTCTTCTCCTCTCTAACTTTTTGATGCTGCATGCCTGCCTACACCCATTCCTCGTCACCCGTTCAGTTCCGATGTCTCAAGCAAGGTGGACTTGCATGCAAAGCAAGTCCTTGCCCGTTTTGCATGAGGTAAGTCTCTTTTCTGACTACAGAAACATTGACCATGGGAGATTTGTTGACACGGGCAAAATTGCTGACCAACAAATGGCCTGTTGGAATGAGTATCCGCAGAACAGAACATGCCAGGAGATGCGATGCTTCAGATGCAGGAAAATCGGTTTGCCTTGGAATGCCAGGGAAACGGCTCAGGGGAAAAGACGTCAGTGCTAGTCTCCTCCCAGGCAAGTAAAAACAGGGCACATCCTATCGTTTGTGTATTGTTGACGGATGAGACTGCACGACCCTAATTGAGATCATCGTCAGTAGCTTCCAAGACATGTGTCTGAGGCATCATCTGGCGATGTCGATCCTGATCTGCCCACCACCTGCTCGCCCTCCTCTGACGAATTATTAGAATAATGAATGGCACACGCATTCCTGAAACATGGCGCAAGGTTTTTTTTTACATTGTCGATTGGTTCAGGCAAGATTCCCTAGCTGAGGTCATCTTCATTCTGTAAATTTGAATTTAGTGACAATTCAATCCTTTTCTAGAATAAATTCCATTTATAGAATGAAGATGACCTCAGCTAGGGATCTTGCCTAAGACACGACAGTAAATGTTCAAGAAAGAAAAAGATGGAAGTAAAATTTTAGTGACACATTCAATCCTTTTCCAGAATAAATTCAATTATAGAATGAAGATGACCTCAGCTAGGGAATCTTGCCTAAAGACACGACAGTAAATTTTTTCAGAAAGAAAAGATGGAAGTAAAATTTCTAGTGAACAATTCAATCCTTTTCCAAGAATAAATTCAAATTTATAGAATAAGGACCCCTCAGCAGGGAAATTCTTGAATCCTTGCCTAAGACAATAGGACAGTAAATGTTTCAAGAAGAAAAAGATGGAAGTAAAATTTAGTGACAATTCAATCCTTTTCCAGAATAAATTCAATTTATAGAATGAAGATGACCTCAGCTAGGGAATCTTGCCTAAGACACGAGTAAATGTTCAAGAAAGAAAAAGATGGAAGTAAAATTTAGTGACAATTCAATCCTTTTCCAGAAATAAATTCAATTTATAGAATGAAGATGACTCAGCTAGGGAATCTTGCCTAAGCACAGACAGTAAATGTTCAAGAAAGAAAAAATGGAAGTAAAATTAGTGACAATTCAATCTTTTCCAGAATAAATTCAATTTATAGAATGAAGATGACCTCAGCTAGGGAATCTTGCCTAAGAAGACAGTAAATGTTCAAGAAAGAAAAAGTGGAAGTAAAATTTAGTGACATTCAATCCTTTTCCAGAATAAATTCAATTATAGAATGAAGATGACCTCAGCTAGGGAATCTTGCCTAAGACAGACAGTAAATGTTCAAGAAAGAAAAAGATGGAAGTAAAATTTAGTGACAATCCAATCCTTTTCCAGAATAAATTCAATTATAGAATGAAGATGACCTCAGCTAGGGAATCTTGCCTAAGACACGACAGTAATGTTCAAGAAAGAAAAGAGTAATGGAATAAAATTTAGTGAAATCTCAATCCTTTTCCAGAATAAATTCAATTTATAGAATGAAGATGACCTCAGCTAGGGAATCTTGCCTAAGACACGACATTAAATGTTCAAGAAAGAAAAAGATGGAAGTAAAATTTAGTGACAATTCAATCCTTTTCCAGAATAAATTCAATTTATAGAATGAAGATGACCTCAGCTAGGGAATCTTGCCTAAAGAAACAGTAAATGTTCAAGAAAGAAAAAGATGGAAGTAAAATTTTAGTGACAACCAATCCTTTTCCAGAATAATCAATTATAGAATGAAGAATGAAGATGCCTCAGCTGGGAATCTTGCTAGGACAAGACAGTAAATGTTCAAGAAAGGAAAAAGATGGAAGTAAAATTTAGTGACAATCCAATCCTTTTCCAGAATAAATTCAATTTATAGAATGAAGATGACCTCACTAGGGAATCTTGCCTAAGACACGACAGTAAATGTTCAAGAAAAGAAAAAGATGGAAGTAAAATTTAGTGACAATTCAATCTTTTTCCAGAATAAATTCAATTTATAGAATGAAGATGACCTCAGCTAGGGAATCTTGCCTAAGAAAGACAGTAAATGTTCAAGAAAGAAAAAGATGGAAGTAAAATTTAGTGACAATTCAATCCTTTTCCAGAATAAATTCAATTTATAGAATGAAGATGACCTCAGCTAGGGAATCTTGCCTAAGACAGACAGTAAATGTTCAAGAAAGAAAAAGATGGAAGTAAAATTTGTGACAATCATCCTTTTCCAGAATAAATTCAATTTATAGAATGAGATGACCTCAGCTAGGGAATCTTTCCTAAGACAAGACAGTAAATGTTCAAGAAAGAAAAAGATGAAGTAAAATTTAGTGACAATACATCCTTTTCCAGAATAATTTCAATTTATAGAATGAAGATGACCTCAGCTAGGGAATCTTGCCTAAGACAAGACAGTAAATGTTCAAGAAAAAGATGGAAGTAAAATTTTGTGACAATTCAATCTTTTCCAGAATAAATTCATTTATAGAATGAAGATGACCTCAGCTAGGGAATCTTGCCTAAGATAAGACAGTAAATGTTCAAGAAAGAAAAAGATGGAAGTAAATTAGTGACAATCAATCCTTTTCCAGAATAAATTCAAATTTATAGAATGAAGATGACCTCAGCTAGGGAATCTTGCCTAAGACGACAGTAAATGTTCAAGAAAGAAAAAGATGGAAGTAAAATTTAGTGACAATTCATCTTTTCCAGAATAAATTCAATTTATAGAATGAAGATGACCTCAGCTAGGGAATCTTGCCTAAGAAACGACAGTAAATGTTCAAGAAAGAAAAAGATGGAAGTAAAATTTAGTGACAATTCCATCCTTTTCCAGAATAAATTCAATTTATAGAATGAAGATGACCTCAGCTAGGGAATCTTGCCTAAGACAGACAGTAATGTTCAAGAAGAAAAAGATGGAAGTAAAATTTAGTGACAATCAATCCTTTTCCAGAATAAATTCAATTTATAGAATGAAGATGACCTCAGCTAGGAATCTTGCCTAAGACAGACAGTAAATGTTCAAGAAAGAAAAAGATGGAAGTAAATTTAGTGACAATTCAATCCTTTTCCAGAATAAATTCAATTTATAGAATGAAGATGACTCAGCTAGGGAATCTTGCCTAAGACAGACAGTAAATGTTAAGAAAGAAAAAGATGGAAGTAAAATTTAGTGACAATCCAATCCTTTTCCAGAATAAATTCAATTTATAGAATGAAGATGACCTCAGCTAGGGAATCTTGCCTAAGAACGACAGTAATGTTCAAGAAAGAAAAGATGGAAGTAAAATTTAGTGACAATTCATTCCTTTTCCAGAATAAATTCATTTATAGAATGAAGATGACCTCAGCTAGGGAATCTTGCCTAAGACTAAGACAGTAAAATGTTAGAAAGAAAAAGATGGAAGTAAAATTTAGTGACAATTCAATCCTTTTCCAGAATAAATTCAATTTTATGAATATGAAGATGACCTCAGCTAGGGAATCTTGCCTAAGACACGACAGTAAATGTTCAAGAAAGAAAAAGATGGAAGTAAAATTTAGTGACAATTCAATCCTTTTCCAGAATAAATTCAATTTATAGAATGAAGATGACCTCAGCTAAATCTTGCCTAAGAACGACAGTAAATGTTCAAGAAAGAAAGATGGAAGTAAAATTTAGTGACAATCAATCCTTTCCAGAATAAATTCAATTTATAGAATGAAGATGACCTCAGCTAGGGAATCTTGCCTAAGACAGACAGTAAATGTTCAAGAAAAAAAAGATGGAAGTAAAATTTAGTGACAATCAATCTTTTCCAGAATAAATTAATTATAGAATGAAGATGACCTCAGCTAGGGAATCTTGCCTAAGACAAACAGTAAATGTTCAAGAAAGAAAAAGATGGAAGTAAAATTTAGTGACAATCCAATCCTTTTCCAGAATAAATTCAATTTATAGAATGAAGATGACCTCAGCTAGGGAATCTTGCCTAAGAACAGACAGTAAATGTTCAAGAAGAAAAAGATGGAAGTAAAATTTAGTGACAATCCAATCCTTTTCCAGAATAAATTCAATTTTAGAATGAAGATGACCTCAGCTAGGGAATCTTGCCTAAGACACGACAGTAATGTTCAAGAAAGAAAAAGATGGAAGTAAAATTTAGTGACAATTCAATCCTTTTCCAGAATAAATTCAATTTATATGAATGAAGATGACCTCAGCTAGGGAATCTTGCCTAAGATAAGACAGTAAATGTTCAAGAAAGAAAAAGATGGAAGTAAAATTTAGTGACAATCAATCCTTTTCCAGAATAAATTCAATTTATAGAATGAAGATGACCCAGCTAGGGAATCTTGCTAAGACAGACAGTAAATGTTCAAAAAAAAAAGATGGAAGTAAAATTTAGTGACAATTCATCCTTTTCCAGAATAAATTCAATTATAGAATGAAGATGCCTCAGCTAGGGAACTTGCCTAAGACAAGACAGTAAATGTTCAAGAAAGAAAAAGATGGAAGTAAAATTTAGTGACAATTCCAATCCTTTTCCAGAATAAATTCAATTTATAGAATGAAGATGACCTCAGCTAGGGAATCTTGCCTAAGACAAGACAGTAAATGTTCAAGAAAGAAAAAGATGGAAGTAAAATTTAGTGACAATCAATCCTTTTCCAGAATAAATTCAATTTATAGAATGAAGATGACCTCAGCTAGGGAACTTGCCTAAGACAGAACAGTAAATGTTCAAGAAGAAAAAGATGGAAGTAAAATTTAGTGACAATTCAATCTTTTCAGAATAAATTCAATTTATAGAATGAAGATGACCTCAGCTAGGGAATCTTGCCTAAGACACGACAGTAAATGTTCAAGAAAGAAAAGATGGAAGTAAATTTAGTGACAATTCAATCCTTTTCCAAATAAATTCAATTTATAGAATGAAGATGACCTCAGCTAGGGAATCTTGCCTAAGACACGACAGTAAATGTTCAAGAAAGAAAAAGATGGAAGTAAAATTTAGTGACATTCAATCCTTTTCCAGAATAAATTCAATTTATAGAATGAAGATGACCTCAGCTAGGGAATCTTGGCCAAACAGACAGTAAATGTTCAAGAAAGAAAAGATGGAAGTAAAATTTAGTGACAATTCAATCCTTTTCCAGAATAAATTCAATTTATAGAATGAAGATGACTCAGCTAGGGAATCTTGCCTAAGACAGCACAGTAAATGTTCAAGAAAGAAAAAGATGGAAGTAAAAATTAGTGACAATTCAATCCTTTCCAGAATAAATTCAATTTATAGAATGAAGAATGACCTGCTAGGGAATCTTGCTAAGCACGACAGTAAATGTTCAAGAAAGAAAAAGAGGAAGTAAATTTAGTGACAATTCAATCCTTTTCCAGAATAAATTCAATTTATAGAATGAAGATGACCTCAGCTAGGGAATTTGCCTAAGACAAGACAGTAAATGTTCAAGAAAGAAAAAGATGGAAGTAAATTTAGTGACATTCAATCCTTTTCCAGAATAAATTCAATTTATAGAATGAAGATGACCTCAGCTAGGGAATCTTGCCTAAGACAGACAGTAAATGTTCAAGAAAGAAAAAGTGGAAGTAAAATTTAGTGACAATTCAATCCTTTTCCAGAATAAATTCAATTTATAGAATGAAGATGACTCAGCTAGGGAACTTGCCTAAGAAGCACGAGTAAATGTTCAAGAAAGAAAAAGATGGAAGTAAAATTTAGTGAACAATCCTTTTCCAGAATAAATTCAATTTATAGAATGAGATGACCTCAGCTAGGGAATCTTGCCTAAGACAAGACAGTAAATGTTCAAGAGAAAAAGATGGAAGTAAAATTTAGTGACAATTCCAATCTTTTCCAGAATAATTCAATTTATAGAATGAAGATGACCTCAGCTAGGGAATCTTGCCTAAGAACGACAGTAAATGTTCAAGAAGAAAAAGATGGAAGTAAAATTTAGTGACAATTCAATCTTTTCCAGAATAAATTCAATTTATAGAATGAAGATGACCTCAGCTAGGAATCTTGCCTAAACACGACAGTAAATGTTCAAGAAAGAAAAAGATGGAAGTAAAATTTAGTGACAATTCAATCCTTTTCCAGAATAAATTCAATTTATAGAATGAAGATGACCTCAGCTAGGGAATCTTGCCTAAGACAAGACAGTAAATGTTCAGAAAGAAAAAGATGGAAGTAAAATTTAGTGACAATTCAATCCTTTTCCAGAATAAATTCAATTTATAGAATGAAGATGACCTCAGCTAGGGAATCTTGCCTAAGACAGACAGTAAATGTTCAAGAAAGAAAAAGATGGAAGTAAAATTTAGTGACAATCAATCCTTTTCCAGAATAAATTCAATTTATAGAATGAAGATGACCTCAGCTAGGAATCTTGCCTAAGACAAGACAGTAAATGTTCAAGAAAGAAAAAGATGGAAGTAAAATTTAGTGACAATCCAATTTTTCCAGAATAAATTCATTTATAGAATGAAGATGCCTCAGCTAGGGAATCTTTGCCTAAGACAAGACAGTAAAGTTCAAGAAAGAAAAGATGGAAGTAAAATTTAGTGACAATCCAATCCTTTTCCAGAATAAATTCAATTTATAGAATGAAGATGACCTCAGCTAGGGAATCTGCCTAAGACAAAAGTAAATGTTCAAAGAAGAAAAAAGATGGAGTAAGTAAAATTTAGTGACAATTCAATCCTTTTCCAGAATAAATTCAATTTATAGAATGAAGATGACCTCAGCTAGGAATCTTGCTAAGAAAGACAGTAAATGTTCAAGAAAGAAAAAGATGGAAGTAAAATAGTGACAATTCAATCCTTTTCCAGAATAAATTCAATTTATAGAATGAAGATGACCTCAGCTAGGGAATCTTGCCTAAGACACGACAGTAAATGTTCAAGAAAGAAAAAAGATGGAAGTAAAATTTAGTGACAATCAATCCTTTTCCAGAATAAATTCAATTTATAGAATGAAGATGACCTCAGCTAGGGAATCTTGCCTAAGACAGACAGTAAATGTTAAGAAAGAAAAAGATGGAAGTAAAATTTAGTGACAATCAATCCTTTTCCAGAATAAATTCAATTTATAGAATGAAGATGACTCAGCTAGGGAATCTTGCCTAAGACAAGACAGTAAATGTTCAAGAAAGAAAAAGATGGAAGTAAAATTTAGTGACAATTCAATCCTTTCCAGAATAAATTCAATTTATAGAATGAAGATGACCTCAGCTAGGGATCTTTGCCTAAGACAAGACAGTAAATGTTCAAGAAAGAAAAAGATGGAAGTAAAATTTAGTGACAATTCAATCCTTTTCCAGAATAAATTCAATTTATAGAATGAAGATGACCTCAGCTAGGGAATCTTGCCTAAAGAAGCAGTAAATGTTCAAGAAGAAAAAGATGGAAGTAAAATTTAGTGACAATTCAATCCTTTTCCAGAATAAATTCAATTTATAGAATGAAGATGCCCTCAGCTAGGGAATCTTGCCTAAGACAAGACAGAAATTGTTCAAGAAAGAAAAAGATGGAAGTAAAATTTAGTGACAATCCATCCTTTTCCAGAATAATTCAATTTATAGAATGAGATGACCTCAGCTAGGGAATCTTGCCTAAGACAAGACAGTAAATGTTCAAGAAAGAAAAAGATGGAAGTAAAATTTAGTGACAATCCAATCCTTTTCCAGAATAAATTCAATTTATGAATGAAGATGACCTCAGCTAGGGAATCTTGCCTAAGACAGACAGTAAATGTTCAAGAAAGAAAAAGATGGAAGTAAAATTTAGTGACAATTAAATCCTTTTCCAGAATAAATTCAATTATAGAATGAAGATGACCTACTAGGGAATCTTGCCTAAGACAAGACAGTAAATGTTAAAGAAAAAAAAGATGGAAGTAAAATTTAGTGACAATCATCCTTTTCCATAAAATAATTCAATTTATAGAATGAAGATGACCTCAGCTAGGAATCTTGCCTAAGACAGACAGTAAATGTTCAAGAAGAAAAAGATGGAAGTAAAATTTAGTGAAATCAATCTTTTCCAGAATAAATTCAATTTATAGAATGAAGATGACCTCAGCTAGGGAATCTTGCCTAAGACAAGACAGTAAATGT
>CM042157.1:91898944-91957035 GCA_023376005.1 Doryteuthis pealeii | reverse complement strand
ACAATTTGTATTTTAAACCATTGATTTTAATTGTTTATTAGCGCTTTATATTGAATCACTTTTACTCAATTGTTAGTTGAAAAAAATCCCAAAGTTATTAAAGTTTATCCTTACTTTACTTAGTAGATTTATAGTCACTGTGGTATATTATATATATATATACTATATATATATTTATATATATAAAAGCTTAAAAGGCATCCTATTGGGTGGCAGCTAGAAAGCCCCCCTAACAATGACACTTCATGCCACTGATACATATCAAATTTTATTAAAGTTCATGCCCTAAAAAAACATTTCACTGAAACAATTGTAGTTATTAAAACTTGGTAATCCAAAGTTCAGGATTTTGAATTTGGCCCAGAATGTTTTTAATCTGTTCACGGAGTCTGTCCGATTTCTAAATTATTGCGTTTATGATATTTTGGCTATTGCTCTCTAGAAGTCAAGTTTTAAAAAATCTGACACAGCTGACATTTTGCAATTGTTATTAGATATATAATACAACATTTCTTAGCTCAAAAGATACTCTTCTTGCCCTACTCCTGACTTAATACAGCTTTAAGACCTTTGAAAATATTGACAAAATATATATATATTTTACATTTTCTAACACATGGAAATAATTATTTTTACTAAAAGAATTATGTTTGCATGAAAGATACAGCTTTTCAAAATAAAGAAAAGGTGTTGTTTATTGTTATCAAACATCAAATGCAAAAGTTTATATGTTTTATATAGATATATATAGTATATATATAATATACACACACACCACACACTCAACTGGCAAATTATTGAATATATTGTGCTGATATGAATACATTTTAAACTCTGTACTACCAATATTACGTTTAAAGAATGTATACTGTTTATTTTGATTGCAGGTGTTTATGCTTATTTTCCTTCCTGGAAAATTTAGCAATTGACTGAAACCATTTGTGAAACAAACTGTATAAAATTTCTTAAAGAAAAAAAAACAATGACAAAAGGGGTCATTTCATTAGGAATGTAGTTTTTTTTACATTCTATTTCTCGTTTGAGTATATTCACTTTTACTTTAAACTATGAAAGCCCCACACAAACCAAATATTCCTACCTATATAACAAATTTTAACAAAGGAATTTTAGAAAATTATTTGAACCATACTAGTAAGGAATTTTATAAGATTAATAATTAATTTTTCTTTTCTTTTTTTTTCTACAAAGGAATTTGATTTGGTATGTAGATTTTTGATGTGGTACCTCATCTTTATTATTACATATCCCTTCTTAAAAATTTTCTTGTAATCCATATGGTAGCGTTGTTCTCATTCCGTTACAAAGTGTTTATAATTTGTTTATCTGAGTTTAGTAACGATTCAAATTGGGGAAAATAAATTTGAATAATTGGACTGTTGTGCAAACAAAGTGTTGAAGAATTTATGATGATCTCATTTAAATAATGACATTTTTTTTTGCACTTATCAATTTGAGAAGAGGATCATGATCATTAAAAGTAAAAATAAATATTTTATTGTGTTTCTTGTATCATTTTGATGCATAAAATCAAATGGCATCCATTATTATTTGATATTTTTAGATTTTAAAATAATTTACATAAAATCAATTTAATCTGCGCCTTTCTAATTACTGGTACATATATAGACTCTGTATGAATCCAACTATTCTCCCTCAGCTATGGGTAAAGAGTAGCGGCAGACTGGGCTCTTTAACCGGTTAGGCAAACAGTCTAGGATAAGAAAAACTTTGAATTCAAACCTGGTCACTACTAGAATAGGCTCAGGCCACTTAGTGATCTATTTCAATTTAAAAATTTAAAAAAAAAATTCTATACTTGGTCTACTCAAGATGCTACTATAAGATGTTGTGTATGTAATAATTAAAGATGAGGACAACAGTCTGAATACAGATATCAAGCCTCTTTAGAATTTAACCATTTTCTTTTTAAAATTATGATCAGAGACAATGAATTATTGGTGGGATTTAGCCTTTTTTTATATCAATTGTTCTCGTAGAATGGTGATAAAGGCAGTGGGTAGTGATAATCAGACTCTTCCCTCCCAAGCAAAAGAGATGTGAGTTCAGTCTCACCTACAACTTATCCTTTATTATTAGCTCTGATGAATGATTGCTGTACTCTGCTGTTATAGAAAGGACAACTTTAGTAAGTTGCCCTTAAAAAGCAACTAAAATTAAAAAGGTATAATTAAAAAAGTAGAGAGAAATACTAGTCAACATTAATAATGATAATGATTGACAAATCTTTATCTAAAAAAAAAATATAATAATAAAATAAGCTATTGTGTAAAAACAATTCAAGTCTAAGAAGAGCCTGAGTTATATGTGAGATTAGTCTTCTGTAATATCAATGGCTTTCTTAGCTTAGATGTTAAAAACAGCTGGTGGGGAATCTGTGGTGTAGTGATAATCGGGGCTGCCCAATATAGAAATAAGAGGAGGTTTGAACAACCAGTGTGCTATAAGGTTTACTCACAGAATAATACTCTTAGGAAAGGTTTGAACCTGCAACCTATCAGCTATGGGTTATCACTATTGTTCTTCTACAAAGATGGCTCTGGCATTAAATAACTCAAAAAATTGATTATGCCATTAAAAAAAAATATATATATAAGTTTGTACTGATAACCATGCATCCCTAAGCAAAAAAATGGGGGACATGAGTTTGAGTCTCACCAAAGTGTTTATCCTTTATTTTTATCTGATTGGTTCTTCTTAGTTGTTCTAGAAAAATAAAAAGCTGAGTAAGATTAAAAAGATGAAAGAAAATATAAGTCAATTATTATTATTATTATTATTAATATGAGGTTTTCACACCTGGAGGCTTGAATGACAGCAAGTCTTCTGGTCTCCAGGAACTTCTGAGTATTCTAGCCGATCTTAACAGTGCTGTAGGTTGGATGGTCTCAATTCTTCCTCTGATTTCCAATTCACCCAAATTCTTTTCCAGAGCTTTGGGGACGTTCCAAAAGCCACTAATTACAATGGTACAACCTTCACCTTCATGTTCCAGTTTACTCAGTTCTCTGGCAAGTCTAAGTATTTGTCTACTAGGTCGACCCTTCGAGAATCTTCCAATGTGAATCTCTTCCAGTCACTAGGTCGTGTGCCTCCTAAAGATCAACCAGTAATGTTTTCCTAGCGTCACTCTTTCTGGAAATGGGCTTATCCTGTTAGATAACAGGAAAAGATAGATATTATTTCCCTTTCTTTCATTTTCAGCCAGTGGTAGGCTGGGACTGCAAAATCCATGAGATAACCAGGTTGTCTTCTTCTTGTCAATTGATAATAGGTCTGGTCTCCTGGCTGGGATTTAGTGAATCCGTCTGTACCTCATAGTACAACAACAGTATATAGTAGTATTAGCAGTCTGAAAGAGTTTGGAAAGACTATACAGATAACAGCATTGTTAAGATCAGCTAGAATACTCAGAAGAGTCCTGGTTATTGCTCAGACCACTAGCTTTATTGCTGTATAAAAAAAAACTCAATAATATAAGGGTTATCAAAAAGTAAATACCATTTTGTTCAGGATAGGTATTAATTGCCAAAACAGAAATGTGTATCATACATCCAAAATGAAGCTGCTCTTCTGTGGATCACATCCCTACTTCTTCACATAGTCACCGTTTCTCTCAATAGCAATGTTCCATTTTTGAATGAGCATGTATCCCTATCCCCATTAAAATTCTGTTCACTGTTCTTTGAGCCACTTCTTCACTACAGATTTCACTTCCTCATCACTGAATGATGTTTGCTCTTTAAACCCTCTTTCATGGGTCTGAAGAGATGATAGTCTGAAGCGCCTAAATCTGGTGAGTATGGAGAATGTGGTAAAGTTGTCCACCTGGATGAGGCGATTTTCTGTGTGTGGTAATAATAGTAATAATAATAGAATTATTAGCAAAATCTTCATAAAAAAAAAAAATCCAATATGCTTATAACTCTTAAAATTGCAAACCTAGAATACAGGTTTATGAGCCTTTCTATGTATACAATTTCCCAACTGTTATTTAAAAAAAAAATCCATCAGTGTTTTCAGTCAACAATCTTTCCATCTTAATGTCCTGATGAAGGTTTATTAAAAAATAATGAAACGTTTTAACATCAACTTCACACCAAGAATAAATTCATCTTTTCTATTTTCTACATATTGTTGGATTTAATTTCATCATCGTCATGCCAGCAGCATGGATATCAATGACAATCTCTTGCTAACATTCCCTATCATTCATTGACACTGGGAGGTCCTTCACACAGCATGCAGTATCCATACAGAGCTGGTCTATGTAGGCCTTTGCTGGACGACTCTGCACTAGCATGTCCATATGCTGGTTTCCATAGGAAGATGTTGCTTATGAGTTTATCCTTACTTCTCCAGCCATGTCCAACATGTCTTGTCCATCTTGCTTGAATGGTTTGTGCGATACGAGGCAGGTGGCTGTATAGCTGCTTTCTTGTGGGGTGTTTCTTCCACCATTTGTTCAAGATCGCATGCAGTATTCTTGTGCAGCTCCCATCTAGCCTATTCTCCAGGTGCCTCGTCAAGGACCAAGTGGTGCAGCCATTCCATATATATATATTATATAATGTGTGTGTGTTTTAATATCTGCAACTAACGAAAAAGAAAGAAATGGTTTTAAAAAGGTTTCTTTTTCATTATTGGACCGCTCTATTTTACATACACATACACACACACACACATTTGTTCAGCTGTGACTGGCAAATCCAATTTCAATAATAAAAAAAAAAACATTTTTTGTTTAGTCATATCCACTAAGGCATCATAACTTGATCTTAAAATAAAAATGAATGTTGATGCATTTCTCCTCCCCTTTACTCAAATCTGACATGAGTTTCAGTCTCACCTACACTTTATCCTTTATTATCGTTTCTGATAAGTGCTGTACTCTGCTGTTATAGAAAGGGACAACTAAAATTAAAACAATGATAGAAAATACAAGTCAGATTCAATTAACAATAATATTAATGATTGGCAAATCTTCATCTAAAAAATGAAATATAATGACTTTAAAAAACTTTTACAGCATCAATGGTGCTTTTGTCATTTTATAAAAATGATAAAAAATAAAAAATTGGATATGCAGTATTTAATGTGCAGTAGTTTATTTATTAAGCTTAGCTTAGTTGTGGCACAAGGCCACAAGTATGGGCACCAGTGAGAATCGTTTCACTAACAATGTTTGCTAATCCAGTTTGCTAACTATTACACCACATGAGGTGCCTATAGTTATTTACTAAGCTTAGCTTAGCTATGGCACAAGATCAGAAGGTATGGGCACCCAGTGAGAATTGAACTCAACTAACAATGGTTTGCTAATTACCATGTTGGTGCACAAATTCAATTTGAAATAAACTCTTTCCCCCTATAAACATGTAACACTTCCTGGAACAAATTTGGAAATACATTTGGATATAAATAATTTAGATGATGACAACAGTCCGAAAAATCTAAATAATACAAAACTTTCTAAATACGTAAATTATTTGAAATTTAATTTTAAGAATTTTCTTTGTCATTACTGTTCATAATCCTCTATACTGAAACGGCTGAAAATCGTTAGTTTCCATTTAATATTCAACTAACCAAAGGGGAAAAAATAGGTGTAAAATGTAAATATGTTGTATATTTTGGGAAACATTTTTCATATAAATTGTAAATGATTTGAAAATAATACATTGTTACATGTAGGGAAAATATTTTTTCATGTTAATAAAGTCTATCTACTTGAACACTATTGGGAGTTATAAATTTTGTATGTATATATTTTTTACTAATCAAATAAGGAGAAAAAAAAAACAACAAACTAACATTTTTATTTCATTTGTATTACTTTCACTTGAATATATACTGGTTGAAAATAAAATTGTAACCTCCTAAAGGTTGATGACAATTTTGATCAGTACAGTATATGCATGGGGTCTAGCACATCTTACTTCCACCCCCACCTCCCAATTAGGACAAGGGGGTGCCCTGTTGTGGTCCTTTAACTGACGTTTGTGACTTGAGCATTTTTTTTTTTTTTCAAGTAAAATTTAGTCATACAAATTTTGGAGTTGTTACAAAAAAGAAACATTATTAAATAAAAAAAAAGAACCTATTTATTATAATTGTCATAAAAATTGTATAATTCCTTGATTTTGGTAATTTTAAAAAAAAGTGCTGCCCTCCCCATTTTCTTTAAGACTAAGAATGATTATTAAATAGAAATAGTTACTTGAAACCATATAAATTGTAGATAAAATCATTAGTATTAAGAATAGTTACAGGAAGCTATAATTGTTTACAAATTATTATTATTAGTTACTTGAAACTGTATATTGATATTATTAATACAAATAATTTTCAAACAAACCCATTTGACCCATGGATGAGACATTAATAGGTCTCATTCAGTAGAGCATCAGCCTAGGAACTAGCAAGGTTTTGGGTTTGATACTGGCCCTCGGCAACTCAGCTTATGAGTAGTAAAAGGATCTGTGCAGTAAAGGAGCTGATGGTAGGTGTGACGCTCCTCCTTCAGACACAAAAAACAATCTCCTTGGTCTAGTGCTAGTGAAAAGGGGGATAGACTCCCTGCTGACTGGCTGATACTGACTTTAGGCCACCTTGATGACTTTACTTACAACTATGAGTCAGAATGACACTTAGGAGTAATGATAATGAAAGGTGATTCTCTAGAGCTTCCTTACCACTGGATGCAGTTTATGACATACCCGGAGAGGGGGGAGGAGCCTTATCCTTCTGCAGAGGATGCACACCAAGCAACCTTATGACACAAACTGATTTGCATTCCATCTGTCAATGAAAGTAAATGTAGTTTCCCACCTTCAAACTAGAATTCAGATAAAAATATTGGAACAGTGGGGGGTATAATCGGAAAATAGAACAACTTTGAAACTAACTGTTCCACCATTTTCCCTTACTCCCGTCTTTCAGTGGTTAAATTTCCCTAATTTAACTTTTAGTTAAAATAGGAAGAAAAGATAAAATTACAGTTATTTCTTTATGTTAATAGATTTCTGTTAAGAAATTTATCCCGACATTTTGCTCATATTTATTAAGATAAAACCAAACAAATTAGAAATCAATAATACTAAGCATATATTTATTAAAATCAAATTTTTTAAGATCAATATGCAAATTAGCCCTTCCCATTCACACTGTAACCGCTATTTCGTTGAATATAAAATATAATTGCATGTTATTAGTCTGTAGATATTGTTAACAGTCTTAATGATGTAAAACAATTTTTACTAATAATGAGGTAAATAAAAAATAAAATCATGGAGAATGTGATGTAAATAACAAAGGGAATTGTGACTTGGATATAGTAATATAGTTTCGGTTACAGACAGACAAACCCACAATCTCCATTATAATAAGATCTGAGGTTTTAACATGTTTAAATACTTGGAAATTTATTCCTGGTCTATGAAACTTCCTCTTCCAATTTATATATAATATTAGAATATTATGTTGACTGCTTTTTTTTTTATACTAATGTGATAAACTGTTGATTAAAAGAATTGAAAATTGACACTGATCATCTAGAAGTGATGGAGACATCACTTGATTATAATATATTCAGCTGTGCACATTTTTTCAAATTTTAAAAAAAAGAAGCACAAATCTCAATTCCAATTGGGGGGGGGGGTCCCCATGACTAGTAACTAATGTGCTGGATTAAGTCATTGTAGTAAATGAGTTGAAATCCAGTCTTGCTATTTCACTGAGGTTTTGATTTCGACATAAGTTCAATAAGGAATACCTGAAGAAGGCTGGAGGGCACATTAACCAAAACTTTGTATAGATAACTATAAAGATGAGGACAATAATCAAATAATACCAGTCTGCGATAATGATTATTTTGAAAAATACTCTTTGGGAAGGTATTAAACTCCAAGTTATGGGTTTATAGTACCACCCTTTTCTAATGTAGTTGTAATATTTAAATTTAATGCTTAGACTGATGGAAAAATCCAGATACATTTTACAAACAGCTTACATGCTGAGGTTTATCCGAGTGGTCTTAAGATGATGATGGATTGAATGAGCCTGAGAGAAAAGAGTGAGGAATCAGCAAGTTGCAGCTTTGTGGCTGGATGTTGTATTTGCATTCTGCCCTATTTTTCTGAGGGTGGACATGTTTAAGTTAGGGTCGGGGAAATAAGACATGTATACAAGATAATCAAGTCTGTGTTCATCAGTAACACATAAGTAGAAGCAGAGAGAGACAACACTTGATACCAGATATGTTTCACACTTCAATTCCTTTTCCAGATAAATTCAATTTACAAGAATTTAAGATGACCTCAATGATACAGAATGAGATGACCAGCTAGGGAATCTTGCTCCTGAACCAAAAACCCAGAACAGACAAGGACAGTGTAATGCGAGAACGGGAGTCAGATTGCGCAATGCACGACAACTACTGTATTCAGAGAAAGAGAGCAAACATTGTCTTGCCTGCAGATCAAACCGCATCCTCCAGAAGGCAAAAAATGAGATGTAGGCATTGCGCTGAAGTGAGGTTCAACTCAGGTGCCTTGGATGTGAAAGCTACATCATAAATAGCGAGGTCTAAGGAAAAAACAGCGGCAAAGCGGTAAGCGCACCTGACTGACCTACGCCAGCGAAAGGAGAAAAAGAAAGAAGGAAGGAAGAAGAAAGGAGAACCAGTAAACAATAGCGTCGGACTTAATTGCAGACCCCCCCCCCAACAAAAAAACTTCTTTTTTCAACAAAAGCTATTTCGGGCACTGCTTCTTATTTTACTTAACCAAAATGGCAAAAGTTGAACCTCGACAGCGGGCAATAATAAAGCCTTTTAAAGTGAGGGAGATGTATTGCATTTCTTACCAAGGTCGAGCTGGCTGGCGCGACTCCAGAAAGTAGATGTGTTGGCAAGCTTTTCTGCCCTTGTATTTGGAAGGAGATGCGCTCCATCTATATTTGGAGATGGACGAGGATCACAGACCAATATCGACCTTATTAAATCTCGTTGAAGAGGCTTTTTTCAGACGGGAGTCTCTGCTTACACAAAGGCTTGAAACTGGAATTAGGTGGGAATGGAGGGAGGAGAGATGATGTTTATGCCAGCAAAATACACAACTTGCAGGATTCACTGGGGCGTGGTCTTGAGAACGGTGATGAAGCTTGGTATTGTGACAGGGTTAGCAACGACAGGAACTGTCTAACACTCTTTGCTCGTGATGAACCAGCAAACTCTCCTCTTGTGATTTTCACAGCTCTGTTCCCTCCTCTCCCAGTTCCTTCACTCCTCTGTTATTCTGCTCCACCTCTCCTTCGTTCCTCGTTGATTTATGTCATTGCTCGCACTAGTCATCGAACTTAATGACCATTTTTTTTCTTCCCTTCCCTCCTCAGAGAAAGCAGACGTTTTTACTCCAAGCCTCTACCCATAATGCTCAAACACTTCTATAAAGAGCCTTTCTTCTTCTCCTCTCTAACTTTTTGATGCTGCATGCCTTTGCCTACACCCATTCCTCGTCACCCGTCAGTTCCGATTGTTCTCAAGCAAGGTGGACTTGCTGCAAAGCAGTCCTTCGCCGTTTTGCATTGAGGGTAAGTCTCTTTTCTGACTACAGAAAACATTGACCATGGAGATTTGTTGACACGGGCAAATTGCTACCAACAAGAATGGCTGTTGAATGAGATCCGCAGAACATGCCAGAGAGCGATGCTTCCAGATGCAGGAAAAATCGGCTATTTTGCCTGGAATGCCAGGGAAACGGCTTTCAGGGGAAAAGACGTCATTGCTAGTCTTCCTCCCCAGGCAAGTAAAAAACAAGGCACATCCTATCGTTGTGTATTTGTTGACGGATGAGACTGCACGACCCTAATTGAGATCATCGGCAGTAGCTTCCAGACACTTGTGTTGAGGCATCATCTGGCGATGTCGATCCTTATCTGCCACCTTGCTCGCCCTCCTCTGACGATTATTAGTAATAATGATGGCACACGCATTCCTGAAACATGGCGCAAGGTTTTTTTTTACATTTGTCGATCTGGTTCAGTGGGCAAGATTCCCTAGCTGAGGTCATATTCATTCTATAAATTGAATTTATTCTGGAAAAGGATTGAATTGTCACTAATTTTACTTCCATCTTTTTCTTTCTTGAACATTTACTGTCATGTCTTAGGCAAGATTCCCTAGCTGAGGTCATCTTCATTCTATAAATTGAATTTATTCTGGAAAAGGATTGAATTGTCACTAAATTCAAATTTACAGAATGAAGATGACCTCAGCTAGGGAATCTTGCCTGAACCAATCGACAATGTAAAAAAAAACCTTGCGCCATGTTTCAGGAATGCGTGTGCCATTCATTATTACTAATAATTCGTCAGAGGAGGGCGAGCAGGTGGGCAGATCAGGATCGACATCGCCAGATGATGCCTCAGACACAAGTGTCTTGGAAGCTACTGACGATGATCTCAATTAGGGTCGTGCAGTCTCATCCGTCAACAAATACACAAACGATAGGATGTGCCTTGTTTTTTACTTGCCTGGGGAGGAGACTAGCACTGACGTCTTTTCCCCTGAGCCGTTTCCCTGGCATTCCAAGGCAAAATAGCCGATTTTCCTGCATCTGAAGCATCGCATCTCCTGGCATGTTCTGCGGATACTCATTCCAACAGGCCATTTTGTTGGTCAGCAATTTTGCCCGTGTCAACAAATCTCCCATGGTCAATGTTTCTGTAGTCAGAAAAGAGACTTACCTCATGCAAAACGGGCAAGGACTTGCTTTGCATGCAAGTCCACCTTGCTTGAGACATCGGAACTGAACGGGTGACGAGGAATGGGTGTAGGCAGGCATGCAGCATCAAAAAGTTAGAGAGGAGAAGAGAAAGCCTCTTTATAGAAGTGTTTGAGGCATTATGGGTAGAGGTTGGAGATAAAACGTCTGCTTCTCTGAGAGGGAAGGGAGAAAAAAAATGGTCATTAAGTCGATAGACTAGTGCGAGCAATGACATAAATCAAACGAGGAACGAAGGAGAGGTGGAGCAGAAAACAGAGGAGTGAAGGAACTGGGAGAGGAGGAGAACAGAGCTGTGAAAATCACAAGAGGAGAGTTGCTGGTTCAATCACGAGCAAAGAGTGTTAGACAGTTTCAATGTCGTTCGCTAACCCTGTCACGAATACCAGCTTCATCACCGTCTCAAGACCACGCCCAGTGAATCCTGCAAGTTGTTGTATTTTGCTGGCATAAACATCCACTCTCTCTCCTACCCACCTAATCAGTTTCAGCTTTGTGTAAGCAGAGAACTCCCCGTCTGAAAAAAGCCTCTTTCAACCGAGATTTAATAAGGTCGATATTGGTCTGTTGATCCTCGTCCATCTCCAAATATAGATGGAGCGCATCTCCTTCCAAATACAAGGGCAAAAAGCTTGCCACATCATCTACTTTCTGGAGTCTCGCCACCAGCTGTACCTTGGTAAGCCATGCCACTACATCTCCCTCACTTTAAAAGGCTTTATTATGCCGCTGTCGAGGTTCACTTTTGCCATTTTGGTTAAGTCAAAAATAAGAAGCAGTGCCGAAATAGCTTTTGTGAAAAAAAGAAGTTTTTTGTTGGGGGGGGGGGTCTGCAATTAAGTCCGACGCTATTGTTTACTGGTCTCCTTTCTTTCTTTCCTTCCTTCCTTTCTTTTTCTTCCTTTGCTGCGTAGGTCAGTCAGGTGCGCTTACCGCTTTGCCCTGTTTTCCTTAGACTCCCGCTATTTATGGATGTAGCTTTTCAACATCCAGGCACCTGAGTCGAACCTCACTTCAGCGCAATGCCTACATCTCATTTTTTGCCTTCTGGAGGATGCGGGTTTGATTCTGGCAGGCAAGACAATGTCTTGCTCTCTTTCTCTGAAAATACAGTAGTTGTCGTGCATTGCCGCAATCTGACTCCCGTTCTCCATTACACTGTCTTGTCTGTTCTGGGTTTTTGGTTCAGGCAAGATTCCCTAGCTGGTCATCTTCATTCTGTATCATCTGAGGTCATCTTAATTCTGTAAATTGAATTTATTCTGGAAAAGGATTGAAGTGTGAACATATCTGTATCAAGTGTTGTCTCTCTCTGCTTCTACCTTATGTGTTAATGATGAACACAGACTTGAATTATCTTGGTATACATGTCTTTATTTCCCCGACCCTAACTTAAACATGTCCACATCCAGAAAAATAGCAGAATGCAAATACACATCCAGCCACAAAAGCTCACTTGCTGATTCTCACTCTTTTCTCAGGCTCATTCAATCACATCATCATCTTAAGACCACTCGGATAACCTCAGCATGTAAGCCTGTTTGTAAAATGTATCTGGATTTTTCCATCAGTCTAAGCATTAAATTTAAATATTACACTACATTAGAAAAGGGTGGTACTATTAAACCCATAACTTGGGAGTTTAATACCTTTCCCAAGAGTATTTTTCCAAAATAAACATTATAGCAAGACTGGTATTATTTTGATTATTGTCCTCATCTTTATAGTTATCTATACAAAGTTTTGGTTAATGTGCCCTCCAGCCTTCTTCAGGTATTCCTTATTGAACTTATGTCGAAATCAAAACCTCAGTGAAATAGCAAGACTGGATTTCAAACTCATTTACTACAATGACTTAATCCAGCACATTAGTTACTAGGTCATGGGGACCCCCCCCCCCCCAATTTGGAATATGAGATTTGCTTCTTTTTTTTAAAATTTGAAAATGTGCACAGCTGAATATATTATAATCAAGTGATGTCTCCATCACTTCTAGATGAGTCAGTGTCAATTTTCAATTCTTTTTAATCAACAGTTTATCACATTAGTATAAAAAAAAAAGCAGTCAACATAATATTCTAATATTATATATAAATTGGAAGAGGAAGTTTCATAGACCAGGAATAAATTTCCAAGTAATTTAAACATGTTAAAACCTCAGATCTTATTATAATGGAGATTGTGGGTTTGTCTGTCTGTAACCGAAACTATATTACTATACAAGTCACAATTCCCTTTGTTATTTACATCACATTCTCCATGATTTTATTTTTTATTTACACCTCAATTATTAGTAAAATTGTTTTACATCATTAAGACTGTTAACAATATCTACAGACTAATAACATGCAATTATATTTATATATTCAACGAAATAGCGGTTTACAGTGTGAATGGGAAGGCTAATTTGCATATTGATCTTAAAAAATTTGATTTTAATAAATATATGCTTAGTATTATTGATTTCTAATTGTTTGGTTTTATCTTAATAAATATGAGCAAAAATGTCGGGGATAAATCTTAACAGAAATCTATTAACATAAAGAAATAACTGTAATTTTATTCTTTTCTTCCTATTTTAACTAAATAGTTAAATTAGGGAAATTTACCACTGAAAGACGGGAGTAAGGGAAAATGGTGGAACAGTTAGTTTCAAAGTTGTTCTATTTTCCGATTATACCCCCCACTGTTCCAAATATTTTTATCTGAATTCTAGTTTGAAGGTGGGAAACTACATTTACTTTCATTGACAGATGGAATGCAAATCAGTTTGTGTCATAAGGTTGCTTGGTGTGCATCCTCTGCAGAAGGATAAGGGCTCCTCCCCCCCTCTCCGGGTATGTCACTAAACTGCATCCAGTGGTAAGGAAGCTCTAGAGAATCACCCTTTCATTATCATTACTCCTAAGTGTCATTCTGACTCATAGTTGTAAGTAAAGTCATCAAGGTGGCCTAAAGTCAGTATCAGCCAGTCAGCAAGGGAGTCTATCCCCTTTTCACTAGCACTAGACCAAGGAGATTGTTTTTGTGTCTGAGGAGGAGCGTCACACCTACCATCAGCTCCTTTACTGCACAGATCCTTTTACTACTCATAAGCTGAGTTGCCGAGGGCCAGTATCAAACCCAAAACCTTGCTAGTTCCTAGGCTGATGCTCTACTGAATGAGACCTATTAATGTCTCATCCATGGGTCAAATGGGTTTGTTTGAAAATTATTTGTATTAATAATAATCAATATACAGTTTCAAGTAACTAATAATAATAATTTGTAAACAATTATAGCTTCCTGTAACTATTCTTAATACTAATGATTTATCTACAATTTATATGGTTTCAAGTAACTATTTCTATTTAATAATCATTCTTAGTCTTAAAGGAAAATGGGAGGGCAGCACTTTTTTTTAAATTACCAAAAATCAAGGAATTATACAATTTTTATGACAATTATAATAAATAGGTTCTTTTTTTTTATTTAATAATGTTCTTTTTTGTAACAACTCCCAAAATTTGTATGACTAAATTTTACTTGAAAAAAAAAAAAAATGCTCAAGTCACAAACGTCAGTTAAAGGACCACAACAGGGCACCCCCCCTTGTCCTAATTGGGAGGTGGGGGTGGAAGTAAGATGTGCTAGACCCCATGCATATACTGTACCCTGATCAAAATTGTCATCAACCTTTAGGAGGTTACAATTTTATTTTCAACCAGTATATTCAAGTGAAAGTAATAACAAATGAAAATAAAAATGTTAGTTTGTTGTTTTTTTTTCTCCTTATTTGATTAGTAAAAAATATATACATACAAAATTTATAACTCCCAATAGTGTTCAAGTAGATAGACTTTATTAACATGAAAAAATATTTTTCCCTACATGTAAACAATGTATTATTTTCAAATCATTTACAATTTATATGAAAAATGTTTCCCAAAATATACAAACATATTTACATTTTACACCTATTTTTTCCCCTTGGTTAGTTGAATATTAAATGGAAACTAACGATTTTCAGCCGTTTCAGTATAGAGGATTATGAACAGTAATGACAAAAGAAATTCCTAAAATTAAATTTCAAATAATCTTACGTATTTAGAAAAGTTTTGTATTATTTAGATTTTTCGGACTGTTGTCATCATCTAAATTATTATAATCCAAATGTATTCCAAATTTGTTCCAGGAAGTGTCACATGTTATAGGGGGAAAGAGTTTATTTCAAATTGAATTTGTGCACCACACATGGTAATTAGCAAACCATTGTTAGTTGAGTTCAATTCTCACTGGGTGCCCCATACCTCTGATCTTGTGCCATAGCTAAGCTAAGCTTAGTAAATAACTATAGGCACCTCATGTGGTGTAATAGTTAGCAAACTGGATTAGCAAACCATTGTTAGTGAAACGATTCTCACTGGGTGCCCCATACTTGTGGCCTTGTGCCACAACTAAGCTAAGCTTAATAAATAACTACTGCACATTAAATACTGCATATCCAATTTTTATTTTTTATCATTTTTATAAAATGACAAAAGCACCATTGATGCTGTAAAAGTTTTTAAAAAGTCATATATTTCATTTTTTAGATGAAGATTTGCCAATCATTAATATTATTGTTAAATTGAATCTGACTTGTATTTTCTATCATTGTTTTAATTTTAGTTGTCCTTTCTATAACAGCAGAGTACAGCACTTATCAGAAACGATAATAAAGGATAAAGTGTAGGTGAGACTGAAACTCATGTCAGATTTGAGTAAAGGGGAGGAGAAATGCATCAACATTCATTTTTATTTTAAGATCAAGTTATGATGCCTTAGTGGATATGACTAAACAAAAAATGTTTTTTTTTTATTATTGAAATTGGATTTGCCAGTCACAGCTGAACAAATGTGTGTGTGTGTGTATGTGTATGTAAAATAGAGCGGTCCAATAATGAAAAAGAAACCTTTTTAAACCATTTCTTTCTTTTTCGTTAGTTGCAGATATTAAAACACACACACATTATATAATATATATATATGGAATGGCTGCACCACTTGGTCCTTGACGAGGCACCTGGAGAATAGGCTAGATGGGAGCTGCACAAGAATACTGCATGCGATCTTGAACAAATGGTGGAAGAAACACCCCACAAGAAAGCAGCTATACAGCCACCTGCCTCGTATCGCACAAACCATTCAAGCAAGATGGACAAGACATGTTGGACATGGCTGGAGAAGTAAGGATAAACTCATAAGCAACATCTTCCTATGGAAACCAGCATATGGACATGCTAGTGCAGAGTCGTCCAGCAAAGGCCTACATAGACCAGCTCTGTATGGATACTGCATGCTGTGTGAAGGACCTCCCAGTGTCAATGAATGATAGGGAATGTTAGCAAGAGATTGTCATTGATATCCATGCTGCTGGCATGACGATGATGAAATTAAATCCAACAATATGTAGAAAATAGAAAGATGAATTTATTCTTGGTGGTGAAGTTGATGTTAAAACGTTTCATTATTTTTTAATAAACCTTCATCAGGACATTAAGATGGAAAGATTGTTGACTGAACACTGATGGATTTTTTTTTAAATAACAGTTGGGAAATTGTATACATAGAAAGGCTCATAACCTGTATTCTAGGTTTGCAATTTTAAGAGTTATAAGCATATTGGATTTTTTTTTTTTATGAAGATTTGCTAATAATTCTATTATTATTACTATTATTACCACACACAAGAAAATCGCCTCATCCAGGTGGACAACTTTACCACATTCTCCATACTCACCAGATTTAGCGCCTTCAGACTATCATCTCTTCAGACCCATGAAAGAGGGTTTAAGAAGCAAACATCATTCCAGTGATGAGGAAGTGAAATCTGTAGTGAAGAAGTGGCTCAAAGAACAGTGAACAGAATTTTAATGGGATAGGGATACATGCTCATTCAAAAATGGAACATTGCTATTGAGAGAAACGGTGACTATGTGAAGAAGTAGGGATGTGATCCACAGAAGAGCAGCTTCATTTTGATGTATGATACACATTTCTGTTTTGGCAATTATACCTATCCTGAACAAAATGGTATTACTTTTTGACTAACCCTTATATTATTGAGTTTTTTTTATACCAGCATAAGCTAGTGGTCTGAGCAATAACCAGGACTCTTCTGAGTATTCTAGCTGATCTTAACAATGCTGTTATCTGTATAGTCTTTCCAAACTCTTCCAGACTGCTAGTACTACTAATACTACTGTTGTTGTTACTATGAGGTACAGACGGATCACTAAATCCCAGCCAGGAGACCAGACCTATTATCAATTGACAAGAAGAAGACAACCTGTTATCTCATGGATTTTGCAGTCCCAGCCTACCACTGGCTGAAAATGAAAGAAAGGGAAAATATATCTATCTTTTCCTGTTATCTAACAGGATAAGCCCATTTCCAGAAAGAGTGACGCTAGTGAAAAACATTACTGGTTGATCTTTAGGAGGCACCACGACCTAGTGACCTGGAAGAGATTCACATTGGAAGATTCTCGAAGGGTCGACCTAGTAGACAAATACTTAGACCTTGCCAGAGAACTGAGTAAACTGGAACATGAAGGTGAAGGTTGTACCAATTGTAATTAGTGCTTTTGGAACAGTCCCCAAAGCTCTGGAAAAGAATTTGGGTGAATTGGAAATCAGAGGAAGAATTGAGACCATCCAACCTACAGCACTGTTAAGATCGGCTAGAATACTCAGAAGTCCTGGAGACCAGAAGAGACTTGCTGTCATTCAAGCCTCCAGGTGTGAAAACCTCATAATAATAATAATAATAATAATAATTGACTTATATTTTCTTTCATCTTTTTAATCTTACTCAGCTTGTTATTTTTCTAGAACAACTAAGAACAGAACCAATCAGATAAAAATAAAGGATAAACACTTGGTGAGACTCAAACTCATGTCCCATTTTTTTGCCTTAGGGATGCATGGTTATCAGTACAAACTTATATATATATTTTTTTAATGGCATATCAATTTTTTGAGTTATTTAATGCCAGAGCCATCTTTGTAGAAGAACAATAGTGATAACCCATAGCTGATAGGTTGCAGGTGTTCAAACCTTTCCTAAGAGTATTATTCTGTGAGTAAACCTTATAGCACCACTGGTGTTCAAACTCTCTTATTTCTATATTGCAGCCCGATTATCAACTACACCACAGAGATTCCCCACCAGCTGTTTTAACATCTAAGCTAAGAAAGCCATTGATATTACAGAAGACTAAATCTCACATATAACTCAGGCTCTTCTTAGACTTGAAATTGTTTTTACACAATAGCTTATTTTATTATTATTATTTTTTTTTTAGATAAAGATTTGTCAATCATTATCATTATTAATGTTGACTAGTATTTTCTCTCTTCTTTTTAATTATACCTTTTTAATTTTAGTTGCTTTTTAGGGCAACTTACTAAAGTTGTCCTTTCTATAACAGCAGAGTACAGCACTCATCAGAGATAATAATAAAGGATAAGTTGTAGGTGAGACTGAAACTCACATCTCCTTTTGCTTGGGAGGGAAGAGTCTGATTATCACTACCCCCACTGCCTTTATCAACCATTCTACGAGAACAATTGATATAAAAAAAGGCTAAATCCCACCAATAATTCATTGTCTCTGATCATAATTTTAAAAAGAAAATGGTTTTAAATTCTAAAAGAGGCTTGATAATCTGTATTCAGACTGTTGTCCTCATCTTTATTATTACATACACAACATCTTATAGTAGCATCTTGAGTAGACCAAGTATAGAATTTTTTTTTTTAATTTTTAAATTGAAATAGATCACTAAGTAGGCCTGAGCCTATTCTAGTAGTGACCAGGTTTGAATTCAAAGTTTTTCTTATCCTAGACTGTTTGCCTAACCAAGGTTAAAGAGCCCAGTCTGCCCTACTATTTACCCATAGCTGGAGGGAGAATAGTTGGATTCATACAGAGTCTATATATGGGTACCAGTAATTAGAAAGGCCAGATTAAATTGATTTTTATGTAAATTATTTTAAAATCTAAAATATCAAATAATAATGGATGCCATTTGATTTTATGCATCAAATGATACAAGAAACACCAATAAAATATTTATTTTTACTTTTAAATGATCATGATACTTCTCAAATTGATAAGTGCAAAAAAAAATGTCATTATTTAAATGAGATCATCATAAATTCTTCAACACTTTGTTTGCACAACAGTCAAATTATTCAAAATTATTTCCCCAATTTGAATCGTTACTAAACTCAGATAAACAAATTATAAACACTTGTAACGGAATGAGAACAACCTACCCCAATGGATTACAAGAAAATTTTTAAGAAGGGATATGTAATAATAAAGATGAGGACAACAATCCAAAAAATCTACATACCAAATCAAATTCCTTTGTAGAAAAAAAAGAAAAAGAAAATTAATTATTAATTCTATTAAAATTCTTACTAGTATGGTTCAAATAATTTTCTAAAATTCCTTTGTTAAAATTTGTATAATAGGTAGGAATTATTGTTTGTGTGGGCTTTCATAGTTTAAAGTAAAAGTGAATATACTCAAACGAGATAGAATGTAAAAAAAAACTACATCCTAATGAAATGACCCACTTTTGTCATGTTTTTTTTTTTCTTTAAGAAATTTTATACAGTTTGTTTACAAATGGTTTCAGTCAATTGCTAAATTTTCCAGGAAGGAAAATAAGCATAATACACCTCAATCAAAATAACAGTATACATTCTTTAAAAGTAATATTGGTAGTACAGAGTTAAAAATGTATTCATATACACAATATATTCAATAATTTGCCAGTTGGAGTGTGTGTGTGTGTGTATATATATATATATATATATATATATATATATAAAAACATATAAACTTGCATTTTGATGTTTGATAACAATAAACAACACCTTTTCTTATTTTGAAAACTGTATCTTTTCATGCAAACATAATTCTTTTAGTAAAAATAATTATTTTCCCATGTGTTTAGAAACTGTAAAATATATATATATTTTGTCAATATTTTCAAGGTCTTAACTGTATTAAGTCAGGGAGTAGGGCAGAAGAGTATCTTTTGAGCTAAGAAATGTTGTATTATATATCTAATAACAAATGCAAATGTCAGTGTGTCAGATTTTTTAAAACTTGACTTCTAGAGACAATAGCCCAAAATATCATACCATTTTAGAATCGGACAGACTCCGTGAACAGATTAAAAACATTCTGGGCCAAATTCAAAAATCCTGAACTTTTGGATTACCAAGTTTTAATAACTACAATTGTTTTCAGTGATGTTTTTAGGGCATGAAATTTAATAAAATTTGATATGTACTCAGTGCATGAAGTGTCATTGTTAGGCTTTCTAGCTTGCCACCCAATAGGATGCCTTTTAAGCTTTTATATATATATATATATATATATATATATATATATATACCACAGTGACTATAAAAATCTACTAAGTAAATAAGGATAAAACTTTAATAACTTTGGGATTTTTTTCACTAAAATTGAGTAAAAAGTGATCAATATAAAGAGCTAAATAAACAATTAAAATCAAATGGTTTAAAATACAAATTGTTTAAAAAATAACGACTTAGGCTTCTCTCATTAGTACAAATATATATATATATATATATATATATATATATATATATATATATATATCTTCTTAATTTTTTGGTTTTAAAAATAAACTGCTTCAGAAGTTATAAAACTAAATAAAGTCATGTTTCTAAAATTGTTTTAAGCTCTTTGGTCATAGGTTCAAAATGACTACTGACATTTATCCATGTTTTCATTAAAGTATTTTACTTTACTTAAATTGTGCTTTTAAGAATGTAGCAGACACATTAGAAAACCTTTAGAATTTACATTTTACTGTTATAACAGATATGAATATAACAAGCAGATTTACACTTGATTAATTTTGTCTTCTATTTCATAATCTCCAAATATGTAAAAGTCAAATAATTGAAGAGGTGATTTAAATTCAAATAACCCTGAAGCTCCTAGCTGAAAAATACCTGAAACTGAAATGCAATAACAATGTAGATATGTACTTCTAGGTAGCAGCAAAAATACCTGCCATACATGTCACGTTCTAATGTATAAACTTTAAATAACATTTAGAGATAAATCGTTACTGATTTTTATTTATAATTTTGAATATTTGCTCCATTAATAACACCACATATACCTAACAAAAATAAATTAAATATAACCTTACAATAAAAAATAAAAAAAGGTTGAAGATTTGTTTATTTCATGTAAGTAGGTCATTATAGCAAATAAATATATTCATCTTATTTTTTTTTAAAAGTTAACTAAATTTGTCTTTTATTTACAATAAAGCTAACATTGTCAGTTTAAGAGAAAGTCAATGTTAATAACTATAGCAGTTATCATCAAAACAATCACTTTTTTTTTCTCTAAGAAAATAATTCATCAATAAGATTGAAAACGTTTAATAAAAATTTTAGTTTTAGTTTTTAATAAAAGTAAAACATGTAAGTCAGCTAAACCCATTGGGGAAGAAAAAAATGCTACTTTTTTCAAGTTATATAGCAGCCTACTCGGAAACTTATTTGAGTTGGGGAAAAGCAGTTGTTTTAGTGACACAATTTATGTAGAACTTGAAAAATCTGATGTACAGCAGCTTTATATAAAGGAAAATAGAAATAAATCCAATGGTATTTATTTACCAACAGATCTATTTTTAAGCAGAGTTTAACAGGTTTTAATTCAGTTTTTCTTCTCCTAGACCAGTTACCATATTAAGGTTAAAGAAACAAGTCTGATGATATATAATGGAAAGTATGAGAAAAATATTCAGAATATGTGTTTATTTATTCATTAAATAAATATCCTCTGATAATATTTTTTTTTTCTTCATATTTTCCATATTTACACATACACACATATAGGAGAGAAATAACCTTGAAATTATGCTCTGTTTTTGTTTTTTTCTCAACCACAAATACCCGAGCATATGAATTATGACTAGAGTTAATAGTAAAAGGCATAAAAGATTTTGCAGTCAAAATTGAATTAAGAAGACTAAAAGAAATCACCTTTTTATATAGAAGAGATTTATTTAAGTTACAAGCCTATCATATTCAGCCCACATACAATCCAGTTATCAAAATGATTTGTACAACTCTCTTTTATTTTTTTCGGCCACAGAAAATGAAAGGAAATGAACATCAATATCTATGGCCATTTATATACTAAGCTTTGTTTTTTTTTTTTGTTGTTTTCTTAGTATGGCACACAGATTGTTTACACCGTCTCAAAAATATCAATATCTATGCTTATTGAAAATTGAGATTTTTTTTTTTTTTGGCTGATAGTCAGATCAAAGATACAAAATAGTATATGTCATGGGGGGGGGGGGAAGTTAGCTTCCATTAAAACTTAATGGATGGGGGTGGGGGTGGGACTACAGCCACTTATAATTGTTATATACACATAAATGGTTGTTTTCAAGCAAATGTAAAAGCAGATTTTTTTTTTTTCTTTCCCTTCCTACAAAGAACTAAAAAATTTCCAAACTGGAATTGATGTTGAAATGTAGTTGCTTAGGAAGAACCAGAATTTTTTTTCTTTCTTTTTTTGTTTTTGTTTTTGTTCTTTTAAGAAACTTTTTAGCTTTGTAAAAATTCTGGGTCTGTTGAATGAACACTGCTTTGATTTTTGATTTTTTTCAGTTTAGTTTCAGGTTGCAAGAAAACCTAAATCTAAAACTGTGAGGTGAAATGTGTTAAGTAAAAGAAAATTCCCTCCCCCATGAATCCTATATTATTTTAATATAAGATGTTTAAAAAAAAAATTGAAATAAATTCACCTGTACTAGGTGATAATTTTAAGCACTTGAGCCAGGGGTCAAATTGTGTCATCAGCTATCTCAGCTGATGGGTGTTGGGTGAATAGGGCAGTTGGTGAGTGATTGAATCAGTATGCCATGCTGAACCATCTGTTTAAGCAAGAATAAGTATGCAAAAATGTCTGAATTGTTTTTGTTAAAAAAAAAAAAAAAAAAAAAAAAAAAAAGATTTCCCTGAACATGAGAGGCAAGAAAACACGTTCAGAAAGAGAAAAACTGGTGTTTAAAAGTCATCATTTAGCATTTCTCCAAGAATGCAGCAGGCACACATTGAACATTTTTGTTTGTTTTATTATCCTTTCCTTTGTTTGAAAGGGCTAGGGGGCAGTTTCATCTCTTAGCATCAAACATCTGTCGCAGTTCGCTGATTTTTTTACGGGATTCTGTATCATTTGATGTTCTGTTATCGTCATCTTTGTCTGTTGTGTCAGATTTTGTAAATTTTGAGTTTAGCGGTGGGTTGACTCTCCGAGCCGGCATCGGTTTGCCTGGGGAAGAGCCTGGGGGGTCTTTGGCGTCTGATTTTGGTGTTGGGTCTGTGTACGTACGGGTGACTGTGGGCTTCAGTGTACGTCTCAACTGTGGAGGATTTGCCCGTGAATCGGACTCCGATTTGTTCAAATTTACAATGGGTTTCTTTGTCGGAACTGGTTTTTTGACGGGCACTGGTTTATTGGTGGGAGTGGAAGAAGGGGATGCTTGGGTGTATTTGGGCACGGGTTGGGGTTTAGGCTCTGTGTCTCTGTTTCTTGTTGGAGTGACAGGATTTGAACCGGATCTTGCAAGCGGCTTGCTTACAGGATTCAAAGCTCGATTCTGCACTCTTGGTGGCTTTTCTTTTTGGCTTCTAGTCAATGGTGGCGAACTGGTGTTATGGTAGAGAGCATGGTTACTGTTATGATCCACACTGTTACAGTTGTCCAGTTCGACATTTGTATTCATATACAAATTGTCTTCGTCATCCTGTGCCAACAGATGCCTAGAAACGTTGGAGTTATCTTCTTGTGACCTTATGGGTACACGGAAGTTAGGTGGGTGGGTTGGAGAAAAGTCTCTCTCATCAGGCTTCTGGGGCGGGGGATGATGCGGCCGATCTGAGTGATTACGACGTAGTTTAGTACGTCGTGTAGTCGTGGCCAATCCGCCCTTGATGTCTGATGCATTGAGGCTTGTAAGGTTCTGATCGGAAAACGCCACCGATGTACGGTTGGTTGTGCTCTGTAAGACTGGGTTTGATATATCCTTGGCCATAATGGCACTGACAGGACGTGCAGCTGTTGATTTTTCTCTTCTTGCGACAGCTGCTTCAGGGGGAAGGTCGACAGGAGTGATCAGCGCCTGGGAATTACGATTAGTGCTGCAAGTCAATGTTGGCTTAGAGATCGGGACCGGCCTTACAGGTCGATTTTTGTGGAAGCTTTCTGTCCTAGCTGGAGGACGTGATTTGGGCAGTTTGAAGTTGGTAAATGCTGATGGCAAACTGAAAGATGCAAGAATAAAATATAATAAGTCAACAAGTTACTTCTAAGGTGCACTAATTTTTCTATATTGGTCATTAATTTTAAGTTACTAAAGATTTTTATTTTTTTACAGAATCTCCTATAAATAAGCACACTTCTACTTTTTATAAAAAGTTAATTTTCTTCTAAAACAAAACTAACAGATTTTTATCATTTCTAAAAATCTATTCAATGAAAATGGATATTATTAGGTATTATTTAAAACCAAACTCTCCCGCATTGAAACTGTAACCAAAAATATGTACACCCCTAAACAGTTATATGGTTTTAAGTATTCCAATCTAATATTAATAAATTGCACATAAATATGTATTTCAAGCGATTAATAATAATAATAATAATCCTTTGTAAGCTTCAAATAATTATTTTTAATACAAATAATTGGCTTGTTAAGTCCATTATCTACGATGATGATAACCATCACCTGAGCTTTTTACAATAAAAATAGAGAATGTTTATATACTTACTTCATTTTTATGTTCTTTTTCATACTCCACCATTGTTTCAGCTGTGATCTGCGCAGATACGCACAAACAAGAAAGCCAACAAGGCAGATCAAAAGCATGATTACAATCACTGCAGTAACAATGGCACCAGATCCTTCTGTAATAATGAATAACGTCAAAATATAGCAATAACCTTCACATAATATACAATCAAAACTTATATTGCACAAAAAAATGAAAAACCCCCCCCCCCCAAAAAAAAACTGATCATTTTATTAAAGATGAGCAGAGCTACTCAATGTTGCCCTGGATTTTAAAAGTTCAAAATAATTCTCTTTATAGATTAATAAAAATATTTTTCTATATTTTATTCTATTTATTATGTTTATTTTTGTCATTTTTCTTATTTGTATTTTTTTCCATTTCTTTTAAACATTTTTTAATTAATATTTGAATATTTCATTGATTTATACCCTTATTATATTTAAAGGTCTAAAAAGTTGGGGGTTTTTTTTTTACCCCTCTCAGACAAAAATGTGTGGATTTTATTGAACTTTGACTTTTGCTGGTCTCCAATTTTTTTTTTTTTTTTTTTTTTTTTAAATCAAAGGACATATGCTCAGTCCTTGTACAAACTTAGAGAATCTTTCTTTTATACATATTAAAGTTATAAAGAAAAACGTTTTTTTTAATTTACTTTTTAAATGAAGTTTTGTCATTCATTATTATTAGAAATTTTCACCAGTATTATCCTTCATGTTAACTTAATTCTAATTGTTTTTATCACAACTTGTTTATTTCATCTATTTATTTTATGCAAAAATTTTTATTCATTTGGGTGAGCCAAAAATACATTGCCCAGTCCCAGGGGCCTGTCCCTCCAGGCAGCACCTGCCCCTTCACCTAAAAGGGGCAGAGGGTGGGTTTATAAAATGGAATGCCAACATGAACCATACATTTTTTGCACTGGTCATCGCATGAGCTTCAGTTTGTGCTTGGCTCACAACATAAAAATGACTTATGATAATTAACTTGGTGGGAGGCCTGGAAAATATCACTTATTTAATATGCTTGCTTGTATGACATGTCAAACCTTGTTGGGTTATTTAATGCTGAATTTAGCCTCTTTTTTGCAAGCAATTATAAGCTTTTAAGTATCTAATAATCATTATTTATAAACAATTAGAGCTTCAAGTAACTATTAACCCTTTTGTAGGCAGATAATTTTAAAAAATCCTTTTAGAGTGGGGGAATTATTTTCTATACATTAACATCAAATTGATCAATTAGTAGCCAATAGGAAAATGCCTTACATTGAGGCTGTTAGGTACAGAACTAACGAAAATAGAGTGGCTCCCCTTGATCAGTTGGGGGGGGGGCTGTTGGGAGCACGGAAGTGGGGTTTCCGTCATGATACTTTTGGATTGGGGTTTGTACTGTGTGAGCTAGTTAAGTCACTTTTAGGGTAGAAACATTCTCTACCCTGTGTTAAATCAACCTGATCTTGCATTTTCATTCAGTGTTCCGTATTTTATCTGTATTTAAAAACATAACAGAGGCACTCGGGGTGTAATGGTTATAGTCATAAGAAATGGATATGGTGACTCTACTTCAAATCCTACTTTTATGAAGGATATTATAATGTCAACTTTAATCTTTTTAAAAAGTTCTTTCATCTTTCTTGTGTTGTAAAATATTTCTCTTGTAGGAACCAGATCAATGCATTCAGTAAGAACATGTTTTATTGTGTATGCAGTCTGGCACATTGGACCAGATCAATGCATTCAGTAAGAACATGTTTTATTGTGTATGCAGTCTGGCACATTGGACCAGATCAATGCATTCAGTAAGAACATGTTTTATTGTGTATGCAGTCTGGCACATTGGACCAGATCAATGCATTCAGTAAGAACATGTTTTATTGTGTATGCAGTCTGCACATTGGACCAGATCAATGCATTCAGTAAGAACATGTTTTATGTGTATGCAGTCTGGCACATTGGACCAGATCAATGCATTCAGTAAGAACATGTTTTATTGTGTATGCAGTCTGGCACATTGGACCAGATCAATGCATTCAGTAAGAACATGTTTATTGTGTATGCAGTCTGGCACATTGGACCAGATCAATGCATTCAGTAAGAACATGTTTTATTGTGTATGCAGTCTGGCACATTGGACCAGATCAATGCATTCAGTAAGAACATGTTTTATTGTGTATGCAGTCTGGCACATTGGACCAGATCAATGCATTCAGTAAGAACATGTTTTATTGTGTATGCAGTCTGACACATTGGACCAGATCAATGCATTCAGTAAGAACATGTTTTATTGTGTATGCAGTCTGGCATGCATGTCACATTGGTTTTTGTTCATTTGTAAGTAACTAGGAATGCATAATACTTGTGGGACCTATGCCAAGTCTAGATAGTACCACTTCTTCCTTTCGGCTTTTTTAGAAGCTTTGTTTCCATTCTCCTAATGTTGGTTTCATTTTTAGGAGTTTATGTTTATTGTTGCACCACTGATGCTGCCTTTGTTGTTGTTGTATATATTTGTTTTCATTTTTAAATCTGTATTGTATTTATATATTTTGGTATTATTTACATTTTCTTATTTGTCAGATCTTTAAATATTCCCAAATAGATCCACAACCTTTAGGATGGATATTATAACGAGATGTTTCTCTTGTAGGAGTCAGATCAATGCATTCAGTAAGAATATGTTTTGCTTGTGTATGCAGTCTGGCATACATGCCACATTGGTTGTTGTTCATTTCTAAGTAATTAGGAATGCATAGTCCAGATAGTACTACTTCTTCCTTTCGGCTTTTTTAGAATCTTTGTTTTCATTCTCCTAATGCAGGTTTACTTTCTAGGAGTTTATTGCGTTTTTTTTTGTTTTTTTTGTTTGTATATATTTGTTTATTTTTATGTGTATGGAATCTTGAATTTTTTCAGGAACTATACTTATAGCAGATCTAGCTGCTTTAATTCCTGTATGACCTAGAATCCAAAATAACAGTATTTCCTTTTCATTTGACATCTTTTCTAAAACATCTACTTTATGTTACCCTAAATTCTGTATTTTACTTTGATAATTAGAAAAATTCTTGTCTCATAAAATGTTTAACAGTATTTTATCACATGCTCTAATAATAAAACAATTATTAATGTCATTTTTGAATGAGCTCCTACTTAAATGTTTATTAAAATAAATGTGTTACCTTTATCAAGATTGGGCGAGCCGCTATCTACACTTCCTCCCTTGCCTAATTTATCACAAGTTGGAGGAGCAAATCCAGGATCACAATGACAATTGCCTCGACTGTTGCATATCTGAAAGAATTAATAATATACATAAATAATGAAGTAGTCAACTCTCTTCTATATAAACACTAGCTGAAGTACCCCTCTTTTCTGAGTAAAATGTCACAAAAAAAAAAAAAAAAAAAAAAAAAAAAGGAATAAAAGGTCACTGAAAAATTCATTGTCTGTATAAACCCATTGTAGTATGTAAGTTTGAATTCCAGTTACTTGGAATAAAACCCTTGGGAAAAGTATGAACCCCCTCATGCCCCCAGCTATGGATTAAATAGTACCACTACTATTCTTCTACAGGGATAGCTTTGGCATTAAATAACCCACAAAGGTTGATATGCCATTAAAACAATCAATGTATATGCCCCTGTACAATGTATTTTTGACTTGCACAATGTCAAAATTTTATCAAAAGTAAATTTAATCCTTAAAACCCAAAATATGAAGGTACAGGGTGTAATAGCATAATACCCTTGGGAAAGGTATGAATCCAACTATTCTCCCTCTAGCTATGGATAAGTAGTAGGGCAGACTGGGCCCTTAGTTAGGCAAACAGTCTAGGTGAAGGAAAACTCTAAATTCAGTCTGTTAAACTCCGCTTAAGAAATTGACTGTGTTCCATTCTGCTCATGTGGGGGGGGGGTCCTTTTTTTGGTGGGGGTCCTTTTTAAACAAGAATAATATATTGATGTTCTTTTAGTTTTGGAGGGTAGATCATTTTATATGACAACTTTCAAACTTTTCATCATTGATTGATATATCTGGAAGATTTCTTTCTCTCCCACTCACACTTTTTAAACGGGGAACAAAACATTTATTGTTCATTCATGGATTCCTCACAGAATCAGCACTATTATAAAAAAAAAAAATTTTTTTTAATCTTAAAAATAACTTATTTAATTTTCAAAAGAAAAATCTACATTATATAATAAACAAATAAAATTTCAAAATGTTAGTTGAAATAAGACTAGTAAAAATATTGAAGAAGAAAATAAATTTGGAAACGTTATGTTGGACAATAAAATATGGGAAATATGAGGCACACATTAAATCATTTACTTTGTTGTGGTACAAGCCCAGAAGTATAGGGAACTTCGTGAGAATCGAACTCACTAACTTAACCAAGATGATTACAGGGATAAATCTTTATTTAACATGAAATTACAAATTGAAAAATAATCAATGCCACTGTCTAAGATTTGAAAAACCTCATCCAAGGGAAGTAACTCTAGAGATTAAAAACAAGAGTAACTTCCCCTAATAGAAAATCTAAAAGACTAGATTTGTGCATTAAAAAAACAAAACTTTCCTAAGTTCTTTTGTTTTTTTTAAATTTCAATTTTTTTTTAAACAGATTTTATGGGTTTTTTCTTTTAACAATAAAATTCTCTACCCCTTCCTAAAATCTTTATAGAAAATTAAATTAAATATAAAAAGTAATTTTCCGGTCGCTGATAGCATAGCAACAATGTTATTACAACCAACACAATCAGAAAGATGTGTTGCATCAGTGATTAAACTCCTTTAGGATTACTAGCAAATATATGCACCCTCCGGGTGCAAGTATTTAAGTTTTGATATAATAAAATATCACATTAAATTAGAAAGGCTAATGAAACTGACTAAGAATGCAGATAAAAAGATCTGCAACAGAGGGGGTATAATCGAAAAATAGAACAGCTTTGAAACTAACTATTCCATCATTTTCCATTACTCCCCTCTTTCATTGGTAAATTTTCCTAATTTAACTATTTAGTGAAAATAGGAAGTAAAGGATAATATTACAGTTATTTCTTCTTGTAAATAAATTTCTTTTAAGATTTATCCACGAGATTTTTGTTTATATTTCTTAAGATAAAACCAAACAATTAGAAATCAATAATACCAAGCACATATTTATTAAAATAAAATTTTAAATATCAATATGCAAATTAGCCTTCTCGTTCAAACTGTAAACCGCAATTTTGTTGTATATATAAATACAATTGCATGTTATTAGTACGTAGATATGATCAACAGTATTAATAATGTAAAACAATTTTTATTAATAACTGAAGGTTTAAAAGAATGAAATCATGGAGAATTTGACGTAAATAACTAAGGGAATTGTGACTTGAGTAGTAATATAGTTTCGGTTACAGACAGAAAAACACACAATCTCCATTATAATAAGATTTAACAGTTGGACTTGATTAATTTGTTAAATATTTGCTTATAATCATAAATTTAAATTTTCAATATTCCATTATTCTAATCTTTTTTTATTTGTCTATAATATTAACACTGGCTTGCATTTGTATTTTTTCTCCAATGATCAAAGTTTTATCAACTGATATATGATCCCCATTTTATGCTGAATTCAAAAATACCATTCATTGTTTTTAGTCAGGTCTGGATTTTAAGATGTGCTTGAATACTTCACAACACAGCACTTATTTAAAAGTCTGTGGACTCTACTTGTCACAGTTATAATACTGTTCTATATATTTCAAGTAAGAGATTGTATTTTAAAAATTTGATCTGATTAGAAAGAATGAGTATGATTTTTGGATTCAGTGTAGTAAAAAAAAAAATTAAAAAAAAAAAAAAAAACCTGCTTTAAAATCAGCTATTATATATTCAACCTTGAAAACATTGCAGGCCAGTGTAATTATTTGTTTTCACACACGGTTACATGGCATCAAGTATTACTATATAATATTAATGATTAATACACAATTATATCGTTTCAACTAACTATTCCTATTTAATAACAATAATAATCTTTTGTTTGTAAAGTTATATGGTTTCAATTATTCCTATCCAATACTAATCATTTTCTAACAGATTTAACTTATAGATTTGATCCTAACAAATACTATGAGTGAAAGTGAATCTGGAAATAATGGTAATAACAAGCTACTCCACAATCCCCCAGAACATCCAACTAGGAATCAAAAAGTTCCATATTCAATACCAGTCCTTGCCAATTAAACACATGAGCAGCACAGCTTGTGTCATCTGATCTGTGCGGTTAAGCATTTGGGAGCTGACAGTAGGTGTGGTACTCCACCTCAGCAAAAACGATGTCTCTGGTGTAGCACTAGTGAAAGGAGAATACACTCCATTGCTGTTCGGCTTATACCAACAATAGGCAACTGAACACTTTACTATATGATTTAAGGTTATTCCTATCCAGTACTAATGATTTTCTTACAGATTTGGCACATCGATTTAATCCTAACTCGTGGTCAAAGTGGACCTGGGAGTAATGGTAATAAAGAGATACTCCATACTGCCCAGAGCTCCAGAATTGGAACCTTGCCACAGAATATAGTGTAGTATGGTTTCATTCCCATGACACTCAAGGGAAAGTAACTCTTGAGATAACAAACAAGAGTAACCTCCCTTTAAGAAAAATTCGTGGTGGTGTAGTATGTTGAACAAAACTTTCTTGCTACTAGGCTCACGCTCGAGGTTGCAAAATGGTGTGATCTGGAAAGGTAAAACCCCCCGCCCTCAATACTAAAACAAAACAAAAAGAAAAAAAAAAAAAAAAAAACGTTTCTAGCGTATGCTTTCAGATAAGAAGAGACTGCAATCTTAACCGGGATATCTTCCCTGCCACCATTATCTCTGATTTTAATTTATACAAGAAACGTCATTTTTGAAAAAAAATTGTTATGCTTCTCAAATTGATAGGTGTGCAAAAACAATAACATCATTATTTAAATATCATCATAAATTCTTCAACACTTTGTTTGCACAACAGTCAAATTATTTCCAAATTTGTACTGTTACTAAACAAAATCTTAAGACTTATATTGAAATGAGAACTATGTACCCCAATGGATTATAAGAAATATCTGAAGAAGACCAGACAGGAGGGTACAACAGCCAAAACGTATTTCACAATAAAGATGAGGACAACAGTTCAAAAATCAAAATTATACAAAAAAAAAAAAAACAGTTAATAACTTACTCCATGACCATTACAGCCTTTTGGGCAATCAGGATAGGCCAACTTCTTCAAAGATCTGCAAACTTGGTTCACACACAACTAAAGAAAATTTTAAAAAAATTAAAAATTAAAAATAAAAGTACAATGCAGCCTACTAATAAAATCAAAAATACCTTGATAACAATTAAATAATTTTTAGGAGCAATTTAAAGAACACTTTTAGTCTACAACACACATTTTATGTTTTACTCAGTAAATTTGTACAGCTAGTTTAAACCCATTATATTGTTGAATAGAGCTCATTGAAATCTTTCTTTTGCACATAGAATATATTTTTTCTCCCTCCATTTGTCAAAGTTATATTCACCTCACAACTACTGGCATCAACCGGGATTTAAAAAGTTAAAAATAAATCCATCTATCTATCTATCTAACATATTGCTCAATAAGTCGTTGGCCTGACATATAGTTGTCACCACTAATAAAAAAATCCATAAGTGATAAGAAAGTGATATTTTACACACACACACAGTTTTTTTTTATTGACTGTTTATAGACCTCAAAAGAATGCTGCAGGGAAATAAATTTGGCTCCAATAAAGAGGGATATCGGAAACTGAGGCATATTTTTTGAGGCCAAAGACATTGTTCTACAAAAAAGGCATCGAATTGTTAGAGAAGTGTTGGAATCAGTGTATCACCCTAGAAAAAGATTATGTTGAGGAATAAAGTCAAATTTTGCCTAAAAGTTGTTGTTTTATTAGTTAGGCCCAGGACTTACTGAGTGATGTGTTAGAGAAAGATATTAATAAAAATTCTTTTTCTATATATTTGTTTTATTATCTGTTATTCTTTAAGTTATTTAGTTTTCTTCTTGTTTGTATTTTTTTTCTTTGTTTTTTTTCTATTTCCTTTATAATGTTTTATTTTTAATTATTTATTAGATTATTTTTTTAATATATCATTGATTTAAACACTTATCACATTTTTAATTAGCTTTTCTCATGAAACTGAGAGGCAAATTTTTTGAGCCTTCTAACAAAAATAGAGTGTGGATTTTATTGAATTATACAGTCCTTATACAAACATACAGAATTTTTCTTTATTATATACTAGCAAATATATGCACCCTTCGGGTGCAAGTATTTAAGTTTTAATGTAATAAAATATTAGATTAAATTAGAAAGGCTAATGAAACTAAATAACAATGCAGATTTAAAAAGTTGAAACAGAGGTGGGTATAATCAAAACTAGAACAGCTGAAACTTACTCTTCCATCACTAAATTTTCCTAATTTAACTATATAGCCAAAATAGAAAGCCAAGAACAAAATTACAATTACAGTTATTTCTTCTTGTTAATAATTTTGTTTAAGATTTATACCCGAATGTTTAGTTCATATTCATCAAGATAAAACCAAACAATTAGAAATCAATAATACTAAGCACATATTTAATAAAATCAAATTTTTTATATCAATATGCAAATTAGCCTTCCCATTTACACTGTAATCCGCTATTTTGTTGAATATATAATACAAGTGCATGGTATTGCTATGTAGAATAAGGCCAACAGTATTAATGTAAAACAATTTTATTAGTAATAGATAAAAAATAAAGTCATGGAGAATTAACGTAAATAACTAGGGAATTTGTACTTGAGTAGTAATATAGTTTCGGTTACAGACAGACAAACCCACAATCTCCATTATAATAAGATATATATATATATATATATATAGCATCATGTTAAAAAATAAAATTGGTCTCAATGGTGTTGTGGACTGTCAATTTCTGTTGCCATTTATCCTGGGTGACCAGACTAATAGGAAAAAATATGAACATGCAAGAATATCTCCAGTTATAATTATTCAAGTTTTATTTTAATATTATATATTAAATTAGAGAGAATAACAAAATTAAATAAGAACACATATAAAAAGATTATACTTATTTAAATTATGTTTTGATTGGTTTCTATATAAAATCATTCATAGGATTGATTGTAATACATTGGAAAATAAAACAATAATATTAAAAAAATAGGAAAAAATATGAACATGCAAGAATATCTCCAGTTATAATTATTCAAGTTTTATTTTAATATTATATTAAATTAGAGAGAATAACAAAATTAAACAAGAACACATATAAAAGATTATACTTATTTAAATTATGTTTGATTGGTTTCTATATAAAATCATTCATAGGATTGATTGTAATACATTGGAAAATAAAACAATAATATTAGAGATCAATAACACCAAGTAAATGTTTGTTAAAACCATTATGCAAATTAACCACACTATATATTATGTAAACCTTTATTTCTTAGTGATATATAAGACACATTGTAAGGTTTTAAAACCACTACATAGCTGTTTTGAGGCAAATGTAACTCAAAATTTCATAGAAACATCATTAATATATAAGGTTTCTTCTAGGTATTAATGATTTTGAATATAAATTAAATACTTATTGATTAACTTACTGAAGGTATTATGACGTAAGCAGTGATGTAATTTCAATCTGTTGTAATCTAACAAAGGTTACGGTTATTTAGGAAGTGCATCCCGGTGTTCTGCCTCAGAAATTGCTACCCGGTGACTATTAAAATAACGTCCCCAGCTATGTCATCTTGGCATTGTTACTTGAAAGAAAACAACCAGGGGGAGGGGGTGGGGGCTTCTCTTTTTTTTGTTGTAATTCTTGTTTATTTATCGTAATTTGTCATAATTCTTGTTTAGATATGAAGATGGATATATATCTATCTACCTCAATTTGTTCATTTTTTACTTTGTTTATATCTATCTATCCACCCATCTATCTATCTATCTCCATATCATTTTGTTTGTTTATCTATCCATCGCCATATCCATCTATCTATCTGTCTAGTCATCTTCCTATCTATGTCCATTTGTTCATATCTATCTATATAATTTTGTTTATCTATCTATATATCCATCGTCATATCTATCTATCTATCCATCCTCATATCTATATCATTTTGTTTGTTTATCTATCCATCTTCATATCTATCTGTCTGTTTATCTATCTATCTCCATTTGTTCATATTTTTGTTTGTTTATCTATCCATCCATCTTCATATTTATCTATATTACTTTGTTTCTATCTATCTACCTTGGTCATTTCTTTATTATCTATTCTTTTTTAATGTCTTGTTTTTAATTTAAATAAACAAGAATTACGACAAAAAGAAGCGACCCCCCCCAATACATTTACTTGTTGAAAATATCTATCTATCTCAGTCTTATCAAAACTATCTAAACAATAAATATGACAAATTTCTATAAACAAACAAGAATTACGACAAATTACGATATTTAATGTTTTTTCTTTCTAATGGAAAAAATTTTTTTTCAAGAAAATATTAATTTTTCTGCAAGTTTCATTGCGTTAAATAGGGGGGGGGTGTAAATTTCACAGGGTAAAATTGGTGGTACCTATTGTCTATTCAAAACTATCCATCTTCATATCTATCTCAATTTGTTCATATTTATCTATATTACTTTAAATACTAAGATTTTCTTTTATTCATGTTTGTTTAATGTCTTGTTTTTAGTTTAAATAAACAAGAATTACGACAAAAAAAGAAGCCGCCCCCCCCCCTCTAAAATACATTTAACGCCCTAAGTTGGTTGTTTTCTTTCAAGTAACACCGCCGAGACGACATAGCTGGGGACGTTATTTTAATAGTCACCGGGTAGCAATTTCTGAGGCAGGAGACCGGGACGCACTTCCTCATAAATTACCAAGGTTACTAAATGAGAAATAACCAAATGGAGGTTGGCAATGAAATGGAATCTTTATAACATTAACAAAATACAATACTCGTCAGCAGTGTGAAGAAGGTAAACCACTGCTAGCATAATGGGACATACCCATTAATGTTCATAGGTAGGGAATATAACAATTACAAACAGACACCGAATCGCCATTATAATAAGATATACACACAGTCTGACATGATGAATTAGTTGCACACATCAATAAAAAAAAAAAAAAAATTTTTTTCTTGCTTGAAACATTAATTGTAAACATTATTTTTACTAAAAATATTATTTTTCCTATATAAATAAATAGATTAAAAAAGAAAATCCTGATAACTAAATACCTTGTTTTCGCCACATTTGGCTCCATCCGGTACCAGACCAGGGTCTGGCATCTCTAGTCCAACATCAAGAATGACGGCACGGCACACATATTTCGCAGATGCATTCTCCAAGAAAGACGTTGGGAATTTATGGGCCAAACTATCTTTCCAAAACATTAACTTCTCATTTTTATGCTTGCAGTGGAGCATTCCACAAGGAGTATCTCTATAAAGCCAAAAATAAAGTGTTGTCACTTGTTGTTGACTAATTAATTGGCATGAAAATAAAATAATACACAACATTTTAATATCTGAAAGAATGTGTTGTAGAGTAGCTAGCACCCCTTCAAGCACTCTACCAGATGGACTGGCTCATAGCCTTAAATAGTCTATGATCAAAGGCATCAACAGTGGATTAATAAGCTGATTAATATTCAGACTGATCTTCCTGCATTTGACCCTCCTCTATTTCTGTAAGTTGTCTTGTTGATTGTTTTGTAACTTATTGTTCTGTGTTTTTATATGTATCCATTAGCACCGGATACTGGTGCTGAATAAATATATTAAGCACTCAATTTCTTCTGTGTATCATTTCACCTCAACAATACAACAAAATGTTTGAAAGAGTAGAATGCAGGTCATGTTCAATGTCCATTCTATTTTATTTTCATTCAAGTTTGATAATTTGAATTATTTAGATTTAATATGGTTAACAATATGAGAACCATCTAATCCAATGGATTATATAATGGGTTCGGTTTAAATTTTCATGAAAGCTCCCAAGTTTGACAAGAAACACCTGAAGAAGGCAGGAGGGCACATTGGACCAAACCTTTTGTATATAACAAAGATGTGGACAACAGTCAAAAAAATCTAGATAATACAAAACATCTCCATCTTGTTTAAAATAAATGAATTCTGCTTTATCCGAGTTCACATATAGGCCAATACTTCTTGCTGGTTTTTCTAGGCTCAGGGGTTCAACTTGGGTATGTGTATTTGCAAGAAGCAACACACACATACATACACGTTTGTGCAAAGGCTGGAGGGTTTGAATCTTTGACTTCAGATTCTACTCTTAATCATCAAGAATACACAAAAATACACATAATGGTCTCTGCTAACATCACAGGAATTAGAGAAGCACTGCTTTCTGCAGATGAGATATTGCTACTAAGGTATGTGAATAACTTAGTCCAGTGTGGAGATGTCTCCATCTTGTTTAAAATACATGAGCTTTGTTTTATCTGAGTTCACATTGAGGCCAATGCCTCTTGCTGTCTTCTCTAGACTATGCAGCAGGGATTTGGCTTGGGCAGGTGTATCTATGAGAAGTGATACACATACACGTATACACACACACACACACACATACATACATACATGTGTTTGTGCAAATAAATGTATAAGTTTTTAAAAACTTACGCAGGGCTGCATTTGCTGTAGCTCTCGGTTCTCCAATTATATCCACAGTTTCCACTTTCATTTCCAAAGACATTGTTATACTTAAAGCAGATATCATTAGATGCCTCTCCAGTTTGTCCCCACAAAAGGCGGCACTGGCTGGAATGTGTCTTGCATTGTCCTTTGAAACAATATGACTGAAAATAAAGGAAGAAAAAAAAGAAAGATATACACACATTTATCTAACACAATATGTCACAGAGTTTTTCAGCTTGAACTCTAATTTTTTTAAAAATCAAAGCCTTTCCTCATGGAGTCATCATAGCAACAAACAGTAAAAGAAGATCCATGAAAAATACTAAATAAATTTGGAATGATGTCAAAAAAAGATCAATTTCAACAAGTATTAAACTCATGAAAACAACAGAAGTTGAAATAATAATTTCATTGAATAATTTATTCCAACACAAGCAAAACGTGAAAATAAAGAACAATATAAGTTTGTAAGTATTTTCAGAAAATATTATTTTCCTTCTCTGGTGAGGAAAATGTTAGTCCTCAATTTCTTTATGGCAATGACTATTTATTAAAGCATACACGAGACATAACAAAATAAGTAAACATTAAACTTCAGAGAACTTTACTTCTCATTCTGGGGAGAGAAAACGTAAATTCCTATTTCATCTGCAAAATAACTCCCACTTCAAGAAATTACTATCTCTAACATTTTCCCCAATACAAGTCTCAAAATTGTCTCTTCTTTCAAAATCCTTTTTCTTAAGTTTGAAGATACTAAATAGAAAAACAATGTGACATCAAATCAAAACTGTCATCCCTACCTGTCCCTCAAGACAAGGACGGCCATTATAAACAAACACATCATTGGGACAGTATTCTTCTTTTCCACTGCAGTATTCATTTAAATCACATTCTCCTGTTTTGGCCCTACACACTGTACCAATCGGATGGAACTGAAAGAAGAGAATAAATAAGTCAAAAAAGGATTATTTTACAGAAAAAATTTAATTTCATAAACATTCCATTAAATTAACAAGACTTTAATAGGTGTTGCATAACGTTACCAAGACTTCTTAAAAATAATAGAAGAGTTTGCTTTATTTATAAGTAAAGAGTGCTCAATATGATTGATAGATAATATATATATATATATATATAAAGTTAGGGTAGCGAAGACAAAGGCAAACAGCTTAGTCAGTAGAGCGTCCGACTGGGAACTACAAGGTTCCTGGTTCAATACTGGCCCTCGCCAACTCAGCATATGAGTAGCACAGGGATCTGTGCAGTAAAGTGAGGTGCTGATGGTAGGTGTGGCACTGCACCTCAGATGCTAAAGAACAATCTCCTTGGTTTAACGCTAGTGAAAAGGGGATAGACTCTCTTGCTGTCTGACTTATACCAACTTTAGGCCACCCCGACAACTTTACTTACTTTTATATGTGTGTGTGTGTGTGTGTGTATATATATATATATATATATATATATATATATATATATATATATATATATATATGAGAGAGAGATATGAAAAACTTTTAGGTTATCAGATTAAACATTTATTTCAGCTTTTAACTTCTTTGAATTTGATTTCAAAATTAATTGACAGGAGAGAATGAGATGTCTTGGGACACACATATTTGCTTTGAATGGGTCCGAACTAAAGCTGTCTAACTCCTACCTTTTAACCTATCCTGTGTAATTCGTTTCTAAGAAACTACTGAAATGTATTTACAGTTATCTTGAAATGGTGAGGGAAGAAAAAAAGAAAAACACTGGGATGCAGAGATAGGATTTTACTGCATCCTTTTAGATTTTTGTGAGTCAGTGATGCAGGGCGTGTACCTATCAGCATCTCTGAGATGTGATGGGGCTAAACGAGGAAGAAAGAAGAGGGAATAAGGATGTTGTCAGATACAGACATGTTGAGATTTGCAGTGATCTTTTTTCAAATTCAACTTTTTCTGTGTTTATTATATTATACATTTAGACCAGGGGTCAGGTCTGTGAGAGAATGGCAGGCCACGTCTATTACCATAGTCCTTGAAGCATACAGTAATTATTTATCATGAGTGGAGTCAAGCAGCATGATTCTAGCATTGTATAAGTCTTCTACACCAGATATATTACCAGATTTTAATAATCAAGATTATATGATTTTGCAATACTTATAAGAGGAATAACATGTAACAGTGTTTTAGACTTCTGTATACATTTATAAATAAATAAAAAAATGAGCATCTAAGCCATTGTCTGTTTCCCTTGGGGGTTGGTTTAATATAATATTTCTCTTAGGAACTGCAGGCCAGATGATTATGGATTGTGGGTCGGATCTGGCCTATGGACCGTTGGTTGCTGACTCGATTTAAACAATGCACACTAGGGTAGGTTGATTTTTAACTTTTTTTGAAAATATTAAATTCTCTCAAATAGCAAAATTTGTGTTGGTATAATGAATACTGATACCAAAAACTAGATCGCTTACTAGCATGATTGTTTGAGGAAATAGCATGAAAGATTGGCTAGTAAAATGCACCAAATTCCTTGTTTTTGCACCATTAAGCCTAGAAGTTGGTTAGAAAATTTAGCAATTAAAATATCTAAAACAGAAAAGATTGTCATTTTAAACTAAACAAATAAAATATTATAACTAGAATTCAAATTGAAAATATGCCCCCATCACCACTGACACCTCTGATATGCTGCTTTTTACCTCATTAATTAAGCTGTAACAGTGATAACATTTTAAAAGATTGAAGGCAGAATTTTGAAGAAAAATATTTTGTGTGGTAATTTTGTATGTTAATTTGAAACTTTTGTCACATGGGATACATTACAGTTCCAAAATCAACCTACCCTAATGCTCACCCACACATGTAATATATGTGTGTGTGTGTGTGTGTGTGTGTGTGTGAAATGAATGAAAAATTTTGACTTACAGTGCAGGTTTCTTTGTTACAACATTTTCCGGTTGCACAAACTGCATTTTTCTTTAACTTACATGTATTTGCATTGCAACACTTGCTCGTACACGCCTGAAGAAGAAGAAGAAAAAAAGATAAGAAATTGTAAGAATAAGGCTCATCAAAAATACTTTAATTTTGGTTGGTTGGATTTTATAACATGTCAACCCTTGTTGGGTTATTTTATGCTGAAGACATTTTTTATTCAGTATTTCTTTAACTCAATTTTTTAAATATTTTTTAAAACTCATTTTTTGATGTCTTTAACCCATAGATAGGACCCTAACAGGTACTATCACTTTGGGTCAGAGTGCACCTGGGAGTAATGGCAAAGAAGGGCAAATCCACACTCCCCACAGCTCCAGAATTGTTTATCATACCCAGGACACTAAAAACCCTCAGCCACTGCCTTCTAGCACATATGATAAAAAGGGTTGGGGGGTTTTCATAAGGGCAATAATGTTGGGACAATCATATAGGTGCTAGGGCTTGACATGGCCAGTCAATTGATTGAGAGGGTCCTCTCTCTGACCGCCTGTTTAGCCTAAATAAGTGCCAATATGAAGGGCAAAATAGGAGAATTTTATAAATTAAAATCTTTATCAAAATGGCACATTTTTGATGTGGTTTAATTAAGAAATTCATAGAAAAAATTTTCATTTATAAGTTGAGACTTTGTTCTTAAAGAAAAAAAATCAAAATAAGTGAAAATTTCAAAGAAAGGGCGAAGTGCTATTATATTAAAATTTGGACCATATCTAAGATATATAATTAATTATGTTGATAATATTAAATAATATTAGGGTTATACTTGTATAATTGCGACTTAATACACAAATACAAACATGAGAATTTTAGTAATATAAAAGCTGTTATCGCTAAATTTGTTAGTCTGTTCACCTGAATGTTGGTTGGTTGATATTATGGCATGTCAACCCTTGTTATGTTACTTAATGCCAAAGACATTTTTTCCCCATTTTTAAAAAAATTTTTTACAACCATTTTAAAATCAAAAAGTTTAATAAAGAAAAAATAATTTTAAAGATTTAGAAAAAATTTGAAAATGAAAATAGAAATTGTTTCTTATCTGATTAAATATAGATAAACAATGGCCCAACTTACGAGTTGATTTTGGTTTTATGTTAAGAGTTAAAATTTGAGCTACAGGCGAGCTTCAGATACACTTATGTTAAGTTCATTAAAACATTTAAGTTTCCAAATCTATTATGCCAAAGAAAAATATTATTTATAAAAAGATAAACATTAAAACATTACGGCAATTTATTACATTCTATTTTATAATGTTTTTATACAATACAGTGCTATTTTTCTTATTCAAAAAAACATAACAAAAAAAGTTTTTTCTTTTTTTTTTTTTTTGTGGGAGGCTGGATTGGTTTGGTTTGGTTTGGTTTGGTTTTACGGCATATCAACCACAGTGGGTCATTTAATGCCAATAAAGATTTGAAAGAAATTCATTCATAATGGATACTCAATTTTTTTTTTATAAATCCATTTTTCTATTTAACCCATAGATGGAACCAAAAATTTAAACCATAGATGGGACCTGGGAGCAATGGCGATGAAGGGGTGCTCCACATTCCCCAAATCTCCAGAACTGGAACCTCACCATCAGATAGAGTTTAACGTCATTCCCAGGACATGTAGACCCTCAGTCACCACCTTCTAGCACCCATATGATAAAAAGGGGTTGGGGTTTGCCATAAGGGCAATAGGGTTGGGATAATCATATATGATAAAAAGGGTCGGGGTTAATCATATAGGTGCTAGCCCTTGACATGACCAGCCGATCAAGCCCAAGTAAGGGCCAAAGAGTGTGTTGCATGTCATGGACTGCTCAGCTACCTGAGTTCCATCCTTAAGCATCACGGGTTGTCACCCATATGGCCAACAGGTGGCCCCATTGGGGGAGTCTTACCCCTCTGCAGAGGTGCAGTCGGTGTATTCTAATGCCCCAGCTGACAGGCGGGTGGGAGGCTGGAACGTATTAATAGCATTTCCATTTATTTTCAATGTGAAAAATTGATTTGATATACAAGGAAATTGAGTTTAGTCACTGGGAAGGTTGGAATGTATTAATACATTACATTGATACTTAAATAAATATTCTTGCTAGTATATATAATACACATACCGATGGGAGACCACAGTCACATTCTTCACCCTCTTCGACAAAACCATTGCCACATGATGCTTGATAAAGCCCCTCTGGTTTATTCCGCAGACAATAATCCATTCCCTGTTCAAATGAATCCTGAAGGGCTTGTCGAGAGCAACTTGACCAAAAAGAAGTACCTGAATCACTGAAAAATATCAAAGGGTTAATGTGTTACAAACAAAATGGAGATTGGTTGGTTGGATTTTATGTGTGGTGTAATGATTTATATTTTTATAGGAAATGGACATGGCAACATGAGTTCAAATCCTGGACTTGGCTGTTTGCATTTCACATAGCACTAATACCCTTGGGAAAGCAATGAATCCAACTACTCTCCTTCCAGCTATGGGTAAATAGTAAGGCATAGTGGGTTTGTTAATCTTGATTAGGCAACCAGTTTAGAAGAAGGAAAACTCTGAATTCAAACCTGTTAAATTCCACTTAAGAAATTGACGTTGTGTCATATCCTACTCGTGTTGAGGGTTTGTAAACACACACACATATATATATATATATATATATATATGTTTACAAAACTTTAAAATTGCTTCATGTAATAATTTATTTGATTTATTCATTATATTGCCCTGTCTGTTCACACACCTGGAACAGGAGAAAATTAAATATTTTATTAAAAAAGGTCTGTAAAATGGATTATGTTTTTTTTAAAAATATTTTTATTATTATTTTACATTTGCGATAGATAGATAGATTTAATATTGGAATTTTCAAATATCAACTGTTTTCTAATGACGTAAATATCGAATGATTTTGCAGCATTCCGATGGTGTACATATTTTCAATGGAATTTAAACCATTGTTTCTATTGTTGCTAAAATATTTCCAAACTAATTTTCATTTCGATTCTCTTTTGTTTACCTAATTCTAAACTCATGACATACAATTGTAAAACTAGTTGTTTAAGATAACTTAATTATTTTAATTCGGTCAATTCCACATGCCGTAAAAATATAGGGGCCAATCCCTATAATATACATAGAGAGAGAGAGAGAGAGAGAGAGAGAGAGAGAGAGAGAGAGAGAGAGAGAGAGAGAGTTAAAATAAAAACTGAACTGATGAAAAATCAGATGGATTTCAATCACAGCTGGAGGTAACATACTAAGTCTAGCCACACTGAGGAGACATGAAATGTTGAAACAGGACTGTCTGTGCATAACTATATATATATATATATATATATTTGTATATGTATAAGTATTAACTTACCGGTGGGTATAAGAACGATCGTTGGAAGCGCACAATATCCAGAGGTTAAGGTTGAGAAAAAACAAATACAAAGTGCTCAATACAATGTAGAGCATAAATTTATTTAAGAATGGAAATGAGTAACCTACTCGAGTTTCATCGATAGATTCTTCAGGGTTACTTTTAAATTAATCGAGTTTACGATTCATCTTTGGTGTTATAAACATGCCCGTTGGAATGGGACTTAAATTCAGTAGAGGAACGCTTGTTTACATTTTCATAGATCAGGAATGGTTTTTGATTATTGAATTAAAAATTTGAATTAATTTATGGGAATTATTTTTTCAATTATTATTTAATAAAAGATATGTTATGGGTCGTATTAATAGTTAAAAGATGAAAATTTAAAATTATTTAATAACTAGTTTAATTTGGTTTGAGAGTATTTAAAAAAATACAGGTTGCGTATGTTACGATAATAAAAATAAAATAAAAAATAAAATAAAGTGGAAAAATAAAAATAATAAATAATAATAATAAATAATAAAGTGAAAATAAAGGTGAAAAAATATGTTAAAATTTAAAATTAAAAAAAAAAAAAAAAAAAAAAAAATATATATATATATATATATATATATATATATATATATATAGATAGATAGATTGAGAGAGTTAAAATAAAAACTGAACATTTTTTTTTAAAAAGGCTACTACTTACCCACTTGTTGACTCCATAATACATTTGCTATTTTTACCATCACATTCACATTCATCAGTGTCATGTTCCATGCCAAGGTTGTGGCCCAATTCATGAGCTACTGTCATCGCCACACTATTCAAACTTGATCCTCGGTGATCCTGTTAAAATAGGAAAAGTTCAAGAGTTGGTTGAAAAGGTTTTATGGCACATCAACCCTTGTTGGGTTATTTAACAATTAGGGTCTCAAATTATATGTATGGAAATTTCCAGAAAATTCTTCCAATTCAGATTGGTTGGTTGGATTTTACAGCATCTCAACCCTTGTTGGGTTATTTTATTTAGTTCTGTTTTATTTTTTCTTGATGGGTATTAAAAATTTTTTTATTTAAACTCATTTTATTTTTTTTAAACATAATTCTTTAAACTCATTTTTCTATTTAACCCATAGATGGGACTCTAATGAACCAGAGTGGACCTGGGAGTAATGACGATGAAAGTGTAGTCCCCACTCCCCAGATCTCCAGAATTGGTTGGTTGGTTTTGGTTTTATGGCATGTCAACCCATTGGGTCATTTTTATACCAAATATTGGCCAATATAAAACTTCCCAATATTTAAGACAATGTATATAATTTTAAATATGAAAATTACGATTGAAATTCATGGAATTGAAAAAAATGTGTCAAGTAATCAAGATTGTTGTTATTCATGAAATATTAAAATAAAATTAGGAAAAAACTTATCAAAAATATTAAAATAAAACCAGTGAACAACTCATGTGAATATCTAAACATTTAAACAATTACAACAAGAGTCAAACAAATCTTATTATAATGGAGATTGTGTGTGTGTCTGTAACCGAATCAACATCACCATTTAGATATTTACATTATATTCTCATTTAAATAGTCATTATGTAATCTTAATTAACATCTTATCTATTAACAATGTTTCTATTAAAGTCTAGCTCAAAACAGCTTGTGTTATTAACAAGTTTAAAATCCTGCAAAGTGCATTATATATCACAAAGAAATAAAGGTTTACATAGTATAAGGTGTGGATAATTTTCATACTGGTTTTTAAAAAATCCCCAGATTTAATCAATCATTACTTGGTGTTATTGATTTCTAATATTAGTGTTTTATTCTCAAATGTATTAAAAGCATTCCTATAAATGATTTTATATAGAAATCAATTAAAATAAAACAAGAATAAGTGTAATCTTTTTTGAAATGCATTCATATTTAGTTTCGTCAGTCTTCTTAACCTAATATTTTATTACATTAAAAGTTAAACACTTGAACCCAGAGGTTGTATGTTTTTGCTAGTATAACTTTTGTCTGATGTAGTCTAACATGGCAATATGAAATTTCGCATACACACACACACATACAATGAAATATTGAGAAATTTTCCAAGTAGAATTAAATAAATTTGTTTACTTACTGAAGTTACACCTCCAGAGCTTTTATGCATGCATATTTTCCCCTGGGGTGCTTTGCCTACAACACCCGTTGGGAATTCAACACCACTGAAATTTAAATTAAAAAAAGGGAAAAAATATCACTCTCTGTTATATTAGAGTTAATTTTTTCATTCAATCAATCATTTCAAAAGTCATATTAAAACATCAATGACTGGCTGGTTGGTTGGATTTTATGGCATGTCAACCCTTGTTGGGTTATTTTATGCCAAAGACATTTTACTTTATTTATTTTTAATGGGTACTCAATTTTTTTCAAACTTAATTTAAAAAAAAAAAATTAAAAAAAAAAAAAAACTCTTTCTTTTATTTAAGCCATAAATGGGACCTGGACAGGTACTACCACTGTGGGTCAGAGTGGACCTGGGAGTTCTGTCACAGATGACGGTGACGTCACTCCATATCTTTAGTTGTGGCTTGTTAGTCCAAATCTGGATTTGCAGATGCCGTCACACACATTGCAGGGGAAGTCTCCATCTACATTTGGTTGTTTATGATGACAAAGACATCACCGCTCCGCAGTCCTGGAGTAATGGTGATGAAAAGGTACTCCACATTCCCCAGAGCTCCAGAATTGGAACTTCACCATCAGATAGAGTTTAATGTCATACCCAGAACATTAAGACCCTCAAAGTGGATCTGGGAGTAATGGTGATGAAAGGTGTACTCCACATCCCCCAGAACTCGAGAATTGGAACTTCACCATCAGATAGAGTTTAATGTCATACCCAGAACATTAAGACCCTCAAAGTGGATCTGGGAGTAATAGTGATGAAAGGTGTACTCCACATTCCCCAGAACTCCAGAATTGGAACTTCACCATCAGATAGAGTTTAATGTCATACCCAGAACATTAAGACCCTCAAAGTGGATCTGGAGTAATGGTGATGAAAGGTGTACTCCACATCCCCCAGAACTCCAGAATTGGAACTTCACCATCAGATAGAGTTTAATGTCATACCAGAACATTAAGACCCTCAAAGTGGATCTGGGAGTAATAGTGATGAAAGGTGTACTCCACATTCCCCAGAACTCCAGAATTGGAACTTCACCATCAGATAGAGTTTAATGTCATACCCAGAACATTAAGACCCTCAAAGTGGATCTGGGAGTAATGGTGATGAAAGGTGTACTCCACATCCCCCAGAACTCCAGAATTGGAACTTCACCATCAGATAGAGTTTAATGTCATACCCAGAACATTAAAACCATCAGCCACCACCTTCTAACACATATATGATAAAAAGTGTTGGGGTTTGCTATAAGGGAAATAGGGCTGGGACAATCATATAGGTGCTAGGGCTTGATGCAATCAGCTGATTAATTGGAGAGAGCCTCTCCGACTGCCTGTCTAGCCAAAGTAAGAGCCAAAATGGAGTGTTGCATATCATAGACTGCTCAGCCACCAGGGTTCCATGGTTAAGTATCACATTTTTAACTTTTTTGTGTGTTGGTATAATGAATACTGATACCAAAAACTAGATCTCTTACTTGCACCATTGTTTGAGGAAATTAGCATAAAAGATCATCACCAAAATGCTCCAAAATTCCTCTTTTCATAACATTTAGCCTAGAAATTGGTTAGAAAATTGAGCAATTTCAATATCTAAAACAGAAGACTGTAATTTTAAACGAAATGAATAAAATATTATAACTAGAATTCAAATTGAAAATATGCCCCCCCCCCAATCTGCTCAGACACCTCCAATATGCTGCTTTTTACCTAATAATTAAGCTGTAACAGTGATAACATTTTAAAAGATTAAAATCTATTTTATGAAAATAAGGCAAAGTTTTGAAGACAAATATTTTATGTGGTAATTATTTTAGGTTAATTTGTAACTTTCGCCACATGGGAGACATTACAGTTCCAAAATCGACCTACCCAGTCCACACAGTGGTAAAAGTTTTTAAGACATCAATTTTAGACAATTTTCAAGACATTCTCCACATATTCAAAACTATATGAAAAATAAATTTTAGAACGATTAAAGAAACAAGAAAAACATCAATAAAACATTGATCTGTATTTTCAAACATTTAACTTTTATGTAAAACAAAATGTAACTTTATTTCACACACAACCTTGTCTTATGAGAGAGCAATAAGAAATTCCAGTATAATGAATTGTAAAAATTCACTTGTAATTTTTTTCTTTTTCTTTTTTGATAGGTTGGTTGGATCTTATGGCATGTCAACTCTTATTGGGTTATTTTATGCCAAAGACATTTTGCTTTATTCATTCTTCATGGGTATTCATTTTTTTAAATTTTTTAAACACATTTTTTAAACTAGTTTTTTTCTTCTATTTAACCCATAGATGGGACCCTAACAGGTACTACCACTTTGGATCAGAGTAACTGGGAGTAATGGTGATGAAGGGGTAGTCCACACTCCCTAAAGCTCCAGAATTAGAATTTCACCATTAGATAGATTTTAACGTTATACCCAGAACATTAAGACCATTAGTCACTACCTTCTAGCACATATATGATTAAAAAAAAAGGTTGGGTTTGCCATAAGGGTAACAGGGTTGGGACAATCTTATAGGTGCTAGGGCTTGATGTGACTAGCCAATTAATTCTGATTAATTACTTAGGCTAGCTACGCCATCAGGGTTTCATATAGGTCACCCCCCATAGCCAACAGGTGGCCATATGGGGGGGGGGTCTTACGCCTCTGCAGAGGTGCTGTCGGTGTATTCTACAGCCCCAGCCAACAGGGTGGTTTTTTTTTTTTTTATAGGTAAACTACTTAATCTCTTTCTCTCTCACCCTCTCTCTAAAAAACATAGATAAATTACTTACACTAATAATTGTGCATTGTCATTTGGAATTGTTGGGTTGATCCTTTTCATACGATAGTGTAGAAATTTCTTGAGAGTGTCTTCAGCATTTGTATTGCTAATGGGAAATAAATCCTTTTTTGTCCAGATCTCTAGACCTACTAACGCTATGTATAAATTCAACGGTTGGTAGAGCTGAAAAAAAAAAAAAAAAAGGATAAATAAAGAAAATGAAGTGTCCCAAAATGTCTATAACACATTGAATTCTTAGTATAGCAATCTTTCTAGGAGAAGGAAAATTCTGAATTAAAACGTTAATCTCTGCTTAAAAATTGACCTTGTGTCACATAAATGACAGGTTTCCCATAAATTATGTACAGTAATGTAGAACTGAAAAATAATGGTAATACTGAATCATGAAAAAAAAACAAAAAACATAAAAATGATTGACAAGACTTAACCTTTTATTGACCTTGTAGCTGGTCTCTGATTGGTCAAAGCCAATCAAGAGAACAGAAAAATAGAAAAAAAAAATGATTTTTAGCTTCAGAGGAGACAAACATGTCTCCCAAGATGGCTATTTCTCACATACATTGGTTTAACTTGGGTTAAATAAAGATGTCTCAAAAAATATTTCAAGTCATGTTCAATTACTAAGAACAACAATGGACACAAAGTTGAAGAATGTCCAAGAAGTCCCAAGAAAGCAGACCAGAAGAACAAAGAGAACCAGCCCAGATACCCAGATAGACAAAGCCAGAAATATTGGCCACCCAGTGAGAATCAAAGCCAACATAGAAAAAGATAATTATAAGAACAAGAGAAGTAAAGATTCTATTCTTAGGAAAGGTATAAATTGAATTATTCTTCCTACAGCTATGGGTAAATAGTAGGGCAGACTGGGTTCTTTAACCTTGATATGGCAATCAGTCTGAGAGAAGGAAAACTCTGAATCCAAACCTGTTAAACTCTGCTCAAGAAATTGACCTTGTGTCACATCCTGCTCATGTAGAACTGTTGGTAAATACATATGTTAAAAGAAACTTGTTTGAATTACAAAAATCTAAATTACATGTACTAAATTTGTTTTTGTCAACTTTAAAATTAAGATCCAAACATTACATTGTGTAAAAGCTAAAGTTGTGATCTATGGTCCATAGGAATTAAGTAAAACATGAATTTTTAATTTCTGGGGTTGACCTCAACTAAGTGAAACCACAGAAACTGAGACCATGAAAAATCAGGAAATACTGTTCACACCCAAGTAAGTTTCCAAATTCATTCATAACATTATTAAATAATATTTTTCTGAATTCTTTAGATGAGGCTTGATAATTAGTATTATTTGGACTATTGTCCTCATCTTTATTGTTATCCAATTGGACACATAGCATAGTGGATAAAGGCATTGGTTTAAGACAGTTCTAAGTGACAGTTTCCTCTAGGTTACAGGTTCAATCCTGGTCAGGGGCAACAGTAACATAGAATAATAATTAACACAGGTTAACACCTGTACCCCAGCTATGGTTAGCGGAATGAGAACAGGATACCCCCATGGATTGAATAAAGGGTTGGATTCAAAGTTCCATCATGGAGTCCGACAAGAAATACCTGAAGAAAGTCGGAGGGCACATTGGCCAAAACGTTGAACACATAACAATAAAGATGAGGACAATAGTTTGAATAATCCAAATGATACTAATTATTAAATAAAACATGAATTTAAAAAAAACCTTTATCCTGCCAAACTTGCAAACTTCTATTTCAAGCATAGAAGATGTTATTAGAGTTGAGACAAATTTACTCTTGGAGGATTTTCTAAATACTATTGAATTTTTTAAAACTGACTAATAAATACAATGGTCCCTTGACATAACTGAGTTTAATTTGTTCCACTCATAACTCAATTTCTTTGTATATCAAATCAATTTTCCCCATTGAAATAAACTGAAATGCCATAAATCTGTCCCAACAACCTCCATAAAAAACACCCTTAATTTTTTGTTATGTTCTTTTAACTTAGAAAAATATCAGTGCATTGTATAAAGACATAATAAAATAGAATGTAATGAATAATGTGTTGTAATATGATTTAATGTTTATTTTTTTTATAAATGTTATTGGTTTGGTTATTTGTTTTAATCTACAGCATATCAAATCTTTTTGGGTTATTTAATATTGAATCAAGTCATTTGGACATCAGGTTTCTTACAGTACCTGCTGTTGCTCATCTAAGTAAGAAAACAGGCTCATCACTTTGGTGATCTAGTGAGAACTGGTGTTTTCAATTTGACTTGACTGTAAGAATAAATAAATATTTTTCTTTGGTTTATTAAATTTGAAAAGTTAAATGTATTTAGTGAACTTGAAGCATATCTGAAGTTCACTAGTAACTCAAAGCAAAAAAATGACCAATTGACAACTCCTAACTCAGAAAACTTGGAAATTGAGGTGTTGTATGTTGATATACCATTGTTTTTTGGACGGTTAGTGTAAAGTTACACCCATGCATTTCCTGTGTTTATGCATTGGGTAGTTAGTGTAGAGTTAGATGTTGAATTCAAAGTCATTGAAATTCAAAATCAGAAGGAGTTAGATGATTGGCACTCAGTATCATCAAGTTGAACTCCTGGCTTCTACCACTGGGAGACTGTGGGAATGGAAGTTTAGTTAGTTAGGCTGGATACGTCGTAATGTATAGACATGCCGGGTTTGACTCTGTCACAGTTGAAAAAGTCTGGCTCTGAATAAAAATAAAGCCTTGGTTGTCTCTTTGTGAACTAATGGCAAACCAACTTCTTGAGAACCAGAATCAATATTACAAGAAATGAAGATAACAGAACCAGACCAGTTACAAGAAATGAAGATAACAGAACCAGACCAGTTACAAGAAAAGAAGATAACAGAACCAGACCAGTTACAAGAAATGAAGAAACAGACTACACTGCTCACGTGACTTTCGGAAACATTTCTTCACGCTCAGAGTTGTGGAGACATGGAATAAACTGCCCACGTCTGTTGTAGGCTGCCGAAGCACTGAGTCTTTCAAAGCCTCCATGCTTCCTGTGGTCCGCCGACACTATACCTGATGCCACTCTCCACATACACACGCGCACACATACATGCATATTACTACTGTGAACTGTTCATGTTCCTGACACTAATACATTATTCTGTGTACTTGACATGAGACTTTGATGAGTTGTGGTGCACCTGAGCACTGTACACAATAAATTTCATTTCATTTCATTTCAGAAGTAAATTACCAGCATGCAGATCGAGTTACTCCAGCCAGAAAGTAAGTAAGATAAAGACTCAAATATTCGACAGATATAACCACAAATGACTCCCCAAAAAGAAAGTAAGTAAAAGATAAAGACTTAAATATTCGACAGATATAACCACAAATGACTCCCCAAAAAGAAAGTAAGTAATAGAAGTGAGTATATAATAAAGAAGTGAGTATATAATAAAGAAGTGAGTATATAATAAAGAAATGAGTATATAATAAAGAAGTGAGTATATAATAAAGAAGTGAGTATATAATAAAATCACTGATAAGTCAAAGTACCAGAACTCGGAAACAAAAATTCTGTAACTTCTGTAATTATTTTCTTTTTTCAAATTCCTGAACTTTCTATACCAAAGCTTACACCCAACACCACCACACATTTTTTTAATAATTCAAATTTCAAGTTTTAATTTCTTAATATTAACAGATATTAAATATTTGTTCTGGAAATAAATAAAATTTAATTAGTAAATACTTTATATAATTAGAAATAAAGTTATGAATGAAAAAAATTTACAGCTTTGGAAAAGGAACTGTGTTAGGAAAAATGTTAATTTTAGGGGTTGACCTCAGGTAAGTGAAACCACAGAAACTGAGACCATGGATAATCAGGAACCACTGTACACACCACTGTATTTTTTGAAATTCATAACATTATTAAGTAAAATATGAATTTTTTATTTCTTGGGTTGACCTCAGTGTAAATGACCCCAAGTAAGTGAAACCACGGAAAGTCAAGAATCACTGTACAGACTTTAGGATATTCTCAAATTCATTGACTTTTAAAAATGTATTCTTTGGTTGTCCATTTCAAAGGCTAAGAAATGAATGAAGAATTGGAGACTTTTGGCACCGGATTCGGATCTACCTCTGCCAATCATCATTCTAACAATTCAAAATTCAACGAAAGGAGTTTCCATGTTGACACAAAGAATTATGGGAATTCTTTTTTTTATTTTTATAAAACAATTGTTAAAAAAATAAATCTTTGGGCTGTGGCAAATAAATTTCTGAGCTTGGTCTGTGCCTTCACATTCCCCTGGGATCATTGAATCTGTTGTTGCCATGGCAACTCATTTAGATATTGGGTTTCCAGATATTCTTTTGGATTCAAGAGCAGAAATGCAAAAATGTTAAACTTCTCTTGGAGTTAAAGTGCTAAGATGCCATGATAACCATAACGGTAGGCAAAGGGCGTAAATCAATAATTATCCAAGTTATGCAAAAGCCAGAAATATTGGGCACCCAGTGAGAATCAACCTCATCATAACTATTACACCACACAAAATGCCCATGGTAGAGATTATCCAAACTTAACAAAAGCCAGAAATATGGAGCACCCAGTGAGAATCAACCTCATCATAACCATTACATCACGCTAAGTGCCCATGCAAGTAATTAAAAAAAAAGAAAAAACCTCATTAAGAAATATATATTTACCATATTCACAGTATTGGCGATATTTATCATCCGGGATTCCATGTTTGACTGGTGATGAAGATACTGCAAATAAAGGAAAGAAAAAAAAATGCAGTTTGGTTTGGTTGGATTTTACATGTCAACCTTTTTGGGGTTATTTTATGCCAAAGGAATTTTGTTGTATTCAACCCATAGATGGGACCCTATCAATTTGGCCCCATGAAAGAGGGTTTGGGAGGCAAAGTTTAAAGCAGACAAAAAAGAGTTTAAAAAAAAAGAAAAGAAAATTCTGCAATTAGACCATGGGGGTAAAAAATGACAATAAAATACTTACAGTTTTATGATCGGCCACCAAATACAGTTCAAGGTATCGAGTATTTTCATCGCTGTTATAAGGTCCTCGAAGACTGCGGCGAACCTATTTAAATGACAAAGCACACTTCTTAGTTTTTTTTTTTCAACTTAATTTTTTTCTTTTTTTTATGCCAACGTTCAAGTCATTTTTCTATAACTTTCTACACCATAAAAAAAAAAAAAAAAAAAAAAAAAAAAAAAAGAGATATATATGGTTCTACACAGGTCTTTACCACTATAGATAAATCAGTTATATTGAACTTAACTGTTGTAAATTTTTTGTTCACTTTGGGGGGGTTTTTTGGGTGGGGGTAATGAAGAAACATAAATAATAATATCCAAAAACAATTATGTAAAAAAAAAAAAAAAAAAAAAAAAGTGTTTATTAAATATGAAATAGAGAAAAAAATAAGCTCAATGATAATGGTATATCCAATACAGGATATTGCCAAAGATATTGTACAAAAAAGAATTAAATAAAAAAAAATCTGGAGATCACACAGCTCAAAGTCTGGCACAAGGTTGTCAGAAATATAAGTAGGAGCATGTGGATAATTAGCCATGACAACAAATAATTATGAAAATGAAACTAGCGAGTCAATGCATTTCAATAAAACATCATTTTCCTTATTTATATATTTTATTTTTTACTTATATTTTTTTTAATTACAATCAAAACATTTTTTTCTTGCAAATGGTAAAAAAAAACAAAAAAAAAAACAAATTTACAACTGGAAAGTTCAATATACCCAACATATCACCTTTGTAGGTACTCCAACAGATAAAATCTTTAAATTATTTGGTCCTTGTATGTTGAAATCGATGGGAGAACACATTATATATATATATATATATATATATATATATATATATATATATATAGATATATAGTCACATACACAATATACACACACACAAAAAATTGAATAAATTAAAAAGAAACTAAACTACTGAAAAGAATAAATAGTGCTTCTAGTTGGCATTTACCTGGAAGTCACGAGTTCAATCCCTGGCCCAGGTTCAACCAATAAATTTTAAAGAATTAAAAAGATATAAAGTAATTGTTAGTTACAATTTCAATACTGCTGTAGTATTACAGTGAAAGTAAAAGTACATAGTGGAGGGCAGTTGGCTGAGACAGGTGTCATGGGGAAGAATTCAGGGCAGAGTTGCTGTCCTGAGAATTAATTTCAAATCAGGGTTCACCTGCTGACCGATGTGGTAAAATTAGACATACACAAGCATGGAAGGTGGGGAGGTTCCATTTACCTTAATCTGTGGAGGTGTGTGGCATAATGGTATACCATCGTAGGAAATGGACCTGGCGAGACAAGTTCATATCCTGGACATGGCTGTTTGGGAAAGGTATGGATCCAACTGTTCTCCCTCTGGCTATGGGTAAATATTAGGGCAGACTGGGCTCTTAAACCATGGTATAGTAACCAATCTAGGGGAATACTGACAGGAACCACAAACTTTTTGTGCGTCACAACATGAACTTCGGTTTGTGCATGGTTCCCCATGTAAAAAGACCTGGTGTTAATCCGGACTGATGGGAGGTTAGGAAAATATACCGGCAGGCAGCACCTGTTGTCTCACTTAAAAGGGGGTAAGGTCTGATTTTATTGCCCAGTACCTGATGCACACTGAAGGGGAATGCCAAGGGAACATAAGCAATTTGTGCACCCACCCCTTAGAAGGATTGCTTCCTTCAATAAACCAACTTTGTGTGACATTTTGGACACATGGGGGGAGGGAACCAAATAAATAGAATGCAATACTTTTTTTAAAAAAAGCTAAGATATATTTGAAAACTAAAGTCATTTGACAATCAAAAGTTACCTCCCTTGAACTATGAATGAAAAAAATGAGATTTAAGAATAATAATAAAAAATAACATTGAAAATGATTAGATTAGAGTGGACATGGGAGTAATGGTAATAATGGGGTGACTTCACACTCCCCCAGAGCCTCAGAACTGGAGCCTCACCACCAAATGCAGTTTAGTGTCATACCCAGGACATGTTGGTAAGACACTAGCATAATCCTGCAAATGGTCAAGGAACAAAACTGAATCTAAATATGTTAAATATTTCGTAGACTTACCCGAGAGAGAGTCTGTTTGGTAAAGTTGTAATGTATATCTTGTTCATGGTGATGATCAGGATTACCTGTGAAGAAAGAGAGAAAAAAAGAAAAATATTTTAAAAGAAAACATAAGATGATATTTGGATTATTCAAACTATTGTCCTCATCTTTATTGTTATCTGTACAATGTTTCAGCCCTTCGGCCTTCTTCAGATATTTCTTGTTGGACTCTGGAACCTTCTTTTCAAACTCGGGAACCTTCATGGAACTTTGAACTCAACCCTTTATTCAATCCACAGGGGTATACTGTTCTCATTCCACTAACCATAGCTGGGTACAGGTGTTAAGCTGTGTTTATTATTATTCTATATTACTGTCGCCCTTGACCAGGATTGAACCTGTTCTAAGAGACAGTTATCTCTAGGATGCAGGTTCTATCCTGGTCAAGGGCTGCAATAACAGAATAATAATTAACACAATTTAACACTTGTACCCAGCTATGGTTAGCACAATAAGAACAGTCTACCCCTGTGGATTGAATAAAGAGTTGGGTTCAAAGTTCTGTGAAGGTTCCCAATTATGACAAGAAGGTTCCCGAGTTCAAAGAGAAATACCTGAAGAAGGTTGGAGGGCACATCATCCGAAACATTGTACAGATAACAATAAATATGAAGACAATAGTTCAAATAATCCAAATTATCAAGTCTCATCTTAAAAATTCAGAGAAAGATAATATTTGTCTGTATTTTTGAGATGAGGCTTGATGTGAATAATTTTGTTTTTATGGACTGTTGTCCTCATCTTTATTGTGGTATGCATAAACACAACATTTAAGCTTCTGTATCCTCGGGCATTGTTTAGGTGTTACCTGTTTACCTTAGACTAAAGTCATCATTAGACAATAACCCCGAGTTCAAGCGTGGTTTCGGGGCTTTAATATCATTGCTACTAATCAGGGTGTTCCTAGCAGCATAAAATTTAATTTTTTCAATATCTATCATCTAATAGAATTTACTGTAAATTTAGATCTACCCAATATATTAACCACATTTCTGCCAATAAGTCTAGTGGCATTTTTAAAAAAAACAACTCATTTTTTATATATTTAACCCATATATGGGACCCCAACAGGTACTAACATTCCGGGTCAGGATGAACCTGGGAGTAATGGTGATGACAGGGAACTCCACACAGAATTGGAACTTCCCCACAAGATGCAGTTTAACGTTATATCCAGGACACTAGGACCTTTAGCCACTGTCTTCTAGAACATACATGATAAAAAGTTTTGGGGATTTGCAATGAGGACAATAGGGTGGGACAATCATATAGGTGCTAGGGCTTGACATGACCATCTTGACTGACTGAAGAGAGAGAGAGCCTCTCTGATCACCAGTCTAGGCCAAGTAAAAGCCAAAGTGGAGTGTTGCATATCACATGGGTGCTCAGCCACCAGGATTCCATCCTTAAGCATTACGGGCCACTACCCACAAACATAATAGCATGAGTGGACTGTAAACTCACTACGATGTTGAAGTCTAACACATAACCCACTATGCTACTGGACACCTCCCTCTCCCCAATCTAAAATAAAAACAAATACTTTGCTTATTCAGACTTGATGGAATTTTTATATAAAAAAAAACACAAAAAAACATTGTGTCAAATTTTCAATTATCTTAAAAAGGTGTGGCATACCAGACAATTCTTTTAATATCAATCAGTTTTTTATACGACAATGATGACAAAAGCTTAATCATCTCACTATATAAAATAATTTGAATGATTATATATATATATATATATATATATATATAAAGATTTTTTGTTTGTTTAAAAAAAAAATTTTTTTTTTTTAAATATATATATATATATATATATATATATATATATATAAAATTGAAAAAAACACAAGTTTCATTTAAAAAAAATAATTTTAGTTAAATGGAAAAATACCTTATTTAATTTAGTTAAAAGAACAAAAAAAATGGATATTATTGATCAACATAAGGTATTTTGTGATGTTTAAGCAATTATTTAACTAGGTGAGGGGACAAAATATAAAAGAGGAATATATATATATATATATATATATATATATGGGTAATTCCATTTCAAATCATCCAGGCCATGTCACCCACCTCCATCCATTTTT
>CM042157.1:91881444-91896444 GCA_023376005.1 Doryteuthis pealeii | reverse complement strand
GCTGTTAAATGTAAGAGGTGTTCATGGTGTAATGGTTACCATCATAGGAAATGGATACGGGGACATGGTTTGGTTTGGTTTGTTTTACGGCATATCAACCTCAGTGGGTTATTTAATGCCGACAAAGTTGTGAAATAAATTCATTCTTAATGGATAATACAATTTTGTTTATCAACTCATGTTTTTCTATTTAAACCATAGATGGGACCCTAACAGGTACTACCACTCCGGGTCAGAGTGGACCAGGGAGCAATGGTGATGAAGGGGTGCTCCACATCCCCCAAACCTCCAGAACTGGAACCTCACCATCAGATAGAGTTTAACGTCATTCCCAGGACATGTAGACCCTTAGTCACCACCTTCTAGCACCCATATGATAAAAAAGGTTGGGGGTTTCCATAAGAGCAATAGGGTTGGGAAAATCATATAGGTGCTAGGGCTTGACGTGACCAGCCGATTGATCGGAGGGGGCCTCTTCAACCGCCCGTCTAGCCCAAGATAGGGCCAAAGTGGAGTATTACAAGTCATGAACTGCTCATCCACCTGGGTTCTATCCTTAAGCATCATGGGTCGCCACCCACGGCCAACAGGTGGCCCCATTGGGGGAGTCTTACCCCTCTGCAGAGGTGCAGTCTAACACCCCAGCCAACAGGGTGGACGGGGACATGAGTTCAAATCCTGGATGAGGCTAATACCCTTGGGAAAGGTATGAATCTAACTATTCTCCCTCCATCAATAGCTAAATAGTAGGGTAGACTGGACTCTTTAACCTTGGTACGGCAATCAGTCTAAGAGAAGGAAAACTCTGAATTAAAAACCTGCTAAATAAATTGACCTTGTGTCACATCCTGCTTGTGCGGAGGAGTTGGTAAATACATACATGCCGTTAATCCAAATCAATTAATCTATTTGTACTTTTATCCAATTTGGATAACACAGGAATCTATCCTATTAAATAATTAAACTGAAAACCACTTTAATAAATGAAATTCTAGAAAAAGAAAGTTTATTAGACCAGAAAGTAAGAAGTATTATTTGGATTATTGTCCTCTTCTTCATTGTTATCTGTACAGATAACAATGAAGATGGAATTAAGTCAAAAACTGACCTGTCTTTTGCTTCACATTCTGCCTGTCACTTTCCCCCCTCTCTCTATATATATATATTTTGATTACCTCTTCATTATATATGCCAGTTTCTCTGTGAGTGTAAAGAGTGATTTAGAGAGTGTGAAATATATTTGTATGTTAAGTTTCAGAAGCAGTTAGCCCATAGCTTAAATTAAGTCAAACATTCCCTTTCTTAAAAATCTCATAAAATGATTTTCATGTTTTTTAGATATTGTTATCTGTATATATAACAATGAAGATGAGGACAATAGTCTGAATAATCCAAATTATCAAGCCTCATTTAAAAAAACTCAGAGAAATAGTGTAGATAACAATAAAGATGAGGACAATAGTCTGAATAATCCAAAGTATCAAGCCTCATTTGAAAAATTCAGAAAAATAGAAAGTAAGAAGGACTTACCACATTTAAAAGATAAGTTTTCTTTTTTCTCTTTGTACCAATAATGAAGTGATTTATTAGGATTGTCTTTTATTGGTTCAATGTTATAAATAATATCATCATCAATGATAACACCCCTGAAAAAAAAAAAAAAATTGAATAGAGAAATCTTAAGGAATACAAAATCAAATTATTGCGATGTTTTGCTAACAACAAATACAAAAATAAACAATTAAAAAAAGTGTGGAAAATTACAGAATGTTCTGGCAATCAACCAACCAATCTGTAAATAAAAAAACATTAAAAAAAAAAACAAGGTTTGTTTAGAATGGCTTTTTGCCGATAATTTTTGGGAGAATAAGTGTTTAATTGGAGTCGTACCTAATTTTGAAAATTAATTAATTAATAATGAATTAGGCGGGAATACCTATTAAATGTATGGCTAAACAAATCGAGAAAAATCAATCTCTGTATGTACATTTCGGCCTATTAGGGCGGTCTTCCGATCTATAGCTCTGCTGATGAGGCCTAATAGGCCGAAATGTACATACAGAGATTGATTTTTCTCGATTTGTTTAGCCATACATTTAATAGGTATTCCCGCCTAATTCATTATTAATTAATTAATTTTCAAAATTAGGTACGACTCCAATTAAACACTTATTCTCCCATTAAAAAAAAACTTTAATGTTAATGTCAACTGTTTGGTTATATTAAGCTAAAGACATTTTATTAACAAATTGGTAGAAGTAATTTTCATTAACAACACTAGCACAAAATAAAAACACACTCCGGGCGATGTAAAAATAGATTTTTGAAACTTATTGCCTGAGGGGTGGGAGTAAAAAAATTCAATGTCAGCGAGTTTGTACCCTAAGTAAGTAAAATCATCAAATTCATTAAAGGATTAAAAAATAAAACAATTTAAAATGTAATCTTTAAATATGCATTAAAATAAAACAAACTATATATAGATATATAATACCAGTCATGTATTTATTAAAACTTGTTTTAAAAAACAATGAGGACTGTCTGATGTTGCATGTTCAAATTTTGAGTGAATTTATTGAATAAATGCACTCAAAATTTGAACATGCCAACAATCGTCATAACATAGAATAAAATTTATTCTATGTTATGACGATTTTGGGTAATGTGATGTAAGCAGTGACGTAATTTTTGTTACAGTCAAAAACCGGAAGCGAATCTCCATTATTATTAGAAGATAGATGTGTATCAATAAATTTAAAGAAACAACTTCATTAATAAATTGTTTGGGTTATTTTATGCTAAAGACATTTTATAAAAGAATTGGTAGAAACAATTTTAATTAACGATGTGTATCAATAAATTTGAAGCAACAGCTTCATATATACTAATAAATTTGTTGTTGACCCTCAGTCACCACCTTCTAGCTTCCTTCAAGATAAAAAGGTTTAAGTATCTATTTGCCATAGCAATTTAAAGAATACAATTTGGACAATCATATAGGTGCTAGGGCCTGACAACATGACCAGTCAATTGATCACATGGAGCCAATCTAGTCCGAGCAAGAGTCAAAGTAGAGTCCTACACATCTTGAGACAACTTATACCCAGGTCACAAACTGCTGAACCACCACAATCCTGTTCTTAGGCATCATGGGTTGCCACACATGACTAACAGGTGGCCTTACTAGGTGGGTGGGGGGATCTTACCTCTCCATGGAGATGCAGTCAGTGTCTTCTTGCTATGGTTTTGCGTACAAATAAATGTGGAGCATTAAATAAATAAGCGGACCTGCGTGTTGGAAATAAACAAAGGTTTTATTTAACGCTGGGTAGAAAAATGCTTCAACTCAAAAACAGTTACCTCATGGTTCAACTAGTGTGCGACCAAAATATAACGTAAGGTCCAGTTCATGTTATTGCGGAATCGGTCCTTCCGGTCCCCGACTCCCACAATGCACCTATTACAGAAGGTAACTGTCCTTTACTGATCAAGGGGAGCAACTCTCTATATATTTTTCCTTAGGATAGGTCCTAAAAATTTTACAACCCCAGGCAACAGGGCAGAGATAATTTAGAATGAATATAGAGGCACGTGGTGTAATGGTTAGAGTCGTAGGAAATGGATTTGTCAACCCGAGTTCAAATCCTGGACAAGGAAATTTGCATGTAACATAGCGCTAATACCCATCGGAAAGTTATGCATCCAACTACTCTTCCTCCAGATATGGGTAAAATGTAGGGCAGACTGGGCAAGGTAACCAGTCTAGGAGAAGGAAAACTTGTGTCACATCCTGCTTGTGCAGAGTGGTTGGTATGTATATATATATATATATATATATATATTTCAAAATTAGGTATGACTTCAATTAAGCATATATTCTCCCAAAAAATGTTGGCTAAAAAAAGACATATCAAACACATTGTTTGTTTGTTTACTTCTTATATATATATATATAAGTTAAAAGAAAGGAAATTAATCCGACAATATGAGTAAGAAAAGGTGGAATGAAAACATCACACAATGCTGTTAAAGAAGAAAACAATTTATAATATAATCATAGCTGATATTGATCAATATTTCGATTTTACAAAAATCATCATCAGAGCTTATTCACTCCCGTAGTTGTTTGGGTCGGAGAGGAAAGTCATTTTTTGACTTTCCTCTCCGACCCAAACAACTACGGGAGTGAATAAGCTCTGATGATGATTTTTGTAAAATCGAAATATTGATCAATATCAGCTATGATTATATTATAAATTGTTTTCTTCTTTAACAGCATTGTGTGATGTTTTCATTCCACCTTTTCTTACTCATATATATATATATATAATTTGGAGTAAAAGTAACATAACAGGTTATTATGAAAAGCTAATAAGCATGCCAAAATTATAAGACCCCTTTTCCTAAAACAAAAGTCATTTGAATGCTTATTTAGTATTTGTAAACAAACTTATTAGCAGCCTGTTAGCATGGCTTTGAATATACCAAGTGTATTTGTTGACATATCTTGGGTCTAAGATGTAAACAAAATCATCACTTCTATTTATTAACATTACCAAGAACTAGCAGTAACTTCCGGTAGAAATTAGCCAATGGGATTGCAGGATTAATTAGCCAATGGGATTGCAGGACAAAAAAAGCATCTAAAATCATTTGTACTTTGCTCAAGATCACTTACTGGAAGAACCTTCTACCAGAAAGACTTATCCTTGGATTAACACCAGAAAGACTACAAACTTTGGATTAACACCAGATTATTACACATGTCGGATATTACTGATGTACGTAGTGGTACATATATGTACCATTGCAAATATTTCATTTCTTTTTCTTTTTTTTTAAAAACAATATTTAGAATATATACATTTTCATACCATAGCAGTATCTACATTTCACCAGAAAGACTTATCTTTGGATTAACACCAGAATTCTTTGAACAAGAACAACATAACCCCAACAATGGCTTCATGGAGTCTAACAGTATCCTCTGTGCAGGGGTAAGATTCCCAACAAAAAGGGATTTCCTGTGTATAACAATAAACTGAGAATTTTTTTTTTTTTTTTTTTTGAGATAAGTAAATTATAATTTGAGATAATGTAATTAATAAAATCATTTACCTGATACCATCACAAGTGCTGATTGCAACGCTTGATTTATAATCGTCGTTGATGTGTCCGTGGTAATAACAGTGATTAGCATGCTGAAAAGAAAGAAAAAAGAAAAATACTTTATGTTTATGCAATAAATTGCAATGAATTAGTTTAACATTAGTATTATTTGGATTATTGTCCTCATCTTTATTGTTATCTGTACAACGTTTCTCCAGGTATTTCTTGTCGGACTCAGTAACCTTCTTGTCGTTATCAGGAGCCATCAATGAACTTTGATCCCAACCCTTTATTCAATCCATGTTCTCATTCCGCTAAACATAGGTGTTAAGCTGTGTTAATTATTATTCTATGTTACTGCTGCCCCTGACCAGGATTGAACCTGCAGCCTAGAGATAACTGTCACTTAGAACTGTCTTAACCCAATGCCTTTATTCGCTATGCTATGTGTCAAATTGGACAATTCAGTTTGAATTTTAGGAACTTATAAACCTAATGTCTTGTTTTATCTAGAAAATCTACCTTTTTACTTATTTTTTGGAGAATATGTGCTTAATTGAAGTCATACCTAATTTTGAAAATTAATTAGTTGATAATTAATGAATTAGGTGAGCATATCTGTTCAAATGTAAGGCATAAACAAATCGAGAAAAAGTCGATCTCTGTATGTACATTTCGGCATATTATCCCTCATCAGCAGAATTATAGACAGGAAACTGCTCTGTGTGTGATTCGAACCCTGACAGGCGGGGATTCTAACCATTACACTAGCTGGTTTTCCCAGATTTCTCGTTTGTTTTTAAACTGATATATACTATATTTTTGGGTGACACTGCACAACAGTATGAAAGTAAACAAACAGTTTGTTTGAGATGGCGATAGCCGACAATTTTTACTTTTTACTTATGTATGATTTTTTACCTTAACTAATTGCATTTTTTTTTTCAAAAATTCAGAAAAATTAGTTTAACATATTGACTACATATTGGTACACATAAGTACTATTTTTGTATATATTACTGATGTACATAGTGGTACATATATGTACCATTGCAAATGTTTCATTTCCTTTTTTTTAAAAACAATATCTAGAATATATACACTTTCATAACATAGCTGTATCTACATATACTACTTAAAGAAGGTGGAAACGACGAAAAATTGCTGTACACGTATTTGGTATTATATTATACCACAAAGGCGTGGTACATTATTGGCCTACTACGAGTATCAGCAATACTTTCAAAACTGACACTCATAAAGAAAATGTGGCCATGTCAGTGAGGAGAAACTGACATTTGAGCAAATATAGGCATGTGTTAAAAGTTTTATCTATACATAATATAAAGGACAGTTGTGTGTATGTATGTCCGGAGGAAACTACAAAAATAAAACAATTAAAGACAAAGTAAATATATATATACACATTCTATACCACCAGGCCAGATTAACTCAAGGTCTTTTTTATGTAGGGATATTTATAGGATATCCAGCGAGGATCCAACTCTCGATTAAGTAATAATGGATCTGTGAGACTAACTTTTAAAAAAAAAATCCCTCCTCTCCCCAGGTGATGTCAAGTAGCCACTTCTAGTCTATCAATAATTAAGATTCAGTCTCTATTTGTCTGTAACTGAAACTGCGTCACTGCTTACATCACAAAACCCAAAATGGTCAATACATAGAATGAAGAACAATTAAAATTAATAAAATAAATAAAACCTGTTCCTTATAAATCAACATTTGAATCCTTCCCATTGTAATAATGACAATTTAAATAAATAAACTATGAAATTAATTTTAAAAAATTGTATTATTACTTTAAATGGAAAAAAAATATTGCAAAATTTGTAATCAATTTTTTAAATTATTTTTTTACTCTTACACTTTTTTCAGTAAAAAGAAGTTAACTAGAACGTTTGCAAATAGATAAATGCCTAAAATTCATGTGTAAAATATTCAAAATTATTATTTAATTAATAATTAATAGATAAGTGCAACATCTTATTGGAGGGGGGACAGAACTAAGTTTTCATTACAATTTTTTTTTTTTTTTTTACTCCTTTAATAAATTTGATGATTTTACTTATGATACAAACCCTCATTGAATTTTTACCCACCTCCTCAGGCAATATCTTTCAAAAATAAATTTTTACACTGCCCAGAGGTGTTTTTTTGCTAGTTTTTTAAATTTCTATTTCCATGTCTGTTATTTACTTATTATACTCTTTGACTGATATGTTATTTGTTGGCACTGACATAACACACGACATAGCAGATGTGCTGGAACAAGCAAACATGAACAGCATGTTCGCCATCATCCGAGAGATATCCCTGTGTTGGCTTGGGCATGTCAGGAGGATGGACAAAGGCCGCATCCCCAAAAACCTACTGCATGGCGAATTAGTAGAACGTACCCGACCGGTAGGGAGACCACACCTACGCTTTAAAGACGTCTGCAAGAAGGACATGAAGACATGCCACACTAACACTAACACATGGGCAGTTGGTGCAGAAAACCGAGCAGCCTGGCACCTCCTTGTCAGACAAGGGATTAAAGAGTGGAAAGAAGTTGCCACAGAAAAGAGAGCCAGAAGGAAAGAGAGACAGCAGCAACTCCAGCAAGCCTCACTGTTTGTTTGCAGTCACTGCAACAGAGATTGCCATTCAAAAATTGGCCTGTTCAGCCACTTGGGCAGATGCAGTTAAAAAAAAGACAAAAAAAATGGACACTTTGCCATCGTCTTTAACAGACAGAAGGATGCCAAAATTGACATAGCAATCAGAAGACATGTTTTTCTTTTATATTCCTTAATAAACATAACGAATCTATTGTTCTTTATTTTCTTTTAATTTAGCTTAGTTGGTAGAACATCCACCTAGGAACAAGAATCTGGGTTCAATCCTGGCCCTCACCAACTCAACACATGAATAGCACAGCTTGGATCTGTGTGGTATTGGCGTATTCAGGAGACCTTTATCTACTGAGGCAATTTTGCTGATTTGAAAAACATTAATTTTCAAATATATAATACAGGGGTGTTGCAAAAAATTTGATATCATTTGAAATGTACAGAGTATTTCAGAAAAATTGATATAATTTCCTTCTCTAATAACAGAACCTATTCTCATTGAAATGATCTCAAATTTTAACAGCATGAGTAGAAAAAACACAAAATTCTAGGTTTAATGTTTTTATATATTTTTTTTTTCTTTTCAGGTATAGAAATGTCATTCCATGGAAAAGAAAAGATGTTTCAATATTAATAAGATTTGAGTTGTTTCTGAAGATCTTCTGAATGCTACACAACAAAAATCAAGACTATTTCTCTGAATGTTTGAGATGAGGCTTGATGATTAGTATTATCTGTATTATTCGGACTATTGTCTCCATCTTCATTGTTATTTGTACAACATTTCAGGGTTAGGTTCGAAGTTCCATGATGGCTCCCAATTATGACAAGAAAATTCCCAAGTTCGAAAAGAAGGTTCCCAAGTCCGAGAAGGTTCCCGAGTCCGACAAGAAATACCTGAAGAAGGCCGGAGGGTATATCGGCCGAAACGTTGTACAAATAACAATGAAGATGGAGACAATAGTCTGAATAACACAGATAATACTAAAAATCAAGACTATTTTTTTTTTTTTTTTCTTATATTTTTACATGGGGAGCAAACTGGTTCAGATGTGTCAGTTTTTGCTATGCAGTTACTTTAATTACTTATAGAGTGTAATGGTTAACAAGTTAGACAAAAAGGCCATTGCATGTCTGAATTGTATAGTTTGTAAGATGGAAGGTAAGTGGCTGTACAACTGCTTTTTTTTGGGGGGGGGTTAGTGCTACTTCCAAGATTTGTTCAAAATAGCAAGCAGCATCCTTGTGTAGTTCACATCTAGCTTTTCCATCAGGTGTTTTGTTAAAGTCTAAGTGGTACAGCTATACAATAGTACTGATATGGTTAAGCAAAAATCCATTATTATGATAAAAAATACTCACATGCTCAGCTTTTTTAGGCTTTTTTATATGAAAACCTGTGGAATGCTGTTTCTTGACAATGAATGATTTTGCAATTAAATCTCTGAAAAAAGAAAACAAAAAAATATATCAGTCAGAAACAAAATTTTTATCTATCTTTTTAAAAATGTTAATGAAACTTGGGAAACAATGTACTAAGATGACATTAAGAATGAATACAGTGATGCTGATAACTTTTTGATTTCATGCGAGACATATTTGCTTTGAATGAGTCCACAGGAAAATTTATGGGTCCCAACTAAAGCAGTCTAACCCATCCTGTGTAATTCATTTCTAAGAAACTATTGAAATGTATTTACAGTTAGCTTGAAATGGTGAAGAAAGAAAAAAGAAAAACACTGTGATGCATTTTACTGCATCATAGATTTTTGTGTGTCAGGGACGCAGGACGCGTACCAATCAGCATTTCTGTGAATATGTGGAATTGTTGGATAGCCATATTCTTATTACTATTATTAGTAGGTATGTGCCAAAAATCTGAGGGGGACAACTCATTTTTTAAATTTTTCATGTATTTGAGCATGTGATTCTCAAACCAAGTCACTTGGTTTGAGAATTGTATAGGTGAGAAACTGTCAGTAACCAAGCATCATTGACTTCATGTCCATGTTAGCCTAACTTACTCTTTATATATATATATATATATATATATATATATATATATATATATTTTCAACCTCCTTTAGCGCTATAACATTCCATCGCATGAACACGATTCACGTTTATATAAACGCTAAAAATCTACTGTTTTTTAAAAATCTCAACTATTTGACTCTTGTCTGAGGATTGCGTAAGCATGAAACTGATAGTAACAAGATTAATATCCATAATATAATATATTATTGATATATATATATATATATATATATATATATATATATATATATATATATATATATATATGTGTATATAAGCAGCCCTCTGGGGATCACATGGGGTCAGTTATAAAAGCAAGTACCCAATGTTTATCCTCCTCTTTCTTCTACCGACCTTGCTAAGGCAATAACGTATGGGGGGATGCAAGGATTCAACAAGCCCACGATGACTAGAATTGTTTCTTACCCCCAAACTAGCCTCTATCTTGTCAATGATCCCATGTGGCGAGTAGGCAAAGGACAACCAGTGTGCATCATATACCTAAGAAGGTTAATGAATGTGCTACTTTCACCCATTAGGAGCATAGGGCCTTCAGCTAAAATTGCTATGCACTACCTATTAACATTCAGACAAAGGTATACAGAACTTTGTTACAAAGAAGAATAGATATTTACAAATGAATTCCCCTGCAGGCAATATTTCTGCAACCCTAATTTTACTACTAACCAGCCGTCCTTGTCCGACCTAAACTGAACTGTTCAAACTCTACAAACACTAACCTCCACATTTGAAACTGTAACATTTATATATTGTATATATGTGTAATTGTACATTTTGCCGTACATAAATACCTTTCATAGTAAATATAACAATCATCATAACTTGTCTTTCAAATTTCATAGTCCACTTTCTCTCTGCCTCACATAGTAATTTGGATTTTATCTCTCTTCATTTATTATAAGTTGGAGGCATGAGGTTTAATGGTTAGAGTTGTAGGAAATGGACTCGTCAACCCGAGTTCAAATCCTGAACGAAGCTACAATTCACATAGTGCTAATACACTTGGAAAGGTATGAATCTAACTATTCTCCCTCCAGCTATGGGTAAATAGTAGAGCAGACTGGGCTCTTTAACTTTGGTTAGACAACCAGTCTGGAAGAAGGAAAACTCTGAATTCAAACCTGTTAAACTCCGCTTGGAGTGGTCACTACTTGAATAGGCTCAGTCCTAATTAGGGATCTATTTCACTAATTATTTTTTTTTTTAGGGATTTAAATTCCTTTTATTAATTTTTATAAATCCTGTGGAATTCATGTAACAAGACATAAGAATTGGAGTTTTTTTATTAAGTAATAAAAAATTTTTTAAAAGTGGTCATAAGATTTATTGGTGCAGACTTAATTGATAGCACTTATTATGCTCCCCACACCAGGGGTGGGGGATCACCTTGGGACTAATTCCAAGGGAAGGAGAAGTTTAACTTTCTCTTTTTACAGTTCTGTTCTTGAATACAAAAGAATATCAAGAAATCCAATATCTAAATGAGTTGCCATGGCAACAACAGATTCAATGATCACCCCACACCCAGGGGAATGTGAGGGCACAGGCCAAGCTCAGAAATCTATTTGCCACAGTCTAAAGATTTTTTTCTAACAAAGTTTTATCAATATTCCACCCTCCACGCCCTGGGAAAAAAAATTCCCAGAATTCTTTGTGTCAACACGGAAACTCCTTCCGCAGAATTTTGAATTGTTAGAATGATGATTGGCAGAGGTAGATCCGATTCCGGTGCCAAAAGTCTTCAATTCTTCATTCATTTCTTGGGCTAAGAAATGGACAATTGAAGAATTCATTCTAAAAATGAATGAATTTGGAAACTTACTTGGGTGTGAACAGTATTTCCTGATTTTTCATGGTCTCAGTTTCTGTGGTTTCACTTACTTGAGGTCAACCCCAGAAATTAAAAATTCATGTTTTACTTAATTCCTATGGACCATAGATCACAACTTTAGCTTTTACACAATGTAATGTTTGGATCTTGATTTTAAAGTTGACAAAAACAAATTTAGTACATGTAATTTAGATTTTTGTAATTCAAACAAGTTTCTTTTAACATATGTATTTACCAACAGTTCTACATGAGCAGGATGTGACACAAGGTCAATTTCTTGAGCAGAGTTTAACAGGTTTGGATTCAGAGTCTTCCTTCTCCTAGACTGGTTACCTAGCCATGGTTAAAGAGCCCAGTCCACCCTGGAGGTAGAATAGTTGAATGAATACCTTTCCCAATGGTATTAGCGCTATGTAAAATGCAAACAGCCTCATGAAGGATTTGAACTCGGGTTGATGAGTCCATTTCTTACAACTAACCATTACACCACATACCTCCAATGCAAGTTCATGTGTCACAATAAATCCTGCTTTCTTTAATTCTAGAAAGCAATTTCTATCCAGAGATGCCGATAGGTACACGTCCTGCATCACTGATGCATAAAAATTTAAAAGGACGCAGAAAAAACGTATCCATGCATCCCAGTGTTTCTTTTTTCTCTCCCCCGCCCCATTTCCAGCTAATACACTTCAATATTTACTTGGAAACGAATTACACTGTATAGGGTACAAGGTAGGGGTTAGATGGCTTTAGTTGTTCATAGATAAAAACTCTACAATTTATTGAGAAACTTTAGTTGGGACACATCAAATCAAATCCATGCATCTGTGTGTGTGTGTGTGTGTATATATATATATATATATATATATATAAAAATAAAGATCCTGTATGTCTGTCTGTATGTTTGTACAATGAGTGCACACATGTCTTTTTATAAAGGAAAATTGATGGAGACCTGCAAAGCTCAATAAAACCAACAAAGTATTTTTGTTCAAGAGACGGTTAAAGAGATTAATTGTAAAACTTATTTGAAAGTTAAAAGATTTATAAAAGTTTAACTCTTAACATCCTATACCACCTCATTCCACCCAGCTGGAAGTCTCATTCGTTTTCTTAATCCACCCCAAACAATAGCCTTTGTTTAAATGTAATATTAAACATTTATAAGTCTTTGATTTAAGGGAAATAACAGGTTACTTTAAATGAAAAGGACATTTTTAATATTTTTGATAGATCCTTATAGGAATGGGGCCTTGGACTTAGAAAATTCTCAACAGGATGTTAAACAAAAATAAAATTTAACAAAAATGCAAATAAGAATAATGGTTATGATGAGTTTGATTCTCACTGGGTGCCCCATATTTCTAGCTTTTGTTAAGCTTTTTCCAATGGTCATGAATGAAAATGGACTTGGAGAGCAAGTTTCAAGTACTGAATGAAGCTATTTGTCTGAATTTTTGAGATGAGGCTTGATAATTTGTATTATTTGGATTTTTCAGACTGTTGTCCTCATCTTTATACACAACGTTTTGGCTGATGATTAGCCTTCTTCGGGTGTTTCTTGTTATTTTTGAGATGAGGCTTGATAATTTGTATTATTTGGATTTTTCAGACTATTGTCCTCATCATTGGGTGTTTCTTGTCGAACTCAGGAACATTCTCTTGAAACTTGGGAACCTTTATGAAGGCTCCCGAGTTCAAAGAGAAAGTTCCTAAACGAGGCTGTTTGACTTTGCACTATGGAAGAAATTGTTTGTGATTGTTGTTATTATTTGATTAGAACACCTCTCTGTTACGATTCCATTACTCTAACCACTAAAAGGGCAGAGAGAGAGAGAGAGAGAGAGAGAGAGAGAGAGCGTACACACAAACCCTAAACCTTTGTTTGCTTTATGATTCTTTCTCTTTTCTCACTTCCTGGTTTAACAATTGGAACTAGGTTTTTTTTTTCCTCCTCCTCCAACTTCACAAGCTCTTGAAAATAATTCTAGACAACCCTAAACCACCCCCACCGCCAACCGGGTCTGAAAATACTTTGAGAGTCAGTAACTCCTTCCACCGCTGCCCTTCCCATGCCGCCTACTCCCACCCACCAAATTTATACACACAACACTCACCATCTGCAATAACCTAAAAGTGCACTGCTCCTCCCAGACATAATAATATACAGAGAGCCGGCCCAGATGTCACCAACTTCCGGTGGTCAGATCTGTGTTGTTCCCGGCAAGATGGCTATGGGAAGAAAGGGGGTTAATATGTGCATTAAGGGGGGGGTTAGGGGGTTTGGGTGGGGAGTGGGGGTTTGAGTGTAAACTAGAAAATGGAACATTTAAAAATAACACATGAAACCGTTTGGAATATAAGAGTAAATTCACTAATTTCCTTGCCTCCATCAAAACTGATAAAAGCCTATCCCCCCCTCCTCAAAAAAAGAGTTCCACCTGTTCAACCTAGCAAGGGATGGATATATATATATATAGAGAGAGAAGAGAGAGAGAGAGAGAGAGAGAGAGAGAGTTATGGATAGGAGATCTGATATTTTTGCTGAGTGATGCCTACTTAGTCTTCAAAAACAGAATTCCTTTCCAGCTGTCCAGTTAACAAGAACTGGTATCGGAATTTGGGAACCCTTACCCCCCACACACATAAACAAAATTAAAAGCAGGAAAAACTGCACAAATATAAGACTACATCTATGTTGGTCCAAATTTTTCCGATGGGGTAGTTTCTTACTTCATTTTAGAAGAGTTATGGAAAATAAGAACCCCCCCCCCGCTGCAACACTAAATTTTGTTTCTGAATTTGGCAAATTAACAACAAAACATATTCCCTAACAAAATGTCTTGGATATGGCACTAAACTGTATCTGATGGTGAGGCTCCAGTTCCAGGGATATGGGGGAGTGTGGAATACCCCTTCATGAACATCACTCTTGGGTCAAAACTAACATGGAGTGTAGTACCTGTTAGGGTACTATATATGGGCCAAATAGATCTGTTTAAAAATTATCCATATTTGATAGGACCATGTGCAACCCCCCCCAAAAAAAAACCCTCCTGAATATAAATATGAACATACAATGAATACAATTCCCTAACCTATAGGCATAAAATAACCCTAGACAGTTGGACATGCTGTAAAAATTAATCAATGAATCCTTAAAAAAAAAAAAAAAAAAAGAGAAATATAACTTTACAATAACAAAATGCAAAAGACAAAAGAACAAAAACAAAAAAAAAACAGACATGTAAAAAGAAATAAAATGTAATAACGCACACAAAAAAAAACACATTTAAATTTTAAAATTTTAGGCCCAATTTCTTTTAGTTATAGCATTATTTCCATGTACAGTCCATGTCATCTTTATTA
>CM042157.1:91871444-91876444 GCA_023376005.1 Doryteuthis pealeii | reverse complement strand
AGGAATTTTAAATTCAGAGTTATCCCTCTTCTAGACTGGTTACCTACCCAAGGTTGAAAGGCTCAGTCTGCCCTACTATTTAACCCATAGCTTGAGGGAGAATATATGGATTCATACCTTTCCCAAGGGTATTAGCGCTATGGGAAATGCCAACAGCTTCGTCTTGGAATTGTCGAATCGACGAGTCCATCTCCCACGACTCTAACCACTAACCCACGCGCCTCCATATATATATATATATATATATATATATATATATATACACACACACACACACACACACACATACAGAGATGTTCATAGGTAGGCATCCTGCATCCCTGATGCACAAAAATCTAAAAGGATGCAGCAAAATCTTATCCATGCATCCCAGTGTTTTTCTTTTTTCTTCCCTCACCATTTCAAGCTAACTGAAAATAAATTTCAATACTTTCTTAGAAATGAATTACACAGAATAGGTTGTTACAAGGTAGGAGTTAGATGGCTTTAGTTGGGACCCATTATTTTCTTGGGGACTCATTCAAAGCAAATATGTGCGTCCCAGGATGCACTAAATCAAAAAGCTATCAGCATCACTGTGTGTGTGTGTGTGTGTGTGTATATATATATATATATATATATATATATATATATATGGTAGGGGGGGTTCTTTGCTGAGTTCATTTTCTTTAAATATTTAGTGAAGCAGAAAATAAGAGATAATGAGAGAATAATTGCTTCATTTCTAATTATTTTCTAAACATACTTGTTCACCTACAACAAAATATCCATATTCAGAAGGAGGAGAAGAAATAATACAAATACTACTACTACTACTACTACTACAGCATTTAATACTACCACCAGAACTAATAACATTAAGACTACCACCATTGCAACTAAAACATTTTAAACTACTACTACTACTACTACTATTACAACCTGTAACCCAACCACCACCATTAGGACTATCACATTAAATACTACCACCAGAAATATACTACCATTACTACTAAAACATTTATTACTACTACCACTAGAACTACTACATTTAATGCCACCACCAACACTAGGAGCAATGTATTTAATACCACTACTACTACTACTACTACCACCACCATCTCCACTGCAACATTTAACACTACCGTCACCACTACCATTAACTTTTTTGCCTACTTTAAACCACTCACAACGGCTCTCTCACAAAGTACAAAAACTGATGGTCAGTTCATTATAATTGAGCAGAAGGACTCAGATTACAATAATAAAATGACTTTATTTGAACTAAATGATTTCTGATATGAATAGATAGTAAACTTTGAAATATCCTATCATACAGGGTTTTTTTTGTTTTTACCCACATGATAGGATATTTCGAGAAAATTTGGTACATCCGTGTGGGAAATTTGGTTGGCAAAGAGTTATGCCAATCACGACTCTCCGACAAATGCGATCCCTTTTTTAAGCAAAGTAATAAATTGATAATTAGTTCATTCTAATTGAACAGAAGATTTACAATAATAACAAGACTTTATTTGAATAAAAGTGAGTTCTGAGGTAAATAGATAGCGAACTTTGAAATATCTCATCATACAGGTAAAAACTACCTAGGAAATTTGGTACAGCCCGGGGGTTGGGTGTGATTTGGTAGGCAGAGCGACTACCAAAATAATTAACACTACTACTACTGTTAACCCTACAACAATTACTACATTGACAATAATAATAATAATAATAAAAACTGTGGATGATGAGGGTGATATTGGTACTGGTTGTACTTGGTGTCCTTGGAAAGGTCCCCAAGGATTTGGAAAAGAGTTTGGATAAATTGGAAATGAAAGAGAGAATTAAGACTATCCAAACAATAAAATTGTTAATATCAGCTAGAATACTCTGAAGAGTCCTGGAGATCTGAAGAGACTTAATGTCACTCAACCTCCAATGAAATACCATCAGCTCAGGTGGGCGTGAAAAACTCGCAAGGAGTGATATAATAACAACCATAACAATCTCTTTCAACCTATCCTTTAAAATAAATACTCATTATCTTTTTGTAGTACTCAAATTCTCATTATATATATATATATATATATATATATATATATATATATTTATTCATACACACACACAGGCCCACATATATATATATTCACTCACACACACATATATATGTATGCGCACACACACATATGTATATGCACACACACACACACACAGATCTAAGCAGATACTATTGAAGACCACAGAATATTTCCTCTGTATAATCTTTATCTTTATTCCTTCTATTCATCTAGCAGCTTTTTATAAATCAGTATCCAGCTGGTACAGGAACTGTCCCATACTTTACACCATAGCGCTTTCAACCATTCCCGTTGGTCGTCATCGGGGGATTGTAGGTTGTAATGTGTTAGGTTTTTCTTTCCCTTCTTTCATTTATTTTCACTAGCAAATATATGCACCCTCCGGGTGCAAGTATTTAAGTTTTAATGTAATAAAATATTGTATTAAATTAGAAAGGCTTATGAAATTAAATAAGAATACAGATAAAAAGATTTGAAACAGAGGGAGTATAATAAAAGATTTGAAACAGAGGGAGTATAATAAAAGATTTGAAACAGAGGGAGTATAATAAAAAATGGAACAACTGAAACTTACTCTTCCATCACTCTCGTCTTTCATTGTTATTTTTTCTAATTTAAGTATTTAGTTATAAGAGGAAGTAAAGAATAAAATGACAGTTATTTTATCTTGTTAATGGGTTTCATTTAAGATTCATTGAAGAGATTTTTGCTTATATTCATTAAAATAAAACCAAACAGTTAGAAATCAATAACACTAAGCACATATTTATTAAATTCGATTTTTTAATATCAATATGCAAATTAGCCTTCCCGTTCATACTGTAAACCGCTATTTTGTTGTATATATAAATATAATTGCATGTTATCAGTACGTAGACATAGTTAACAGTATTAATAATGTAAAACAATTTTATTAATAATTGAGATTTAGATAAAAATAAAATCATGGAGAATGTGATGTAAATAACTAAGGGAATTGTGACTTGAGTAGGAATATAGTTTCGGTTACAGACAGAAAAACACACAATCTCCATTATAATAAGATATTGCTCTTTCAAATTGGGAGAGTCTATTACTATATTTTTGAGGGTTGCTAAGATTAGTGTGTTATTGAAAATGTTTAGTATATTATTGTCTGTATTAAATGCTATTCTATTTATATATACTAGCAAATATATGCACCCTCCGGGTGCAAGTATTTAAGTTTTAATGAAATTAATATCATGTTAACTTAGAAAGGGTAATGAAACTAAATAAGATGCCGATAAAAAAAATTTGAAACAGAGGGGGAACAACTAAAACTTGCTTTTTCTTCACTCCCGTCTTTCATTGCTAAATTTTCATAATTTAACTATTTAGTTAAATTAGGAAGTAATGAATAGAATTGCTGTTAATATTGTTAATGTATTTATTGGAGAGATTTTTTCTCATATTCATTAAGATAAAACCAAACAATTAGAAATCAATAATACTGAGCACATATTTATTAAAATCAAATTTTTAATATCAATATGCAAATTAGCCTTACCCTTCACACTGCAAACCACTATATTTTGTATATATAAATACAATCGCATGTTAATACTATGTAGATATGGTCAACAGTATTAATAATATAAAACTATTTTATTAATAATTGAGGTTTGAATAAAAATCAAATCATGCAGAATGTGATGTAAATAACTATGTGAATTGTGACTCGATTAGTAATATAGTTTCGGTTACAGACAGAAAAACACACAATCTCCATTATAATAAGATATATATATATATATATATATATATATATATATATATATATACACACACACACACACACAAGGTGTGTCAAAAAAGTATTGAGATTTTTTTGTACTTTTTGATACACCTTATATTCTGAAAGAAAAAACAAACAAAAAAAAACGTTCCATTCATTCTTCATTTCTATCTTGGTAAATACAGTTTAAAACTTGGTACTTTTTTTGACACACCTTGTATTCTGAAAAAAAAAAATATCAATGAATGGAATTTTTTTTCTCCAGAATACAAGGTGTGTCAAAAAGTACAAAAAAATATTGATACTTTTTTGACACACCTTGGATATATATGTATATGCATGATGTAAACAATTTCCAGGCCAATTTGCAAATGAATGATAATTTTATCACAGGATCTTCATTTCTAATCATCCAAATTCTTAATGGAGATAATTATAAAACACTAATTAGAATCCTTCACTCCTTAAATAGAAGCAACATTATCACCATGGACTGCTGTTACAATGACACCACAATGGGGTCACAAGTTGTCTAGTATATACAGTGGTACATCAACTTACGAATCGCCCAAACTTATTAATGAATTAATGGCATTTCAGTTTATTTCAATGGGGAATATATATATATAATAAAATGGGTACAAGAGATAACCTACTCGAGTTTCACCATAAGGATCTTCAGGGTTAAATCCACTGAATTAATCGAGACACCGATTAATAGCAGTCGATTTCATGTGTGTGTTCATTCCACATGAAATCGACTGCTATTAATCGGTGTCTCGATTAATTCAGTGGATTTAACCCTGAAGATCCTTATGGTGAAACTCGCGTAGGTTATCTCTTGTACCCATTTTATAATAAATTTGCTCTACTTAGTATTGAGCACTTTGTATTTGTTATATCGCTGACTTACCCCCTGAATTTCACACTTACCATCGTGACCAAATTCACTGATAAGTCACCTTTTCCTTTTATATATATATATATATATATATATATATATATATTAGATTTCCATATGCCACAGTTGAATGAACTGTGTATCTTTATTAAATTCTAAAATGATTAGTTATGTTAAAAGTTAATAGACATGATGACATGCATTTAAAAAAAACTATTTAATAATTTAATTGAAATAATTTATTTTTAGTTCTAAATAAATTATTGTATCTAAATCCTATTAT